>JACAXG010000095.1:2795887-3371330 GCA_018881555.1 Amblyornis subalaris | reverse complement strand
TGGCCCGCATCACCAAGGGCCCTGACGCAGCGCGCCTGTGTCACAAAGGGCCGCGCCCGGCACCCCTTCAACAGCCGAACCCACTGGAAGTGGCATGGAGCAGCCCCCGGACTCGTGGGCTTCTAGCCCCTTGTTATGATCCGGTTATTAAAATTATCAGAAATGCCTCTGCCCGAATGAAGGTGGAAAGGAGACCATATGCCAAAGTCAAGGGGTTTTATTTGACGGCAAATGAGAGAGAGAGAGAGAGAGAGGGAGAAAGAGAGAAAGAAAGAGAAAAGAGGTGGGGGGAGAGAAAGAGAGTGCCAGAGACAGATTAAGTAGAAAACATCACCACTCCATGGATGCCAACGGYGTCCTGTTGATGCTGTCCATCAGGTCTTCTTGGTGGTGAGGGTCCCCCAAAAACATAGAGTGCAATGGATTGATATACATTTGGGCCAGCTGGGAACGCCCAGGTACCTCCCGTTGGGSCGGGCAAATTTGACACAGTCTCTTGCAACAGCCTCTGGATCTGTTGCATCCCTTTGCGTCCCGTGCAGTGCTCTGCTGCAAGGCCTCAGCCATGAGTCCGGGGAGCGCTTCGGGGGCCTTGGATCATGACACCTCCTCAGCTGCCCCTCATGTGAATGTGCCGTGGATGTGGCCTTCCSGGAGTGGGGGGGTTTTACAGCTGAGCCAGTTTGTGTAAGGGAGGATGGGTGTTCACTGCGTCTGACCAGGGGTTACGCCACACRCCCAAAACTCTCCTCCTCCCTTCTTGGCTGGGGGGGCGGTGTGTGCAGGCCTGGCCTTAGCAGATGAGCCTGTGGCCTATGGCCTCCCCCAGCCCAAACCCAGCCAGAGCCGATTTTCAGGACAGCTGCTGGGTTTGGCTTTCTTGTGGATGCATTCTTCTCCCTTAGTCTTGTTTACTTCTCCCTAGACCTGAGGTAATTGAACAATAGTGTCACCTTTCTCTTATCTCCAGTTCCCTTAGGCRGCTTAACTCACAGTCCAAAGTTCCTGTCAGGCATCTTTCAGGGAGGRGTGGGCTTGGGTGGTCGCRTCTTCTTTRCACAGTTTTGCCATAATGGGCAAAACTCCTTCAGAACAACGTTTAAGCCATCAACCTTATATACCATTTCAGTCTCTGACAGCCCTGATGTGCCCAGATGGCCCGTGAGGCTTTGGACACAGTCCCACGTGGCACCCCGAGCCCCACACTGCAGAGCCCTGGCTCTGGAGGGTGGGCTCTCTGGGCCGTGAGGAATTGGCCAGATGGACGCAGCCAGGGAGTCGTGGTCAGCTTCTCCACGTCCGGGTGGAGGCTGGGGATGAGGGGTGTCCCTCAGGGCTCTGCCTTGGCGCCGGGGCTCTTTAATGGCTTCCCCAATGACACAGAGAGTGCAGCGAGCTCACYCGCAGCACCTTTGCAGGGGACAGGAAGCTGTGCGGGGCAGGGGCTGAGGAGAAGGACTTGGGGGYGCTGATGGATGAGAGGCTCAGCGCGAGCCGGCAGTCTGTGYTCGCAGCCCAGAAAGCCACCCATGTCCCGGGCTGCATCGAAATGAGTGAAGAGCAGCAGGTCAAGGGAGGTGATTCTGCCCCTCTGCTCCGTTTTTGTGAGAGCCCACCTGGAACACTACCTCCATGTCTGGGGGCCCCAGCATAAGAAGGATGTGGAGCTGTTAGAACGAGTCCAGAGGAGAGCGATGGAGATCCTCAGAGAGCTGGGGCACGTCTGCTATGAAGACAGGCTGAGCAGAGAATGTGTTACCATCCGATTAGGGAGAGATGCCTCTGCCCGAATTAAGGTGCAAATGAGACCATAGGATGACAACGTACAGATTTTATTTCACGTGGATTTTATTTAACAAGAAATGGGAGGTAGAGGGATAGACAGAAATAGGAAAGAGGTCTCAGAGAGAGAGAAAGAGAGCAGAAGATAATCAGATGGAACGAGATGATCTTTAAGGCCCTTCCCAACCCAAACCATTCTGGCATTCTAGAAGATGTGTGGATGTGTATTTCAACTTGATATTATCATTATCTTTATTATTATCAGTATCTTTATTATTGTAATTATTTACTACTGCTACTATCTTCTTCATTTAATTCTTCTTCTTCTTCTTCTTCTTCTTATTCCTAGACTTGGTATTATTTACTACTACTACTATTTCTTCATCTTAGTATTCTTCTTCGTGTTTCTTCTTTTTCGTCTTCTTATTTTTTACTACTACTACTGTTTCTTCTTCTTCTGTATCTCATTCTTATTCGTCTTATTCTCATTCTTCTTAAATTTTTTATTCTTATTCTTTTTCTTATTCTTCCTGCTATTCTTTACTACTACTATTTCTTCTTCTACATCATCTTATCCTTCTGTTCTCATTCTTATTCTAACTCTTGTTTGGTACTAATCTTTCTTCATCTTCTTCATGTTCTTCATCTTCTTATTATTATTACTATTCTTATTCTTTTTCTTTTTGTGTGTTTTTAGTGGGTTTTTTTGTGTTTTTTTTTGGTGTCGGGTTTTTGTTTGTTTTTTTTTACAACTCCCATTTCTTGAACCCAACTTTTGTTTGTTTCGGAAGAATTGTGTGTGTTGCAGTCCTGCAGTGTGCAGTGGCCTGGCCTGGCGCTGGCACCGGCACCGGGCGCTAATCCTGCGGCTGTGCCGCCAGGCAGGAGCAGTGGAACAGGCTGCGCAGCGCCCGCAGCGCCCGCCTGAAGTGGGAGAGGCGTTTCCGGGGGGGAGCCGGCTACTGGCTGAGGGCCTGGGCTCCCTGCTGGGGACCTGAGGGACTGGGGCAGCTGTGCAGGGCTAGGACCGGGCTCTCTGTCCCTGCCTCTGGCACCTGCTCCTCGAGGGTGGGAGAAGCTGAGTGTCCTCTGAGGGCTTGGGCTTCCAGATGGGGAGGCGAGGCGCTTGGCGGCCCTTGCGGGCACGGCTYCAATGCCTGGCACTCAACCCAAGCCTCTCGAGGGACAGGCACTGGGAGCCCCTCTTCTGCCAGACGTGCCAGTCTTTGCTCTCTGGGTTCTTCTTCGCACAGCTCGAGGAGGCTCACTTCGTCCCACTCGTCCTCCTCCTGCAGCAAGGGCTTGAGCCTGGTGCTCTGGACGCTCGTGTGTTCCCAGTTGTCCTTCATGAGCTCTTTGGCACTGTCATCTTCCCTACTGGACTGCATGGAAAATCTCTTCCCCTTCCCTTTGCACACCTCCTGCCCAATGGTGTCTTGCTTTGCAGAAAGCTCTTGGCCAATGGACTCTTCCCAGTGAGACAGTTCTTGGTAGCTACCTTGGGAAGGGAAGTAACTTCACTTTGTAGAAACCTATTATTGAATCACCTCAACCCGTACTCTGTCATTTCATATTTCCTGTTTTGTGCTTTATAATTCACTGCTACTGAAGAGGAAATATAGTTCTAGCAAAGCCTTTCTGATCTGTTGCTTTTCTGTAGATCTTAAGATTAAATAAATGACAGTACTTTCACTTTATAGGTACCCAAAAGACAGCTAAGAGGCAACATCTCTAGGCACTTGGAGTGAGTCAGTTGCAGAGCTTAGGAAAAATTCTACAGTCTCTAATCCTGATGTTGCTGGCCTCGATAGAATCATGTCATTTCACAGCCTAGTTTGTCATGGGTATGAGGCATCATTATCTGTTTGGAGTGTCAAATCCAAGGTTTTATAATTTTATTTTTTCTTTACCTTACTGCAGCACCTAAAACCACCATCCTTAGTAAGTATCTATTGGGGTTGGACAAGTTATTGATGGAAAGGCAGTTTTTATGTAGAACTTGCAAGTCAACAGTTTCTTACCCTGTATTATGTGAAATGCTCTTTCATAAAAAACACAGACAAAAAAACTCTTCACAGAACAGCTATTCCCAAAGCTCTCTACAGAGCTTTATGGGATTGCAAATTCCTGTAAAATCTACTGTAACTTTCACTGCACAAATACAAAAAACTGGCCTCCACGACCACAGCATTTTGCAAGTATTTCTGCCATATAATTCAAAGGCCACAGAAGTTAAAAAAATGAAAAAGCCATAACCAAACTTTATTGTTTTAGCATTAAATTCTGCATCATTGAAGCATATAAATGCAGGTTGAAAATACTAATACTAACATGCATCAGAATATTTCTATAATCCAATCTGTTTGATCTAGGGTCTTATTCCACTGGCAGTGCTGATGTACCCATCCATTGGGTTTCTTCTAGATGTTTGCCAGTATGAACCTGTTCGCTTAGGTGAACCCTTAGCCCCCTGCACTGCTATATTCTCTACTCTAGTTTTGTAAGATATCTTTGGATTATTTTCCCGAGGTGTAAAAATAAAAATTGTCTGGTTTTAACATTCTTCAGTTGCATCTTCATCATTTAGCAGAAAAACTGTATGAAAATGCTACATTTCTCAACAAGCTGTTGCCTCAGAGAGCAACACAGTCATTCAGGGCAATGTTATGGTTGAAGCTATTGCTGTAGAGCTAAATAAGTTGCTGGCAGCCCTTTTGCTTTCATTCACAACCCTTGTTTCTGTAGTATTTTTAGCTCATCTAATTTCTATATTCAGATGTGTTTATGAAAATGGAGATTTAATGTGATAAACCTCAGAAACTCTACTGTCATCTGCCTGGTAAAAATAGGTCTCTAGGGAGTATCAAATCTGTTACTGACCTTCAGTCTAATTGCAGCTGTCAGACTTCTGATCCATGGAAAGTGCTTGGAGGAGCATTTTAACTCTATTTTTTCCTTATCTGTGCCCAGTTGTGTCTTTTCTTGGAGCTCCCCAAAAAGGCTATGAAAAAAGGAGATAGGAACCTGATGGAAATGGTGTTGGATGTGATGAAAGCCAAGAGTGATGAAGAAAAACAGTATCTTAAGTCTCAGTGGTGCTCAGGGTTTTTGAGCAAGCAAAAAACTTACATACTCTTAAGTATGTAAGAGTAACCAACGTCAAAGAGGCACCTGAAGGCCAAACTATGGAGCTTTGGGAAGTGAGCGGAGTGTGACCTGCTGGTTAGACTGGAAAGTTTTGTTCATCTATATCTATACATAGAGAGTGGGTGACTGCCTCCCACCTTTTCCTAGCTTTAAGGCTTCCATGAAACATGACTCGTGACCTCTAAGTCTTAAATTTGTGCAAGACGAAGAATGTCAGCAATACTTTTTGCACTCAGCCACCAGCTATTCTTCAGTCTGTAAGTACATCTGTAAAGACAGCTGGACACAGCTTAAGGAAATCCCTAGATCTCCAAATAAATGAATCCAATGGATAATTACCATGATAGTCCATAATTACCAATTCACTTCTGCCCGGATGCAGCCAGTAGTTCTTGTTGTATCTTTTTTTTTCCGACACTGATCTATATTCCAAAATTTCTTCTATAGGTAGGTAGTTTAGACCACTGTTTCATGTTCCAATTGAGATTTTAAAACTTTCTCTCGTTTTCTGTACTTTTTAATTGCCAGTCAATTAATTTTCCACCACCTGCACAGCTCCTGTTGAACTCTTGGAAATGTTAAAAATAATATTATTTCACACTTATTAATAAAATCCACTTACACTATACTATAGCTATCTGACTGCTTTTCAACTGCCTCTAAACCAGCTATGTGCAAAAAGTTTGAGAAAGAAAAATATTTACTACATCTTCTTTTGTTCCCAGATCTTTCAAGTAAGAGCAAGGTTCTCATGAAGGTGATTTACTAAAAATTGTAAAAGATACCCTTCATGCTGTGCTGCCTACTTCTAATTCTGCTGCTTGCATCTTGCTTTGTTTTTTCCTGACTCCATACTTGTATGGTGCCTCTGTGAAACAGAAATTTGGTTTATTTGCTTCAGACTTTTACAGATCACAGTGAATTCTGCACAAGCTAGGGAAATAACGAGGATAAATCTGACCCAGGAATGAAATTGTAATCTGATGACTCCTGCTTTTTTCTCCCCCTTAATTTTAGGCATGGTTCAAAGTCTTTCACTGTATAGATGCAAAAAATCCTGTTGCTTATTTATACTGCAGGAAAAGTTAATTGAGTTAATGCACTGAGTTCGCAAACCTTTATTTTATTTAGTTTTAAGTATGCAGCACTCCTCTGAACCATGCACGTGCACCCTGCAGTGGTCACAGAACGGGGTACCAATGGAGACTCAAAGATGACGAACCTAAGACTGTTTCCCCAGGCTGATCAAACATCTGTCACAAACACAGCAGGATGGGAGGCAGTTGGACTTGAGGCTGCAGGAGGTCAGTGATGACTTGGTCCCAGGTGACAGAGGTGTGGAGCGCACTGCATAAATACTTAGTACGCACTAAAAAAGCAACAGGATGGAACTAGGCAAAGATGGTGCTCTGACATGGCAGGAAATGGTGTCTGGAAGAAGATTGGCTGTATGGCTATGATTCACATGGCTTTTTTCACTTCGCTCTAACTAAGGTTTGCAAGGATGAAGGATATAATTTCTCTGTTTGTGTCAGCTATGTCCTGTGATGAACATGTTGACATTGGCTGGAAATGACTGCATCTGGCACAGGGCAGTCCTGGTCTTTTCTCAAAGAAGCCACCGTTACAGCCCTCCCACTGCCAACACCTGGGCACCCGTACCCAATGCATAGGCAAAAACAAAGGAAAAAAATCATTAGAGCCTCAAAGTCCAGTGCCTGAATAGAATCATAGAATTATAGAATGGTTTGGGATGGAAGGAGCCTTAAAGATCATCTAGTTCCAACCCCCAGGCATGGGCAGAGGCACCTTTCCCTAGACCAAGTTGCTCAGGGCCCCATCCAACCTGGCCTTGAACACTTCCAGGGATGGGACATCTACAGCTTCTCTGGGCAACCTGTTTCAGTGCCTCACCACCTTCACAGTAAAGATTTTTTTCCTAATATCTAGTCTAAACCTACTCTTTTGCAGTTTGAAGCCATTCTCCCGTGTCCTGTCACTACATGCTCTTGTAAATAGACCCTCTTCATTTTCCTTGTAGGCTCCCTTCGGGTACCAGAAAGCTGCAATTAAGTCACCCCTAAGTCTTCTTTTTTCCAGGCTGAACAAACACAAATTTCTCAGACTTTGCCCATAGGAGAGGTGCTCCATCCCTCTGATCATCTTGGTGGCCTCCTCTGGTCTCACTCCAACAGGTCCTTCTCCTTCCTTTGCTGGGGACCCAAGAGCTGGATGCAACACTCCGGATGGGGTCTCAGGGCTTATTGTGATAGCAGGTTCACAAAACCTGTTTTATGTTCTCCGTATGTAGCAAAAACTTCAGTAAAAACTCAGTGCATCTGTTCCATTGCCCCAAGACAGAATTTGTTTGAGATATAAAGAATGTCCATCCAACTATGGGTATTGTCCTCAAGCTGGCTGTCAGCTAGAGAGACTACTTTTTGGTATTTTGTTTTTCAGAATCTGGTGAAGAGTGCATGGGGAGAAAGGAAAGATCAGTTGTGATGTATCAGGCCACTTCTCCAGAGTGTTTGGCAGAATACTTTGCTTAGAAACATCTACCATCTGTTTAGCTTTGGAAGGAAGGTGGAGAAAAATAACCTAAAGGTTTTGCCCTTGTAAATATTTTAAAGTGCCCTTCAAAAAGTCTTTATCCACCATATAAGTGTCTGGCTGATACCAGCTACCCAGCAGTACTCAGGACAGATGGCAAGCACTTTACACCCTCTCAGCTCTTGATGCAGTTTGAATGCTCTGTTATGCTTACCCCATATTCCCTTCTCAAGTGTCATTCTGGAACAGGGTTGATGGCTTTGGTTCAGCAATTTCAACTGCTTTGCCAAATGGTCTTCCTTTGGGGTCCAGTTGGGTACAAGAGAACTCTCAGTTGTTGCTATCAACAGTCCAGTCTCTTTCAAGAGATTCAGTGTCTCTGAGTTTTGAATCTTCTTCATTTTCCAATTTTTCTTCAATTTCAATTCTATATGAAGGGTTAAAATGCAGAAACTTTCTAATATCTTTCATAGTTATTACTATCTGAGTGAGTTAACTGAGTATTGCAGATCTAACTATAGTTATAAATGTGGCTAAATTCCAATTTTCTTCCTTTTAGACATTTTCTCCTTTATTACAGGTAGAAAGTAAATGCAGTTTACGCCTTTGCAGTTGCATTTAATTTGGGGAATTTTAAACTGACCCATCTGTCATCTTCCATTTTACTGCTGTTACTGGTTGGTGCTAGCAATCAATCAGCTGTCAGCAAGAGACCTGCTTCCGTCTCCCTTTTTTTCCTTAGAGCCATGCACAGCAACAACACCTTCTCAGTGTCAAACCTGGACMGCTTGAGAATTCATCTCAGCTATATTTATCCACAGATTAGCTAGCAGTAGCACCATTGTGCAGAAGGCAATTCATTGGATGTCCTTTTAATGATGGGAGCACAGTCATTAGAAGTGCTCATTTCTCTTCTATGGATGACAAATTAGTTTCTAAAAGGGTCATCAGCTACAGGCTCAGACCTTCAATACCTGAAGTTGGGTCAAATGAACCCACACTTGGGAATTTCTCTCTTCTCACCTTTGAGAAGGTGGATCCAAAAGGGCACAAGCTACAATGGCACAGCAGGTTGGGTAGCAGAATCTGAAGAGAGAAACAGTGAAGGCAGGATTGATGAAGGAGATGCAGAATGGGGAAAAGAAATGAAAAGTCATAATGGGACCATAGGGAAAAAGAAAAAAAAATGGAAATGGTGATTTTGTGCTATATTCAGGAAAACAGAAAAGAGGGAAAAAATTATAAGAACAGTATTGAATAGTTCATTGTTCTAGAAACTTCTGAGCTGCAGTAATTACTTCCAAAATGTACCTAGAGGGAAAAAAAACCCAACTGCAGTGCCTTTAGCTTGCAGAGTGGCTGCTTTACAGGAATTTGTTCTTTAATATAATTCAACCACATGAGATAGCACCAAGTGTAGCTTCAAGTAGAATTTGGTTTATTATTTCCCTAGTTATTGGCTAAGAAAATTGAATGTGGAGAAAGAATCACATTCATCATTATTCTTGTGATTTATATCACGGATTGCCAATTAAAACAGTGGTGGGGGAACAAAGCACATTTCCGTTCGGTCCTGAAGAATGTCCATTCTTCTTATGCTCAGTGACTCAAATTAAACAATACAAGATAAATTCTTCTTCTTGGTGGCACTGCATTGGATGCAAATCAACATGGAATTTGGCTTTTGCTAATCTTCAACTTCTGTCACAGGCTGTAGCCAGTGTGCATACACCCAGCATGGCTTAAAAGCAGCTGGCTTGGTACAGCTTGGTGCTGTGCCGGGATGAAGTTCCACTCTGCCTAAGCACTGGAGTATTCACTCATCTTATCTGGTGAGCTGAGCAGTCTGTGAGCTCTCTGCTGCTTCTGTTGCACTGCTAGTGATGCTGCAAGTGAAAACTAACTCATGTGTGAGATGAAGTCACAGCAAGGACAAGTCTCTGCTGACATTGACCTAGGGCAAGGTGGAAAAACGATCTGTTCAAGTGGGCAGTGGAAAATCAAATGCTGATTCCACTTTGAAGCCTCCCTTGCATAGTTCAGTAGCACTATTGTTTCCAAGATGAAGTGTAGTCTTTAACCAGCTAAAATCCAAACTGATTATGTACTTACCTCCCTAGCATGATATCAGACCCCTCACAGTCACGAAAACATTTTTTCCTCCTGTGTCTCTCTGTAAGTTAGTTTAGTACTAGTATTCCTGTACTAAATATGGGAAGGGAGCAGAGAAAGACTGTGTCCAAGGCCACATGAGGAAGAGGAATACATAATGAAGTTCAGCTTTCTCTGAAGAGTGACTCAGGACATAAATCTGCATTCCTGTGGGCTTTGTTAGAAATACGAAAAGCAGCATGGAGTTCCTCAACAAGAAAGCAAGTCAGAAAACATGATTTTTATCACCAAAAATCTAACTAACTGAAATATCTTCATATTGAACAGTATGAATACAAACCTTAGTGACCTGAATCACCAGACAATTTTTCTACATTAAGAAGAGTAGCCTGAGTTAAGAATCCTGTTATCTGGACATAATTTTCCCTTTATAGTGAGAAGCCACTTTCCTTTTCCTTTTTTATGCAAATCACTCCTTTAGTTTAAAAGAGACAATAGCTGTTTAACTAGGATTCTCCCACTCTTTTCATACAGATGGATGGTAGGACCCAGTTCCCACAGGTCCAAGGATATCCCTGTTCCAAGGGAACTTTTTTGTGCGGTAATGGCATATTTAGGTTTACCATAACTCCCCTCTTCCTAAGACCTCTTGATAAGACCTATATAGACAGGGGAGGTAGTAGATAAAGTGTTTGTCATACTTATTTTCTCTCAGGCCTGTCCTGTTTGCAGGTTGCAACATTAACACTGAAAATTTGAAAGTCACTTTTTTGTAAAGATCCGAAAACACACAGGTTGAAATCTATCAGGTTCATCCTCAGTTTACAACAGAAATACTCACACAAATATTCTGCATTATAATGTATCTGTACTGCTAGTCTTTAAAAGCTGAGTTTTGGATTTTGGTCCACTACCTTAAGGGTCAGAATTCTGTATCTCTTCCATTCATTGGTAAGAATGCATTTTCTAATTTCCAATCAAGCTTCTTCCCCATAAAAATAATATATTTATATATGTATATATATGTCATTATCCAGAGAGAGATGAGCCTCATAGCTGAAGGGGCACAAGAGGATTGCTTATACCCTTGAGTTTGTGAAATAAATTATGTTCAGTAAAATGATTTCTCATCCATCTGTTGCAGAAAGTAATACAGTACAGCAGGAATTAGTTTAAAATCGTGCTGTCTTGCTCATACCATTCTGTTTGCTGGAGTGCTGTTGTTATCCTTGTGGAAGAGATAGGGACAGAGGAGTCTTGCTTTTCAGAAATAGTGTGGCTGGGGTAATTAATAATCCCTTTATTATATAAAGTATTACAAATTATTTTAGGTCAGTAGCTGAGAACAAAGGTAAGGCTGACCAAGTTGAAGAGCATTCAAATAATGTGTGCATGCTCTGCTCCTAATGCTTCTCAATTTTCACTGTGAAAGAGCGATCTGCTCGAGAGGTTTGTGAGGGAAGCTGCCAGGTGTCTTTTTCCTTGTTTTTCAGACTCAGCCTCATAAATCTTAGGCCTTGGCACTGTAAAGTTCAGTTGGGTAAATCTGCACAATATTAACAGGTCTTTTTCTCGTTTGAGCCACTGTACATTCTGGTGGGCTGCTTTTCTGAACAGATTTTAGTGGTTCATGCCATGAAAACAGAAAGAGTTGATTTTACATCTGTGTGGCACTGACTTCATTAGGTTTGCTGTAGATCAGTTCTGGGATGAGGAAAAAGATAACAGCCTCACCAAGACTTGGGAATAGGATTGTCTGTGCACTCATCATCTGGTAATTCCAAGTTCTTGTCCAGAAAATCAGATGACTTGTGAGCTGCTGGCACTTAGGTTGTTTCACTCTTCAGTGCTTTATAATTTGCAGGCCCCAACAATAATTTGAAAGGAGCAAATTCTTTGATGCATTCAGACTTGAATGAATGTAGCTGACAAAAGGACTCTCTGGAAGTCGGCTACTGCTTCCCAATCCTGCCCCTGATCCTGTTATTGTCTCTTCCCTTTTTCAAGCTCATGACAGAGAAGGCCACATTCATAAACTGAGAGCCGATTTCTACCTTGCAAGGCATTGCTTGATCTCTAGATATTACTAAGGCAGGAGTTTGTATTTTGAAAAGCCTTTTTAGAGTGCCCAAAAAGTCTCGCTTAATATGTCCAAGAGAGGCAAGTTGTGGAAAGCAGACTTCGAGAGAAAGGTCAAGAAGAAAATAATTTTGCTCTAGATCTAACTGAAGTAGAAAATTTCTTGTGTTTCCAGATTAGGGAAGAGAAACCGATTGACAACCAGCCAGCATAGTAATTTCCCAAGTATTTTTGGGTTTAAGCCCACTGTCTTTGTGTCCATATTACACAGCTCATCTGCCAGAAGTGAAAGTGATTTTCTAGTGCTGTTAACAACTTGGTAGGAAACTGAGGAGCTCAATGTCAGGCTAAGCCCTGAAGAACTATCATGTCTCTTCAAAGAAGAAGCAAAAACCAGTCAGTGATTTCATCAATATTCTAGCCCCTTCAATGATTTAGTTCTAGTGAACTTTTAGATTAATTTACCATGTAATATATACTCTCTTCTTATTTACTAGTTAGACCCAGTCAGTTATTTTTCTAGAATGTTCTTTACAGAGCATTGGCATACTGGAACATTTATGATGGTAGCAGCTCCTGTTTCTTCAGTTATCCTCAGGGAATTTAGATGCCAGTGTAATGAGAAGGAACAGCATACTATTGTTCATTGGCAGAGATATTTTGTGTCTTTCATGGAGAAACTTCTGAAAGCATATAACCTTTTCATGTTTTATTCCGGCTTCAGTAGGTACGCAAGGAAAAAGTGGTTATGAATAGATGTAAAGCTAGAGATTGACATGTAAAAAAAAGAGCCTCTAGCAGCCCAGTGGAAAGTCTGGACCACTTGTAAGATTGTCAAGGCAGCTGTATGTCTGTGTGTGTGTGTGTGTGTTTGAGGAATTGAGTTGTAGACTTCTGCAGAAGTTTGGCACTCAGGATTGGTTTTGTATGATGACAGCAGGGAAAGGAGATATTTTAGCTCAGTATTTGGGTCATGGTACCTTCTTATGACTATGGGGCACTGTGGAATGTGCTGTAATAGGTTAGTGTTCCAGCTGGAAACAGTTATGAAGTGTCTTATGGCATTCCTTTGAATCTAAAGGTAGGTTAAGCTATTGAGTTAAATTGAGGGCATCAGTAAAAGGCTCTTCTGCAAAATAGCCTGGAAAAACATTTTTTAAGGCATGACGATTGCCATCATGTCAGTTTAAGGAAACTACAAGCCAGACCTTTTCACAAAAGTAGACCTAGACATAATCATCTGAGAAAGAAATTCTCATGCCTCTGCAGACAGCATCATAGAGGCACATTCCACCCCACACTTCAGAGCCTCAAGTCTGAAGCAAAGGAGAACATATGAATAGAGTCTGTGAATGAAGGTTGTTTTTTTACATATGACTATCAAGTCTGGTATTTTCTACAACTGTCTAGCTCCCTTAAAACTGTTTTTCAAATGATGAGAAGGGGAGAAACCTTGTAGAAACAGTGGTGACTGCTTACCTTAATAAAATCCTAAAGCCTCCAGCTCCTTAACATTCAGTTTTAATTTTTGTATAATTAATCTTTGGCAGCACTTCTTGGAAGTGGGCACTGGAATAGCTCTGCAACATATGCAAGTTTTTAAATTTAATTTCGAATTTTTGACATGTGCATTCATATTTAGTTATGTTAATTATAAATTAGTATTCACTTCCTCTGTTGACAGGGAATGGGTTGAATCGCTTTAAATTAGTACAGCCTCTCAGAGTTCAGTGACACTGCCCCTGAATTTTAGTACTATCCTCTCCAATGTTAATCAATGCTATCTCATTTAATCCAGGGCCCTATTAGAACTGAAGCTGTCCTGCCATGCATGATCTTGCTGTGCTATTTGTCAAATAAGATTTCTATGGCACTTTCTTCAGAACAAACTGGGGAAGCTTAATCCTTCACAGGGAAAATGGAAATAGAGAAGGAAGTTGGGGCAGCAGCAGTTTTTGAATTTTTTTGATTTTTTGTTTGTTTGGGTTAGTTTGTTTGTTTTTTGAGGTTTTTTAGGCTTTTTTCTTTTACTTTTTTCTCCTTGAGAACAACTTTGATTTTTTTTTATTTTGAAAGTAAATTGAAGGATTCTGCCCAGTTGAGAATATGTTAATTATCTTATCCCGTGAAATATTCCTTCCAAAACAAAGCTTTTCTTTTTTTTACGATGACATACAGTGAGTATCGAACATTCCATGTAATGTCCATCTGCTCAGGAATCAGTGCTATGTTCTTTATTATATTCCATTAATATCTAATATTTGCTTACAGTTATTGCATTGCTAGCTTTCTGAGTTGTGTAATAGTTTCTATACACAAGCGTAGGCATAGTGCATAGTTTATTTATGGACAGTGGCTGATTTCTAAGTCAGTACATTATCAATACTGGAGAATTTTATGTATTTTGCAGGTGAAGAATGTTATTAGCCAGGTATACAGTGTAAGGTGTTTTTCACCAGCTCAAAGTCTGGGACAAACTGATGTCCAGGTGTTTGAAAGATAGATTACTTGCTGGTAGAATTGCCTTGTTAAGGTTTGGGGCTTGATGTGCCTCAGTGATCTCAGACCTACAGGGAGATTAACAAAGCTTGGGAAGAAGGATGTACCACTGACAGTGGACACAAAGAATGCAGAACTTATGGGTCACAAGGACATTTGGCAGAACATCCAAGATAAGGAAGAAACTAACAAAGCCAACTCCGAAACAGTGCTGAAATCAGCTCCGACTGGGTAAAAGGTAATTCTGGCCGGGGGACATGGCAACCTCCAACTCATGGAGCACCAACTTGAGAAACCCACCAACCCAAGAGAAAGACTGAACACGTGGCTTAATTAGCATAAGAGAGAGAATCACTTAACCACTAGAAGATAGAATACTAATTATTAAGAATACTAGTTATTAAGAGAATTATGTAACTTGTAGCCAAGGAACATTAATGCCTTTGTTTGCTAAAATATGTAACTAGTGAAAAGTTTTGATAGTCGTGGTGCTGGCTTTGTGATTTTGGCACCCAAAATCCCTTCCTGTGCAGAACTGTAAATAAATCAAATACCTCAACTCTGTGTGCGGATTGACCTCTTGCACACTGGGTGAAAGAATTTGGTTTGGGACAACAATACTTGGGATATTCTGAATTAATTTTTTTTTCTATAAATTGAATAGCCTTCTTAGGGTCATGCCATTGTTCAATGTACCCTACTAGAGCAATGGCTACTATCTCTGATGTGTAGCTTCTGGAGGGTTCTGGGCACCTTCTAAATTGTGACTATTATTCCTGTAAATTGTGGACTCATTCACACTGACTTCAAGACCTTTTCCTGGGACCATATAACCCATTTAGAGTGCATCACAGTGTATGAATCACCTATGTCTCTTTTTAAATTATTTTATTTTACCAAGAGGTTGCCAGCCTCTCAGTACCATGAGTATCTGCAGTCTGTTTCACTATCCTGGATATTTTTGTCTCAGTACTAAATGATCCTATTTCACGATTTACTCTAGGACTGCTTAATGTGTTGATCATCACAGATCAAAGCATCGGTGCCACTGATGACCTCTTCCATTTTTAAAATTCATCATATATTTCTGTCCTTGCCTAAAGATTATGATTGTCATTTGATAGACTCTTAATCTAGGGATCTAAGTCCCTAATCTAAACTCTTAAACAACTTTACTTAATTCCATAAAACCAGAGTGTTTAAAAGCACTTAGTAAGGGACTTTCTCAAGGCATTAAAAACCATACTAACAAAAACATCTTTAGTTGTAGAACTTTAAAACTGCATTCCATAAAGGGTTTTGCTTTACTTCAAACATTGCCCTTGTGTCTACTGAACTGATTCTTTATTATAATTTCCACTGGCTTGTCTAATGTGGAACTCAGATTCCTGATTGGACTGGTTTTCCAGATCACACAGCAAGCTCTTTTTCAAGATGTGTGTCCATCTATGAATGGCTCCTTCCCTTTTAATTAATTAAACTCATTCATGGTTAACAAACTGTGGTTAATCTTATCCACACATCAATTTATTTTGTCTGCTATTGAGCAGGGTACAGGGAAACAAGAGCTCATCAGGCTGATAAGCATTAGAGGAGGAACTTAAAATTACAATATATTCTGTTTCAGTTTTGTGGTTTTGTCAGATTTCGCCTTGGAATAAATCAGAAGTTTATGCAGCCACTTTTGTCCAGATGCTGCCCTTTGTTATTAATTTATTTTGCAATCTGTTTTTCATTATTTTGGCAGAAATAACATGCTATTCTCAGCTATCTATTTAGGAATCCTTCTACAACAAATCTTTGATGCATTTTTCTCTTTCCTTGCCTCCTTATTGATCTCCCAATTCCTCCACTGTTTCATTGCACCATGCTTTTTTGTATCTGTATTCCCTGAGATGGAAAAATGCAGGTAATGCCTGAGAATATAAGTATGCTCTTGGCTGTCTTTTCTGCTCTGGTTTGTTTAGACCAAGGAACAGCTTGAAAATGAATATATTTAAGAGTCACTACCAGCCTCTAAGACTTAAACCTGCCCTCTAAAATGGACCTAGAGCAAAAATTCAGGCTACCATTTCAAAGTTGGTTTGTCATTGGGCCAAAACACAGCTGCAATTTAAATCTAGTACAGATTTGAGGAAGTTAAAGGAGAGATTTTAGGATTTCTATCTTCATGTTGAAAGCCAGGAGCAGTGTGTTGCTGTGCTCTTCCAGGTGGCTATTATCTCACAGTCACTGCTTCCATTATACCTGAGGAAGGAAGCTTTGCATATTCCACCCCACATCCCAGCCATGGAAGTGAAAACACTGAGCTGAGCGTGTTGAGTGGGGCTGAGCACCGTCTAAAGGTGCTACTGGCATCTTCTGGATCGAGGGGATGCCCAGCTCTACCCTCAGATACACACTGCACAAAGCTGATGGCTTGACTTTGCTCTCGCTTGTGCCAGTATGATCTGGCAGTGTTCACTAAAGCCAGTGCAACTCTGGGGCAGCTGTATGAGAGCCAGGCCCTGAGAAAGCATGAGCTGTACACAGCAGCTGCCAAGGAGAGCAAATCTTGTCATCTGTTTCAGCCCAACAAGAGCAAATTTAATAAGCAGAGGAAAAAAGCTGTATAGAATGTTAACAGGAAAAATAAGTGTTATTGTAAAGCCCAAAGTTTTTTACATTACTTTAAAAACAGCATTCACAGGTGTAAAACTCAATTTTCCCCTATGTTTTAGTGCTACTTTATGCATGTAGCAATGCACCTTCCATGACAGAAGTTCATTTATTTTGTGCAGTAAGTTTTCCTCCTAATGTGATGCAATCAGAACTGATTATTTTTCTGTGGGATACAATCAATATTTGCAAGTCARTGCCATTAATTCATTCCTCCCACAAATGGTAATGGGGAAGCAGATCATAGAGCACACCAGAAAATCCTTCCTCAAGAGAAGATAAAGCTTAGTGAAAACCAGAACACTTTCTTCTGGTCTGTGGTGAATGATAATCTCGAGGTGAAAATAGGCTGCAGGCTGGGACCCTTTAGCCTTTGGAAGCTACCTTCCTGGTGAATTGATACATTTCAAGTAACATCCTTCCCTAGGCGAAGACATGCTAAACTATTAAAAACAGGCCAGCATCTTTGAAAATCATGTATAACTTTTGAAAACATATGCCCTTGTTTTTAAACTTTGGAAAAAACCAAAGAACTGAGGAATCTGCTGAGTTGTTTCCCAGAAATATTGTTCAAAGATTAATGCACATAGGACATCACTAATTGCTGGGCAGCCTTTTGCCAGAAGCACCTAAAAGCTTCTAGACCTCTAAAAAGTCATGGTTCTCCGTACTGTGCTCCAGTGAGCTTCCCCTTGAGCCTCTCCTGCACCCCTCAAATGCATTCATGCACAGAAAATTGTGCACATTGAAAAATCTCTTTCCTGACATTTATCTTCTCGGCAGACAACTTGAGGTGTACTAATGAGAGAAGACCTTACAAACGCTGATTTTTAACAGTGTCTTCAAACAAAAATGGAAGTATGTAATAGAGCTCCTACTAGATAAAAGACAGATATCATTGCGCATGGTTTGAGAGACAGAAACCTGCTTCAGTGTTAGCAAGCACTTTATGCTCTGTACCTTCTGCCTCACAGAGAACGAGGACTTATTCAGTAGCAGCTAGGACAGACTGTCCTCTGGGAACAGATGCTATAGCCACCTAACACCCTAAGGTCCGTTGCCAGTGAAAAACTAAATGGAATCAACAAAGGGTCCTTAGTTCTTTCTAATGTTATAAAGAGCTATAGCAAGTTTATGAGGCATTACTACATACAGCAAAATTTATTCTAAGATACATCATCTCTCCATTTCCCTTTTGAAAAAAAAAAGGGATGCTTTTCTATAAAAACCTTTCAGTTCAATCATTAAATTGTTTCAAATGGCATACCTTAATCCTGCAGTAGATATAATCAATCAGAAAGTACAGAGAAAACAAAGCTGTGCCAGCCTGTTTGAAAAAAAATTACCAGTGACAATATTGAAAGAAATATTAAATTGAATCCTGAGCTTCCCGTATCAATAGGCACAGCTACCACGCAATACCATTGATCAACCTGTAATCCAGAATGAGGATTAAATTTACGACATGGCCTTCTCTTCCCGGCCCATTAATTCCACAATCATCAACTGTTTATGGCAGCCTAATGTCAACATGCATCTTGTGCAAGACAGCAAAGCAAATGGTCGAATATCAATGAAGATTAGGGCAAGGACATGTACTGCTTGGTGTTTACAAACATCTCATCAAGACATCTTTAAAAAACAAAGCCAAACCCCACATTTTCAAAGAACACGCCAGTGCAGATGTACACAGCATTATGGCACTTGACATCAGGGATCCCTTCACAAGATAAAAATGCAGCTTCAAACTCCTCATCAAAAGCAAATGGTATCATTCAGAGTTATTGAAGGGCGTTGAGCCAAACTCACCAAAGCCATTAACCAGTAAATGCTGCCATATTTTGTCTTTCTGTTTCAGATGCTAAGATCCACATATTAAGTGATTTTATTTTGGCATTTGTCTTTAGTTTTCGTATCTTCAAATCCACCTGTGTAAAATAAGACTGGATTCTGTATGGATTTTCTCGTCTTCTATATCCTGACTGTGTTTGATCAAGTATTTAAAGATAAACCAGAAAAAACCCAAAAAACACCTCCGCAGAATGGATCTTCATGTGTGTTGTCGTAAGGACAAAGAGGCTGACTATAAATCTAGGCACTGACAATGCCAGAGTGTCTGTCTGTGTGTTGGTGTGCAAGTGTGCACAAGATGGCATTGTTACACAGAACTTACTGCAAAACTGGGGCCAAAAGGTCCAAGTTTTCCTATCTGATGTGTCATACATTTGTAGTTAATTAATGAGCATATGTAGGCATAAATAAGGATGGAAGTCAGATTGGTATTATTACCATTAAAATGAAAAATGTTAAAAAGATGTACAATAGCTGTTCCAGTAGAGAAAAGCATTGTAGAAATCTAAAGCATACACAGTAGCAAGCTATCCCCAAATTCTGTAGCCCTCTAAATTAATGTAATTTGTGGCCTTCTAAACACTTACTAGCAATGGTGTGGGTTTCTTTACCTTTCCCATGTGTAACTTACTTTAAAAAATGTGTTTTCAAAAAAAACCCTAAGTTTGCTTTTCTTTTTATGACTTACAGTTGGTCATCTTTGTCTGCCATATCTGTAATTATTTTTCTACTGAATCTTTCTGGGAAGTTGGGTAGTCAAAACTGGATATTGTATTAACACAAAGGGAAACACATATTTACACTGTGGTATGTAACACTGTTTTCTTCTTGGTTCCTTTCTAATAACTCTTTGTATTCTAGTTGTCTTTTGAACACCACAAAGGGTTTGTAGGAACATTAGTGTTTTTCACCTTTCTTCAAAAGAGCAAAAGCTTGTCCAGTAGAATTATAAAAGCAGTACATTTAAAACAACTCAGAGGAATAAGCTTAAGCTAGGAGAATTTTTACCTCTTTGATTGTGTCATTATTCAAAGTGCAAAGAGAGAAAAAAAATGGCAGAATAAGAGATATTTTTAATGGAAAAAAAAAAAAAGGAATGTCAAGCATGAATGTCACAATAAAACTTTCCCCAAAAGAGAAATTCCCCCACAGAAGCAGCTGCCTATGACTTCTTATGTTCTGTAGGATAAGATCTCTTCTATTTCTGTCATCCAGGTTTCCTGGAATTAAGAGTTATCTTTCTGTCAGCAGGGATGTCATGCAAGTGAAGTGATGTAGAAGAACAAAGTGTGAATGCTGATAAGCATTTTCCATTTCATTCCCTTTCAGGACAAAAACACCCATGAAATCTGGAGGTCAAGTACAAAATAACAAGAGGTTTCTGAAAGGAGCACCAGCACCAGGGGATATTTGCAGCAAACTCTTCCAATCTGTGCTATAATCTAATTTATCATGGACAAGTAGTGTAGATAATAAAGAGGTAAAATACAGCACAGACAGTGCAATATAGAAACTTTGTACAGCCACTTCACAGTCATTATATAGCTCTTTTTTTTTTTTTTTGTGTCTGTGTAATGTACAAAAAGATCCTTCTCAAGGCCAAAACTTTCTGTGGTCTGGAGGCTTATTTTGTGTGGAATGTATGAATTACAATCTGCACCCATAAGGAAGTTGCATTTTCTCTCGCAAAGAGTCCTTGTGTAGTCGTCAACACAGTCAATGGAGAGGTTTTTGGTGGCTTGATCACTTCCTGAGGTGACCATCTTGCTCCCCGACTGTGGAGTGCCGACCAAGTTACTCCACTGTTGTCTCAGGTGCCTCAGTCGCATGCTGCTCTGTAGACGAGAGGACTCAAGCTGCACACGGCTGTGCTTTCCAGAAGCTTACAGATCAGAATGAACAATCAAAACCAGTAGCAAAACAAATGGATTGTAGTAAAAGTACATAGGCCTTTCAGAAATCTCATGGCACTTTGTTCGGAAATTGTTTCTATTTCAAAGCCTGCTCCCAACCCATTCATTTTTATTATATTTCCCTACTTGGTTTGTTCAACTTAAAATAAAAAAAAAAAGTATAAGTGTCGCACTTGGACACGAAAAAAACCACACAGACTCAGCTCTGTCAAGAAGGAGCAAGAAGGGGGCAAGACGACCCTGAGCTCGTTTATTTATATGTTCTTAGAAACTACCGTGGATTGGAGGGTGAGGTTACCACCTCTCAATCACACTGGTCAAAGGAAAAATCCATCAAACGTCTCCACCTAGGAGAATGGAATGTAAATAATAAAATACGGTTAGCAAAACATGGCTACGTTTACAGAAAATGCATGGGAACTCTGTTACAGAAGTGAAAAACATTGAGGAACTGCAAAACCCAGGGCGACATATAAAAAAGAAATATTGTTAGCAACACTGTAGATATTTCTGCTGGGTAAGTCTAATAAGAATCATGCTTGCAGTTTTCCCCAAAGCCAAAGGAATCTGTTTGACAGTGGTATTATCAACAGTTAGGGAGAGTGATTCCTSTGTCAAATGCTTGTGGTTTTTTTAATATTTAAACAGACTGCTGATTCCAAAGGAATGGAATTGAATTGCATCTACACCCAGGGTGCATACAGAGGTACTGAGACTGGCACTCAACATGTGTGGAGTGTCTGCACTTTCATAAGGATTTAGACTCTGCCATAGGTGTTACTTGCCAGGCACATGAGTATAAATGAAAAAAAAAGCAGTTCTTTCTCTGCAGGGCCAACACAGGATCTGCTACCTGAAAGCACTTTTTTTCCTCAAGCTGGTTCTTTTGGTGGAAGTTTGGAAACCTGCGGTGTTTCAGCAGTGTTGTTTCTTCTCAAGAGGCTGCTAACAAATGACCCAAAGCAGAAACATTTAGAATTCCTGAGTTGTTTCTGCTTTCCTGGATGGATCCTGAAGTGGGTCTAATCCCACGTGTGTTGTTGGTACAAGCAGTCCCACTGATGCAGAAAGAGTATGTGCAAGAGCAGAGGTGAGCAGAGATCCAGAAGAATGTGCCTATCCTGCCAGATGACAGGCTACTGGTTGAGGCTGTGGAGTTACTGGTGTTGTAGCCTCTTTCCTTGCTAACTTTGTTGTCTTTATTCAGTTTGTTTGACAAAAGAATAAACACAAGGACTGTTTCTGGCAACAGTCCAAAAACATGAGACAGGATGCAGAGGCAGCTTTTGTTCTTTCAAAATGTCCACTGAATGTATGGGCAATCCCTCAGTAAGATGATTTAATCACTAGTTGATTGCTGTTATTAATCTCCATTAAGGTAATAATTTCCAAAGAGATCAATTGGTGATAAATCTCCATTGACTTCAAAGACAGCAGAGTGGTTGTTCTCTTGAAAAGCTTGACCTAACCTAGGAGATTAAAAAGGGTCAAATTAGAAATTTGATACTGTCTTTTCCGGAAAACTAATTTCAATAAGATTAAACTATTTCTCCGGAAGAGACCTCCATTATGACAGGACGTACATTCACACACAGATACACAGGTGTATGCTGTACATTCCAATGCTGCAGTTGCCTATGAAACAGGAATGGCTCCAGTGAGACAGTGAGGTCCAGACAGAAGCCCTAGGAAAAAAGGGACTGTATCCTCATATGGAGAAGGCCACCCGAGATGCAGGATAAGAAAAGCTGTGGGAGGAAAAATATGGAGAATAGATGTGGTAGAAAAGCATCTTGGAGAGACTGCAAAGGCAGTAAGGAACAGGTGGCTAATATGAGGTCTCAAAGGTGAAAGCCAAGGCAGAAACTGCCCTGGATTCTCCGGTGGATTTTTTTGTTGTGGTTTTTGTTTGTTTCTTTGTTGGTTGGTTTTTTGGCTTTTTTTTGAGAAAAAACTCTTGTAAATTTTTGATTAAAGAATGTCCCAAAGCTCAGTCTGTAGGTTCTGAGGCATACCCTAGAGAGGGAGGTTTCCTTCACTGTATAATCCCAGCTGGTAGTTGGCCTGCTGTACTCTCTGGCCTTGGAGGCACCACAAGCACTGCCAACTGCTGACTGTTCTTATCAGGGTCTCCTGTGCACTGTGGTGAGTACATGTGTGGGGGCAGGAGGAAAAGGGCCTTCTCCTCATGGTGCCAAACAGGAGCTAGAAACTGGTCACAGACTCACAGAATGTCTGAGAGCAGCAGAGACCTCTGGAAATCAGGTAGTCCAACACCCCTGCTCAAACCAGGGTCAACTAGAGCAAGTTGTTCAGAGCCATAGCCAGTCAGGTTTTGAATATCTCAAAAAATGGAGACTGTACAAGTTCTATGGGTAACCTGTGACAGGGTTTGATGACTCTCACAGTCAAAAGGTTTTTCTTCTTATGTTTAAGGTGATTTTCCTTTCCATTTCAATGAGATGGGAGCCCTACTGAACTGATTTGTTGCTCCACAGGTCCCTGGCCAGTGTAAAAGGCCAAGGTAATAATACCTGTCCATCAAATGACAAATTCTGTCTGAGATGGTATAGCAGAGGGAAAAGCCATTTTTCCTCAAGGGTGTGTGCTGTCATGACAGGCTTGACAAATATAAATATTTAATAATAAATGAGCTGTCTATACCCATTCAGTTGAATGCTATGTGACACTTGTGAATTTAATCTTTTTCACACAGTATTTAATAATCTTCACCTTGTGGAAGATCTAATTTTTCTGTGCTGTTCTTGAAATCATGCTGTAAACAAAGCAAATTCATCACTATGCAATAACTGTTCTGCTCTAAGATGGACATGGATCCCTAAATGGCATGTAGATTGAAAGATTTACAGTCAGATGAACTTTCAGTGATTTGTACTAAAGTAGAATTAAGTCAGTTGTCTGAGTCTATGAATACAATCTTTGTGAATTACCTATTGTATCCTTATTACAAATTTATCAACATTTGACTCCTCAGTGATCAGTTTCACTTGACATCTTTCTAAGTACTGCTTTACTTCCTAAGTACTTACTTTACTGCTTTACACAGAAAGAGAAGAAAGTAATTTCTGCTAGCAGATGTAAAGAAATATTGAAAATACCATTAATAACTGATTTTTTTTATCCTTTTTCATAATTTCTCTTTTAAGCTTCCAAATTTACTGCTTATGATTTGGGCTTGGGGATTTTTTCAGTTTCCTTCTCTGCCTTGTTAAATGTAACTTCTTCAATTACAGTTCCGTGTTTTCTGTGGTCTGGAGCCGAGTTAATACAAATGCAATATTTTGACATTTTCTGATTTTATTTCTTTTCATATTGGATAGAAGAAACACTAGCTTAAGATGACCCATATAATCAAATTTATTTGCTGAACCACTGAGACTAAATTAACTGTGCCTGAGCAGCCACTTGCTCGTAACAGGTGGAAAACGTCACAGTTTCTATCAGAGAAAAGAGCATGTATGACTTTCCATGGAGATACCCATCCACTTTCCATGGATGGGAGTCTCCACAGAATAGAAGTTGAGAAAAATCTTGTCCAAACTTCCCGTAGTCTTGGAAGTAGGACCTGAAATGTGACTGGGGACCAGGTTCCAGTGCTGGCCCTTCTTGACACCTTACCACAAGCCTCACAAGAGGCCTGAAGCATGGAAGCATGTTTTTAATGACTGCGCTGTCAATATTTATTGTAATGTTTCTAGCATTTTACCATATTGGAGTAGTCCAGCTTTGGGGTTCCACCTTGTTTCCTTTTTAGACTTCCTGTGGACCTCTGTGGGCATTAAATCAAATCCTTTTCATCAAAATCCATAAAGAGGGTGAGGAAAAGTCCAAGCCTGTAAGGCATTTAATAGCTACCCCCAATTAGTATCAGTACGAGCTGGATGCAGACACATCACAATTTGTAGCAATAGACACATCATTGAAGGAAGAAGAATATTTCTGTCTCAGTCTCATTTTCTCTCACTGAGCAATTCAGGGTGCACATTAAGTTACTCAAATTATTTTTCTAGTTCTTACAGTTCAGATTTTAGAATTGGCCTTGCCATGAAAAAATGATGGAGTTGCATTGTCAAATGGAAGCAGGAGCAGCTGTGCTACCTCTGGTCTCCTGGGTACACAGAGAAGGCAAACAGTGTTCCCTTATTGTCCTGGGCTATGACTGCAAGACAGCAAAGGCAAAACTCTTCTTTCTTAAGATTTTCTTAAGGTAGACTTAAGAATGCAAATTTCTAAAAGTCTCCTGCAGAACTGGTGCACATTGCTCAAAGGAAGACTGCATGTGCTTACTTAGTGTGTACACATAAGACTGTACTGCAATTTTTAATCCCTAATATCTTTGAGCAACTCAGCTGCCTCAAGTAAAATATGCTAATTACATATCTACCTCGAGGTGTTTTGCTGGGTAATTAAGCTAAATAACTCTGAGCTAAAATAAAATATACTCAGTTCTGTTTGGTAGTAGTAACCAAGGATTGTGTCCAATTAAAAGATCAGCAGCTCCAGCTAGAAACAGATCTTGGGAATGGTCTGGCTCTTTTCTTTATATAACCCCTGCTGCCATGCTTAAAATTATTCTGAGTCACTCCTGGAAATACAGTAGCTCTTAGTCTTAAATGTTCCCTTTTGATTGTAGTTGATTCAGTTCAGGGATAACTCTGTTCAGGTGGTGAGAAATCCATAAAGATGCTTATATATTTCTGGCAAGATAAGGGGTGTAATAAACAGCACTGTGCCAGAGAGAAAAAGGCTGATAATGTGAGTGATGATGAAGGCAAGCAGGCTGAGTGCTGTCTGAAATGTTGTGTGCAGAAGTGTCCTATGTTAGACCTGTCGTAAAGCTGGAACACATGCTGTTGTAAACGTGAATGAATACATGGAGATGAAAGATCTTCTTTGGGGTTGTTGGTTATCCTCCACTCTTCAGGGAGAAGGGCTGATGGTGTCTCTCGTGCACATGGTCTAAGCAGGACCAATTTTACTTGCATGAGCCTTGTTAAGAGCTATAAGCCCGCTGTTGCTATGGTAACACTGCAACTGTTTTACCTAGCCCAGGGCTTGATGGCCCTGGGGCTTGACCGTGAAGGAGAGCTGGGGCAAGCACTCCAGGTTGTCTGGACAGGGCTGTACCTCTTCCCTTGCTTCTGGGCAGTCACAGTATGTACAGCTTTGTCTGTGTCCTACACCAACGGGAATGAATGTTACCATTAAAAATAGTTGAACAAGCTCTCTTTGTGGCAGAAAGTAGCCAGAATACCTATAAAGAAATCTATAGATACACACATCTATAGCAGGCGGGTAACCCAAAGGAAACTGATATGCTGCAAACCAGATACACTGATTTATCTCAGGCATAGCATAGCTAAAGGCAGGGGTCAGTTCGTATGTGAACTGAGATAGTTTATTTTATCTCTCGTGGAATCAAGAAAACCAGCAGGGATGGTGTGAACAGACAAGTCCAAAAGTTGCTGAAGGCCTAAAGGTGGAAAGAGGAGACGAAGCACAAGTTACGTACATTTCCTGGGAGACAGCGCCAGACAATTGTATCCTTCTCACCCGGAAAAACCTTTCAAATTAATATTTTAAAAGTCCCCGTGAAACTGGACTGAATATTTCAGCAAGTGAGGTGATTCTCTTTTATATTTTCCTGGTAAATATTTTATTTTGCTCACATGGATTCATCAAGTGAGAGAGGTTCCTATATTTTTTGCACCTGTCTTGTATAAGTGCTTGTATAAGCTGCCCCAGCTTTAATGTTTTGTCAACACTGTGAAGGGGTAAATTCTCCAGAGCTTCTCTTCGCCTCACCACTGCAGAGCTGAGAAACTCCACCAGACCACTAAGTCTTGTTCCTCCAAATATCAGCTTTAGAAACATCTGTGTTCATGGAACTTCAAACACTGCCCATGGAATATTGCTCTCAACATAGCCTATTCCTTTATCCTGACATTATTAGGAAGGAAAGTCCTCCTGACAAAATTCCATCATGTCTTTTCAGGTGGAATTCAAGTTTTTTCTCCGAGGAAGTTTCAATTAACATCTGTAGATGCTGTTTAATCTGAGATAGTTGAACTGGATCTCTGGTGAGCAGATCTAGACACAAACTGAAGAGAATAATAATGCTGGTGATGTCTTCTGGTCATGTTTTCCTAGGCCTGCCTGTCACTTCTTACTTTGGGAGAGCTTTGATGCAGTTAGTAGTTGCCATGTGGAGGTTGCTCTGATCTTGACCATGCACATCCATGCAGCTCATTGTTTTTGCATGCTTCCTTTCCTCGTGTTGGTTGTTTTTCTCCAGTAACAGCCAGCCCTATGAAATGGTGGAAGTTTTGCCATGCTCATTCTTTAAATATTAGGTGACTGCTGCTTGCAGGAATTCATAGACACAAATCAGTCTCTTGAGTGCTTTCATGTGGGGAAGACTAGGTACAAAAAAGGATATTCTGCTTGAGCTGCTAAATGTGCCATCTGACCTTAGCAATGATGAGAGGAGCATGGCTTAAAGCTTACCTTTTTGAGCAAAATAATCTCTAGTTTGAGCAAAATTCCAGGGAGCTGGTGGAATTAAGAAACCTGAGAGAGGTGCCTAAGGACTTCTTGCAGTGTTAGACTTCAGAATGGGATCCTAAACAGGCAGCTGAGGAGCAAATGAGAAGCAAAACCAAGCATAAGCATCCTATTATTTTCCTCTAAACATGTTCTGCCTCGAAGTGGGATCTGCACATATTACATTTTCTGAAGGTCTCTGCCCCTGCTGCCTCATCAGAATATTTAAGTGGGGAAATGTCCAGTTTCTTCCTCTGAGTGACCTAGGTATGGGAATGTTCAGGCCTGACACAAGCAAAGGGATGTCTACACCTGGGCAGGAGCAGATCACACTGCTGCCCATGACAGGAAATCCCAGTGGAGCTCTTGCAACAAGGTGGGAGAGGACACCTCAGCTACACTCTAGAAACTAAACTAAATGTTGAGGCAGGATTTGTGGCTGTATTTTATAAGTGGCGGGATAGTAGACAGGTTAAAAGTTTTACTTACCTGTATGTTTTGTGTGTGTGTGTAAATGTTAAGTTGAAGGAAAAAAAGGGAAAATGGTTTAATATTTTAGCTCATTCCTCTGCCTAATACTCCCTCAGCATCGTCAGACACAGAGGACACAGAGTGCTGTTAATGAGGCAACTGCAGAGGCCAGATAAATGCTATAATATATTAGTTTGTCCAAGTGTGATGCCCAATTCTCTTTTAATGACATGAGCTAAGTTTATCTCTCAGACTGAGAAAACCCAGATGAAGAGTAAAAATTGGTTTAGAATTTATGGATATTTTTTTTTAAATTGAAAATATTATTATTTTAAGAATAAATGCCACTTTGGACATTTTTAAATGGTTTTTTAAAGACAGAACTACAGAAAAAAATTTAAATCCTAATGTTAATTTTTCTCCCGAAGGTCTCTGGAGGAAAACAATCTTGTATAAAAAACGTCAAGTTTATTCTATTGATTATGTTAGATTGTAGCGTTAAATGTCATCTGGAGGAAGTGGAAGAAAAACCCTTGTGCTATTCCACTACATGAAAAGTTTTACTACATTCATTTATTATTTAGATTGCATTTATGCAGAAAATTCAAATATAATTAAATAAAATTTCAAAATAGTTATGTACAGAACATATGAAAAATGAGCCCAACTGTACTATAAAAGAAAGACTTTTTCCCTTTTCACAGCAGGATCAATCAATAGGAATTATTCCAATTTCTGTTTGTCTGGCTGAGCTCTGCACAATACATGCTGCCATGCAAAGAGACAGTTAGTTCCTCCAAGTTTTGATAGGAATAAATTTAGCAGATTTCTTTCTTCTTTCTATTTTTTAAAGGGGAATTAAAGCAAAAAATTGGTGTGTCATGTCAGACTCCTATGCATTTGCTTTCCTTACCTCATACCTACTGATGGTCTCTGATTGATAAATGTGCGGTGTTTCAGATATGTTTGTTACCAGCTTTCCTAGCAGCACGTTTCAAATCTTCCCTTGTTTTTTAGAAACCATATGCCATGTAATGTCATAAACGGAGCTTGTGAGAAAGAAACCATCCAATCCAGCAACATATATTTTTTTATGGTGGTGTTGGGCTAAGGGATCGTTTTAATGTCACTGTAAAGGTTCCTTCCTCCAGGTTTCCACCGTCAAATATCCTGCTTGTAAAGTTATGCCAGCGAAGGTTTAGTGATAATGGTTCAGAAGCAGATTATGGCAAGAAATAGCTTAGCAACATTTATATACTTCATTCAGGATATAAAACTATTGGAATCATTAAGTAAAAATGAAAGCTTTGGTGTAAAAAGATGTCAAAAACCAGCAAAGATACATTTTCTGTGTTTCTGAAGCTCATATGAAGTGCTGAATTATTCCATGCCCTTGACATCTCAGGTCTGTTGCCCAAAACTGTACAGAAAAGAGCTAATGGAGCCAGTGTTACATACAGAGTTACTGTTTAAAAAACTGCTTTTAAAATGCGGGTGAATGCAAGTCCCTTTATTTATATGGAAATAGATGGAAATGTATTCAGTGCATTTATGGTGTATGAGAGGTTGTATTTAATGTTACCTGGTCTTGACCTTTAGACTGAAATTTGCATTTGATTTTCAATGCCTCTGAGAATGTTTTACTTCCTGCACTAATTCCCTTTCTAAACTGTGAGGACTGCGGACTCTGTTGCAATATCAATCATTTTACACTGCTGCTGGTAAATTGTCAAGTCTTTATAAAGTTAACTATTGTTTTGAATTGAAATTATGAATTTTCGATCCAGTGGGATTAACAAAGAATAGACTTATTCAAAATGGAGACAATCCTTGGGTTTTAATTTATCTGTGAGACTGTGACTGCTCTTKGAGAAGGTTTATCATTATGTCATGGCTGTACTAGGGTTCACACCAAGACATAGTCTCCAAAACAAAGGCTTACACTACAATGTAGCCTTAGACTATGATAGGGTGCTTGAAGTGTCATTTGATAATCCCTTTTATAAAGTCAGTCACTTAGACATAGTAATGTTATACATTTTGTGTCATACTGCACTTCCTGTGTGCCTGTGCACAATTTCCAGTTTCATAAGTATTCAATCATTCATTCATTCGTTCATTTTTTTACATTTTATGTCTCTGTCCTGTCTTTCTCTCTTCTGTAGAGTATAGTAAACTTATTACCACCTTCATCTTGACACCACCAGCTCACTCAACTGGTCTAACACACTCAAATTCAGAACAATCATTCTCCACTCTTATTTAGCATTAAATCCAATAAATTCCACTTCAGATCGGAAGAAAGGCTTTTACTTCTTGAAGCTTGTCTGGTTTTTTTTCCCTCAGTTGTGTCAGTAGCAATATCTTTTTTTACAGAAGACATCGTCTCCATTATTAATCCTTGGCATTAAAAAGTGACACTTGAGGATCAGGGCCTCACAATGAGACAAGGCAGTGCATTTGCTCACGTGCATAATTAACATTCTGTATAACTTGATATTCTCTGGTCTTTTCCTCTTTGGGCCAATTTGTATATTTGTGTATGATAATGTCCTCAAGGCACCCAGACATTTGCTTGTGAACATACTACGCAGTAGTTGCAGTCCCCTTCCTTGTCTTTATGCCATATTTTATGCCTTTTTTGTGTTTGCACCAGAGCAAATCAAAAGAAAGCTCCAACCCTTAAAAACTGAGGTCTGAATTATCTCCCAAAGGAAGGACTAGTGCATCATTCTGCCCAGTGGTTTCAGGAACTATGTGACACATGTATTTTAAAGCATTTTGAAGTATATTTTTCTATTCATCTGTGAGCAAGATAAACCAGTCAGTTAAATAATGATCCTCTGTTCACTTTAGAATTAGCAAATTGTTGACCACTGTCATTAGCACAATGAGGTCAGTGGGCTGCTACATTAGGCAATAGACTGCATCACCTACATTACATTTGGGTTCACTTGCAGCTCATGAAAGGAAAAGGGATGCCCTCAGAGGCTTGTGGGGAGGTGTTACTGCAGATCAGATCTCAGTTCAGAATGCATCAGAAATTAAAAATAATGTTATATGAAAATACTTGAAATGAGATATTGTACTGATAAGCTCAATAGAGTAGTGTCCAGACAATTGCATTATGACTAATGCAGGTCAAGCAACAAGGGGAAATGACTTGTATTTAATAAATTTAATTTGTGATTACACAATACTGATAGCCCTAATTGAATAACTTATTCAATACATATTCCTAGTGCTCATCAGATGTATTCTCTCCGGAACACTAGCACTGTAGAGTTTATATACTAAATCTAGAAAAGCTATTTACAATATATATTACTGGTCAGGGCAGTCATATTTGCTGAGTAATATATATATATATGTATATATATATATATATATATATATATATATACACACACACACTATAATATAACACTATAATATAACTATTCCAAGCAGGAAAAAGTAATCTGGCTGAAAAAATGATACCCCCCTTATTTAGAGGCATAGTAACATGCAGATTTGTTATTAATGTCATCAACAGGAACTTGGCTGAAAAGTCAGATTTAAATCACAATGTTTAAGGCTCCCCCCCCCCACCCCCAGCACTGTGCAATTCCAAGGCTGTTCCATGGAAGCATGACGTAATGCAGTGCTAGCTACAAAACAAGACCTGGGATTTTTTTCTCATTTTGGAAATTATTTCCTTCCCTGTCTTTTACTTAAAGTAACTGTATGGGACCTGACCATGACAGATGTTACGGTGATCAGCACGGCAGTAACCAGTAGTCAGTGTTAGGGTGTAGGATTTACAAAGCTGAGCTAGAAATTCTCTGCCTGCAGAGGATACAGGTGTCGGGATGTTCTTTATATGGATGTGGTGCATAAATATGGCCATACGAGCAAATCAGAAAATAAGGAGGAGAAGGTGTGTCATATGGTGGGACACCTGGTTTCTACACTACCCCCACCAAAGGTTAGAGCACTTTCCCAGGAAGGGAAAGAAGGTGGGCTTCCATCCTGCTTTGACCAAAGAGGTTTTGGCTGCACAGGTGTCATGGTTAGAGCCTGAGGGAAGACCCCAGACTCCTATGATTATATTCTTCAGAGGATATGAGACAGCAAAAACAAGGCTGCAAGCTTGAGAAAGGATTAAATAGTTTTATTCACTACTACTAATAGGAATAGAAAGAGTAATAATAATAAAAATAGTAAGGCATAATATACAAATACCATTCTCCTCCCAATACATCCCAATCTTTCTTACTGATCACGCAAAGGACATAGAACATGGGATTCTGATCTTTTGATTAGGAATTGTTATTGCCACTATGGCATAAAGAGTTCTTTCTGTTGTGCAGTGGGGTTCATCCCACAGAAGCTAACTCCCTACAGAGTGTCTTCAGCGTGGTCCCAAACCTGCAGGAAAACACCACAGCCTGCCCAGATTTTGCAGTGGTGAATCCTCTCTCCCACAATACTCTTGCAGGTCGTGGGTCACAAGAAAAGTCCGATGGGGTTAAGCTTTTAAGGATAAGTCATTCCAGCCTAAAGGCACAAGTACAGCTTCCCTCTCTCTCTCATTCATAATCTCCAGAAACTGCAATTTCATCTGCTCACAACATAAAGTGCTCTTATTCTCAGGCTGTGAATTCCAGATCCCCCCATGTCTATATTTGGTGAATTACAGAGAAACTTAGTTTGGTTTTATCACAGTCACTTCACAGCTTACAGAAAGCTGAATCCTGATGCTAGTAAAATGGCTTCTCCTCTGCTATTTCCTGTTTCACTTCTGTTAGGCTGCTGGTCGCCATATCGGTCCCTTCATGTGACTTGCTTCCCTTTCTCTCTGGCTTGGAATAGAGGTTAATATTTGCAGAAAATGCCTACAGAAGGGTTTGTAAAGTTCACATGTTCCCATCAGATAATATTCGGCTGCTTTCTGCCCCCCTCCCCGAGTCATATGGCTGCGTCTCTATCGGYGAAAGGGGAGAGCAGTTTCTTCCCCCGAGCTGAGCTGCTACTGCTGGCAGTTTACAGAAGTTTACAGCAGTTTTATTAGCTGCTAATTAATTCACAGCATCTGCCTTATCTCACCAAGGTCACCCTTTGATCTCACCACATCCACCTCCGAGAGGAAAAGGGGGGAGGAGGTCTTTTTCTCCCACAAATCTTGGCTTCTCTCAGCTTCACTCAGCTCCAAATGGCAACAGGCCACATTCCTCTTGGGTCCCAACGGAGCAGGCCAGTGGGGGGCCAGGCCAGGCCCCCGCTGGGCCCCCAGGCCATGGGCCCCAGGCCCAGGGGGCCCTCCTGCCGTGGGTGCCAGCAGGGGAACAAGTGAACACCCCTTCCTGGGTGGTTTAAAAACATTTTTTCCACAGAGGCGTTTCCTGAGTATCAAGTGGCCAAAGCAACTGTCCATCACCTGTGTTAACCAATCAGATTTTTTCCACACCAGGTCGTACTGCTACAACAGGCTCCAATCCAAAGAAGCACCCAACGTACCTGGCTATAGGTACTGAGCTGGAACCGGGCGAACACAGCGAAAGTAGAAGGGGTGGCAGTGTCAGGCAATGTCCCCCAAAGGGATGGAAGGAGATCTGAGGAATTGTGTCCCTGGATTATTTTTTTGTTGTACCCTGTATCAGTCTCACAGAAACAGGGAACTGGAACAAGATCCCAGTGCATCTTCCATCTAGCAGATATTTAATTGCTCCAGCCATGTTTACTGTTTTGCTTCAGCCCAACAGATTAGAGGCTGGCATGGGATGTCCCATATATGTTTTATTTTCAATTGAGTCAGTCTCCTAGTTAGACTTTTCTTTCTGTAGACTGTCACTCTTATACTAAGTGAAGGTTAATGAACTCCCTAAAAATCTTATGCATTGCACCCATCTGTACCTTCCTCATCTCAAGTTTTTTATTTTCTTCTGAAAAAGACCCACAACGCAAGGCAACCACAACACCCTACCCAATCCCCAAACAGTGCTGCTTTTCCCCTGAGCCCTTCAGCATCCCACTTCACTTTTGATTGTTCCAGTGCAGCATCTTTCTGCTCCCAGATGAGGGATTATCAGGCATTTTCTTCCCTTCTCCCTTGTGTTTTGCATCCCTCCTCCTGGCTAGCAGTGATACATTCTGGGCCCCACATTCTCTGGCAATTGACTTGCGAGTTCCTCCTTTTCTGCTGTGGATCGTCTCATGTCTGTTCTGCCTTCTGCTCTCTATCACAAATGCTGCTGCCTTCTGCTCTCGGTCACAGTTAGGTTTTTTGATTTGTTTTGTTGAGTTTTTTGTTTGGTTGGGGGTTCTTTGTTGTTTTTTTTTAAATTTTTAATTCCTTATCCCTGTTTCTGCTTACCATCTTTTCTGTGTTGCTTTTGTGCTACAGAAAAACAAACCCAAAAGTACTGAAAAAACACCCCCAAACGAATCAAAAAACCCCAAGCAACCCTCCGTGAAAATTCCTATTTGCACTGCCTTCCTTTCACTGAGCTTCAACATATAGACACCACTGACATGACTTTTTATTGCAACTGACTGCCCACTTGCCTGACTCCACACATCTTGTCTGACATGCCCCTCCTTGCCTACAGATCCTACAGGCTCTGTAGCATCAAATGTGAATTAGCAGAGAGAAAGTGTTGTTGCTTCAAGATGTTCCTTTTTCTATTGTTCAGTATATCGCCAAATAACACCTTCTGAAGAAGAGCATCCTGCTGGTGTCAGTTACCAACCTGGAAAAGTACTTATTTTAATTATCTATCTTCTGCTGTTTGAAAAGCAGCAATGTTACTGTTGGACGAGATTATTCTATGGTTTTTGGAGGCTTGACTGCGTTAGAACTGGTCCCTCTTGCAGCTCAGAGCTGTGGGGCAAAAATTGCTTGATATGAGTGAAAAAACCCAAACAATCCCCCTTCCCCAGACTGGCACATTTTTTCCTTTAAAGCTCAGAAGAGCTCTGTTAGTCACAGCACTACTTCACAAAATAAGGTGGCATTCCTAATGAATAACCTGACTGCTTAACTGCGATAAGCAGATGATTTCAACCCAGTACCAACGTTTTAAACTCCCTGGTGGTGAGTTGATCCTGGCTGGATTTCAGGTGTCCACCAGGATGCTCTATAACTCCCCTCCTCAGCCAGAGAGGGGAGAGGAAATATAATAAAAGGCAAACCAGACTTATTTATTACCAATCAAATCAGAGTAGGACAGTGAGAACTAAAACCAAACCTTAAAAACACCTTCCCCCTCTTCCTCTCTTCTTCCCAGGCTCAACTCCACCCACAATTTTCTTTCCCTTCTTCCCTGCCAAGGTGCAGTGGGATGGAGAGAGGGGTTTTGGGCAGTTCGTCACATGCTGTCTCTGCCACTCCTTCCTCCTCTCACTCTTGCCCTGCTCTAGAGTGGGGCCTTCCCATGGGAGACAGTTCTCCACAAACTTCTCCAGCATGGGTCTCTCATGGAGTCACAAGTCCTGCCAGCAAACCTGCTCCAGGTTTCCCACAGGGTCACAGCCTCCTTCAGACATACCCCTGCTCTGTTGTGGGTTCCTCCACGGGCTGCAGGTGGATCTCTGCTCCACCGTGGACTTCCATGAGCTGCAGGGAGACAGATGCCTTTCCGTGGTCTGTACCATGGGCTGCAGGGGAATCTCTGCTCCAGTGCCTGGAGCATCTCCTTCCCGTCCTTGGTATCTGCAGGGCTGTTTCTCTTACGTATTCTCACCACACTCTTCTCTGGCTACAGTTGTTGTTTTGCTGGTTTTTTTCCCCTTCATAAATATCACAGAATCACAGAATATTCTCAGTTGAAAGGGACCCACAAGGATCATGGAGTCCAGCTCTTAAGTGAATGGCCCATATGGGGATCAAACCCATAGAAAACATGTTCTCCCAGTGGTGCTGCCACCATCACTGATGGGCTGGGCCTTGGGCAGTGGTGGGTCTGTCTTGGAGCCGGCTGGCATTGGCTCTGTCGGACACAGGGGAAGCTTCCAGCAGCTTCTCACAGAAGTCACCCCTGTAGCCCCTCACACAGCTACCGAAACCTGGCTATGCAATACATCCCCAAAGGGGATGCACATGCATCCTTCCAAAAACCAGTGAGTTGTGACACGCATCTCTGAAAATGGGAAACATTTTCCCAGGCTGAAAGTTCTTGTAAGAAAAAGAGAGAAAGGACTTCAGTACGTTTTACAGTAAGAGAGAGAATACTATTAAACACTTGTACCTCATTCACTCTGCATTCCACTGTCCCTCATTTAGCGTCACTGCAGAATAGACAACTGGCCAGTGACTCATTTGCAGGAGAAAGTGTAGTTAGTTTATCTGACATATTCAGGAAAAGATGAGTGAATCAATCAAATAAATTATTTTCGTTTGCTCCTTTGATCTCTTCCCAACCTTCCTCTCCCTCAGGAATCTGACTGCTACAAATATTAAAATCATATGGATTTTTTTCTAATGCCAGTACAGGATGGGCTTTGCCGTTGCTGATCCATGAATTGTAGCAGGGTATCGCTTGCAGAGGGGAAAACCACAGCAGTAATAAAAGGCCAATTTAACTGTCTTCACTCTTCCTGCCTGTTAGTTTTTTTTCTTCTTCCTCTGTTTCATACTTTCTTTCTTTTTTTTTTTACGTTAACGTAGTGTGTTGATAAAGAAGTACTTCACAGCCAAAATGAATCCAAAGATGAATGGATCTTAATCACCAAAGATGGGCTTTTCTACAATCCCTCAGTTTTTCATCCCAAAGAGGTTAGAACTGCTTGGCTCTTTTCCCCTGTTATACCTCCAAAAGCACACAACTTCTTGAAATTCATTTTTTACCTTTCCTTTGTGCTACTTCTTTCTCCTTCTATCACACTTCAGGTGTCTTTCTTGCTTCCTGCACTCTTGGTAGGTTTTTTCCTTGAAAGCACATTTTGGTACCTTTATCAGTCTGAAGGTTCATGAGATGGATGTGACTGCATACCATAAAAAGCAGTGTAAGGTGCTGGGCCTGTATTCAGTATCTCAGATGGACCAAGAGGTGACCAAGGAAGACTTACAGAAGGAGGTGGTCATTATCCACCATATCAACCACTAACCCAGGCTTTCCATGATAATCTGACACTGTGGAAAGAGCGGGCTGTGTCTGTACTGGTTTTGCCARTCAAGGTGGCTGTTAATCAAGAAATCCATCCTCCTTTCACTGACAACGACATTGAGGTAAATTCCTGCTTCCTCGCATGCTCTGCTATTTTCATAATTATGGAAGAAGTATGTAGTAAAAATGCATTCGCCAGTGTACAGGAAAATTCACATGAAAAGGACATTTACACACTGCCTGCTCAGCATGAGATACAAACATAGTGTCAGGCATCACTGTTTTGGATTTTCCTGTTGCGCTGCAGTCTGAATGCTGCCATCACACTGTCAAGTACCTGCATTAATCAGGACTGTAAAACCTAAAGAGAGTTACGMCTCTGAGTAAATTCCATTTCTGCTGCAATGTGTTAGCACCTGCAGTACTGCTGTGTTGCTGCATTGTCAATGGCTGGATTTACAAAGGCACTCTACTACATATGGGTTGTTTTCTGAGCTCTGTAAAGCAAAGCAAGCGTTGCCTCTGAACAAATTTATCTTCCTTCACCTCACTACCTCTCTGAAATCGTATCCCTGCTTTTGGGGAAAACACTGGAGAGCCTCCTTTGTTCCAACTGTAGCAAAGTTGGTGGCAACATCTGGGTTTTGCTCAGAGGCAGATGGCAGCGATTGCCTGGCTGGAGGGGGCCCAGGGAGTGGAGGCTGCTGGTGGCATGACCAGAACCATATTCGTGCTGGCAGCAGTCATGGTGTCATTTGCTGATGCCTAGTGTCTCTGGCTGATTCCCAACACAAATGTGACAGAACTTCATCCCCCTCTGTGAACCAAGCCTATTTGAATGGGGCTTCCCTGCTTTCACCTACATTCACCTGCTGTAGATTTGTCTTGAAGAACCTGTGTGATTGCTATGATCAAAGCAGTACATTTTGAAAGGCCTCCTTAAAAGCACGTGGCCTCTAGGAGCCATAGTTATTGCCCTGGAGACATTAGAAATGGAATTATATCTCAAGGGGCAATTGTTTAGGTCAGTTGAAGTAGGCGTAGCCTTTTCCTTCTTTTTTCACCCTGCCTCTGGCTGAGATGTTTTGTTCTGCCCCAAAATGTTGTTGAAGTCTGTCTGTGCCACACAGACTTATAAATTCTCCTTTCATCATGGCTTATAAACATACAGAAATAGAGGGGAATTCTGACCATGTAATTTGAATTCTGCATCTTATAACCATGATTTCACCAGTTGGCTCATACAGCTGAAATGGCCTGCGACTGCACCTGAACATTTGAGTGTCCCAGTGCTGCTGCATTCCTCCTACTTCTTGCAGAATTTGGAAGATTTCCTTCTTTCTGGTTCTGGTGAGGACTGAAACTTACAGTACTTGGAGTATGGTGCTAAGGGTTTGCTCTTATTAACCAGACCAGAAACCATCTGTCAGGCCTTTTCAATTGCTAATTTAAAGGACAGATGGATCACCATGAAAATAGTTCCAGCTAATTGAACTTGTCAAATAAAACTGTCTAAACCCTATCAGACCTTGCTGGAAAATATGCTCTAAACGATTCCAGAAAAAATAGTCTTTGGAATAGCTAAGATGTTTAAAAACAAATAAAAGCTATCCCATGTGAAATCGCAGAATGCAAGATAGCTCCTTAAATTCTCAGGTGGAAATATGTTTTTGGTCTTAGACCCTTCACAAACTGTTAAAAAGGAACCTTTTTGAATCTTAGTTGATGATGCCTTGCTCATGTCCTGGCATCCAGGAAGGAATTGTTCTCTTATATCCAAATGAAATGTTTCCTGCAGTCAAAGCACACTGTGAAGGAAATGGCAATCAGGTATTGAAGCCCACAGCAACAATAGCTGCGTGTGAAAGTTAGTCATGCTGTTGCTGTGAAAATTTTTTACTTATTAAATTTTAAAATATGACCTTAACATCGCTCTTTCCATAATGTTGCAATATTTAGGAAAACTTCACTTCCTGTAAATTGCTTTAGTTCGGTTGGTTGATGTAGTACAACAGTGATTTATACACATGTAAGTATGCCTATATCATTATCTGTGTGTGACTTCATGGATACTGAATCAAAAGTATTATGGGAATCAATTACTCGTGAGAGTATATGTACTTCAAAAGCTGCACTCTTAAACAGATCACTTCCTACTTTCTCATCTTTGACCACTAATTGCAGAGGGCAGTTCTGAGTTAAATAACCTGCAGGGCAAGAATTATTTATAACAGATTACACACATAGGACTTTGATACATTTTTTAATGCTGTGGACAAGAACATTAAACCCTAGAGGAGACGGTTGCATCTGTAATCGCAGCTTGAAATGCACTTACTATAACAGGTGACACAACGTATCATAAATATCAAATGTGTAATATTCTTTTTGTACTTGTCTGAAAGTAATGAAATCCTTCAAAATGCTGCGAGGCATATCCATGCAGAAATACGTTTGCCCTGAAGCTGCAGGTCTATAGAGCTTTCATACGCACGTCTCGTGTGAAGTGCTTCTCTTCCAAAGAGCGAGTCGCGGCGTCTGTGCGTAAGCACAAGCGTGTGTCTGTGTGCATGTGCTGGAGGGAAACGTCAGTGCAGACTTTTTCTTACTTTTTGCATGGCTGAGATAAACCCTTCTGGCTCCTGCTGTTTCCTGTTAGTAGACTGTCAGAAGAAAGATATTTATTCAATGCCAAATATAATTTCCTTTTTATGTTTTAAGGATGTGTTTGTTGTTAAATTTAAGGAGGAGTTTTATCATCCACCAGAGCTAGAGCTAGTGTAAATTATCTTCGAGCTTCTGAGATCTGTGAAGATGCTGTGCAAGAGATTCTCATCTCTTTTGTGTGTGGATGYGATGAGGGAAAACTTACATTACAGGGTATAAAAAGAGAAAGGGCAAGAGAGGGGAAGAGAGAAGAGTGAGAAAGAGGAAGTTGTTTTCCTAAGAGGCAAAAATTAATTCCTCTGCTGTTCAAGATTTTGGGGAATAAGGAAATATTTGCATAATACTGACTACCTGATTGAAAAAAGTATAGTTGAAGGAGCCCATCCTCATTAAGTAACTGACTGAGAAGAGCGGAGGCACAGCATCTGGAGCTGATAACCCAGGGCCGTTCTGGGAAGCTTCCCTTGAGATTAGTCACAGCGGAAACAAAACTTGTTCTCCAGCCATGACATCAGTTGTGAAGCTTGTCAAGATCCCTCTCAATACTGAATAATCTGCCACTCAGAAACAGTCAAGCTTTGTTACAAGGTACAGCAGTAGACACCACATGTCTGCTTCACTGAAGTTCAGTATTCCCCTCACTTACCCAAAATCCAGTTTTCAGGTGCATCTAAAAAATTAAGTGTTTAGAAGAGTTACGCAGAACTCAGAATTTAATGTTGCTTCGTTCTAAAACCAGGCATTTGTGATGAATTCTGTTTTGAAATTGTATGTAGAGATGGGAAAGGTTTTTATGATATTTTATTTGGAAGGGCCAATCTGTATTAAGCAATACCTACTATAAGGAGGCATCAACTGAAATAAATTTCCCATTACAGCTTTAAAAACTATCGAGATTCAACACTATTGTATGTTTCACTGCATCATTGCTAAAATGTAAAAACTACTGTATTTCCAAAGAAAAAGTTTTCATCTTGAAAAGGAGGGTACTTCAAAAAGTGTCTAGAACTTGAAATTTGCAAAACTGAATTTTTTTTCTGTTTTCCTATGCTGTAATCTTGTTTATGTTTTAAGTTCATTAGAAACTACTGAAGTTTCACCTGATTTGTGATTTTGTGCCAGGAACAATTTTGTTCACCTAGAAGTTTGTATAGAATGGGCTTAGTTCTTCCCCTGTTGCTGTAATGATTGGCTCATCTGTTCAAGTGTAACTCAGGACTTGCCTCATCACTTGGAAATTTATGGTTTGATGAAGCTCTCCTAATACTTCTTATGTATCTATCTTCCCTTCCAGGGAATTAGAGAAAAGGGACAAGACTCCATTATAACTACAACCAACGTGTATCCTGAACATTAAAGAAAAGCAGCAAAATTCAGACTTGCTGGGCTGGTTTCACTGTTAGCTTGCCCTTTTAGCTCTGTCAGGTCCTCTGAGTAGCAGGTGGCACTGGTAATACGTGCTCTCCATATGCTTTCCTGTAAACTGGACCCAGCAGAGCGATAGCTACGTTTCTGAGCATTTAGCCTTGGTCTGTCCCACATCTGTTCCCAGTTAATAATTTCATAAGTAATTACAAGGGAATGGTATTTAGCCTTGAGTTCATTTTAGAAGAAGCAGCCTCCGTGTTGCTGTGATGATGTTTCTGTATTCATGTGGACAGTTATTTGTACCCTTGGTTCGAAGCAATTGGCTTGTTACCGTGCCCTGATGAGCCTTTCCTGTTGCCACTGCAGCCTTGAAAGCTGGAAATTGCAAGTGCTGCAGGTGGTGAGCAGCAGGGTTTGATTAATCCAAATTCCATTTTCGCATTGTTGAAAAAGGATGGGACAAAAGGAATGCTCTGCAGCTGTGTGTCAAACATAGTCAGATACACTGCAGCTATGGGGGTGATGATATGGGTCACACAGCAATTATTTTGAGCCAGAAATATATAGTGAAACCCTATCAGAAAATTGGCAGAGAGGATTGCTTTTACATGTGGTTATGTAAGAGCTCAGCGAGAAGGCCAGACTGCAAGACAAGTGGCTTTTTGTCCATTGTTACATTAAAAATGTGAGTTTCACCAAAACTATGTTGAGCTGCAGGCTGTTAACATGACACATAGAAATGACATGAATTTGGTGCACAGATCTGTATCAGAGGATCATGCAGCCTTCACGCAATCAGGAAGACACTCAAGCGCAGTCCATGAAGTGCAGCCATATAGTGAAAATGAGAATAATACCCAGAAATAATGATGATCTTCGTAAATAAGAGTGGTAGCTTCATCACTTTCCTGATTCCCGTTTGATACAGATTCACTGGTATTTGGGTTTTTTGTTTGTGTTTTTGTTTTTTTGCTACATCAGTTTAATCCTGGATTTCATGTTCTTCTAGATCCTTTTCTGTTGCCACTACCTGTAACCTCGCTTCTTTTCCATGCTCGTGAAAAGTGAGGAGGCTCTTTGATGCCATATAGCTAAGCATATAAAGTGGGGGGGGAGAAGAAGGAAAGGGTCACATCTGGAGTGATGGCTTTTGTCTTCCCAAGTAATCCTTGTGATGGAGCTCTGCTTTCTTGGAGGTGGCTGAACGCCTGCCTGCCATGGGAAGTGGTGAATGAATTCTTTGTTTAACTTTGCTTGTGTGTGGAGCTTTTGCTTTGCCTGTCAAACTGTGTTTCAACTCACAGGTTTACTCACTTTTACTCTTCTGATTCCCTCCCTGATCCCAGCAGGAATGTGGTATTTAGCTGCCAGCTGGGGTTAAACCACATCAGTCCTTTTTGGTGTCAAGTGTGGGGCTCAAGGGGTTCAAGATAATGATAGATTGGATTGGCATGTGCTAGATTGAATTTACAGCTGTTATTACTGTGTAGCTATTACTCTGTAGGCTCTGTGCTTGCCATGGTGTTTACTTGCCTTACTGCTACCATCTGCATTGACTGAGGTTGGCTGAGTACAGTTATTTCCTCTAGGGATTGTGTTCAGTTGTAGCTGCCCATCAGGTAAGTCAGGCATCATCTTGTGTACTTGTGTGTAAGCACAGCACAGAGCTGCACCCAGCTTGTGTCTCTTTTACAGCAGGATTTTTAAACAGCTTATTTGCATGCTGTTGGTAGCTCCTTCTACCATTAATTGTTTTTACAGGCACATATTTTGCTTGGATTCGTACTGCAAGAAGTGGAATGAAGAAGCTTTTAATAGGCACTGCTATGCTTACCGTGTACTGTATTTCATGGACTTGCAATCCCTTCCTCTTATTCTTCAGTCTGGGCTCAGTATTAAAGCAGCTGCTTATGTAGGACAGGAATCCTGCAGAGCAATCACCAGCGAACAGAACATTCAAGGTCATGTTGCTGTGCGTGTGGACAGAAGGACCATGTCACACTTTTGCAGATGGATGTAATGTCAGTATTTCTTGATGCTTGCATGTACATCTCAGTGACCTTAATGTTCCTCTAACAGGACTCATTTGCTGCCTTTTCTTCTCCTTAGCAGAACTTCCTCAAGTCTTTAAAATCAAACCCCAAGCGATATCAGCTGTGTGGGGACAGCAAGCACGCACTTGTATCTGTGAATGCTCTCGACTTCCCTATGCCTGGGCCAGTAGGACATGGYGCCTATCTGTCCCAGCTGATAGGTGCTCCGTATCTCCATCACTGCCACAGCGCATCCCTTCCTTAGGCATTTGGTAAGTCTGAACTGCTCCCTTCCCAGCCAAACAGCTGATTTTTATCTGTCACTGTTTGGTGGTTTACAGTAACAGTATGAATTGTTACTGGCAGGAGGGACGGGATAAGTAGGCTAAGGAGGGCAGGGAGTAATCTCTTACAGTTGTAACTGAGCGAGGAAGTTAAATCAGACCTTGGACAGTAGGTGTCAGGGGGTAAACCAAGGCTCTTGATTAATACACATGGACATACATCAAATAGGAGTCCTGCCCATCTTCACGTGCTGCTTTCCCATAGAATATGGAAGGAGGGCGGGAGTCACTGAACGATGAATGCACTCAGCAAACTACACACCTGCTGTATTAAAAGTGAACACCTTCACTCCCATGTCTTACAGAAGCTGGTATAAGCCTGGAAGAGCACTGTGAAAGCTCCTATTCAGTGGAATTTTCCACTCAGTTAATATACATATGCATGCTGTGCGCTGCTGGGATGCTGGCAGAGTGGATGCAGGGACTATGGAATGAGTGGCTTCTTTGGTGCTTTAAGTACAGGAAAAATATAAGTGGATAATGATAAGAAATTGCTTATAAAAGCTAGCTCTTGAAAATGCTGTAAAATAGCAGTTATTCAGGAAGTGAATGGCAGGGTTTCACAAAAGGCTACTTATCAGAGACCCCACACATCAAGTTGAAATGGTCATTTTTGTATTTCTATTTATTGCAAATTTTGCAGTCATTAGAATTGATATAAGGTTATTAAAAAGCCCTAACATTTCTGACAGTGCCAGCAAAGGGTGCCGCTTGCATCTTTCATTTTTCTCTGTGCTGGATCTCTACGGATCTGTAACCTAGGGGAAGAGAAGGCACCTGTAGCTATCTGAATATATTGGAGCAAAAGGTGCACTGTGGAAGGAGCTGATCCTAGGTTCCCCACTAACCTAGCTGAACTGTTTCACTTGAAATGCAGAGCTTCTAAACAAAAAAGGCCAGTGCAGCTTCTCCTTACTGTTTTGGTTGTGTTTTATGAATCAGAATGGTGTTCCTGCCACCATGGAGGTGTTAAGAGCTGTGGAACCCAGGTAGTCAAGCATCTCTGCATCTTGATGCAGATGCAGATGGGGGAAGACAGTACAACCCCTGTCCTTGACTTCTGCCTGGATAAAATTGCTTCCTGATTAACATGCTGGCTCTGATAATCACTGTTTACATCTTTTCTTACGCATTGTATGGCAAATCTGGACTCACAATCTGGAAGATAAATTTCAATGAGCAAATAGGCATATGTTGGAGTACTGCAGCAGCTATATCCAGGTTTCTCCAGGCCCAGGACTTACTGAATAAGAAGGTAAGTTGGAATGAATGAAGAAACTATTTTTATGAACTTATGATGCATATACCTCTTTGTACTTTTTCCCCAGGTCCATGCAAGGTTCTCCACATTTTTGTTGTATCGTTAGGGTGCCACATACAGACCCTCACTGTTATAAAGTTCACACTTGTGAAATGATGCATCTGCTTTCTTGAATCCAAAATTTGGCACAGGAAGGCAATTTAAAACTTGAGTTTCTTAAGAGAAACCTCTAAAGCTACCTCACACACAGGAAAGAAAGCTGACAAAAGGGAGCTCAACCCTCCTATCCCCTACTGATGTCAACTTCATCTCTGAAGAAAGTTTCACCTTCCTTCCGAAGGTCAGATTAACTAGGAGAAGTGAAGTTTTAGTTTCTTAAAGGAAGTTTCCTAGCAGGACACTTCAAATAGTGTATTTTTCTGTTCTAGTCTGGGTCTCTGAGCCCCAGCACCCCTTCTACTTTGCTCTAGATAAAAAAGCATGTTGTGCTTTTTCCTGTTACACTTATCAGCATTATAATGGTTACTTCGAGTTCGTTCCTTGCTAAAAGCTGGAGACATGACACATTGTAAACAACAAAATCTCTGCTGCTGAGACCAGTTTTGCATACTGAGTTTTGTGTGTGCAAAGACTTAAAGAAATGTGAGATCRATTTACAGATTATGAAATATGAAAAGGAAAAGAAATATTATTATTTTATTTGTATTCTGTTTTCCTGGTTTTATTTTTTCGTGGGGAAAAATAAAAAAGGGGAAACAAAAAGAAAAAAGGAAGAGTGCGTTCTTTTCCTGATCTCAGGGGCCAGGAATATTTTTAATATGAAAAATGAGATGTTCATACAAATTGCAGATGCCAAAGTAGGGCTTTAAGTAATATAAGTACTATCCACACAATTTTTTCAGCATTTTAATGCAATCTATATAGGTATCTCATAAAAATAGAGAGATACGTTTTGTTATGCATCTATCTATCTATCTATCTATCTCATAAGACAGACTGTGAAAATGTTACAAATTGGCAATACTTGCTATTTACGCAGTGCTTAGAAATGTTAACGAAAATAAACCAAAAACTCCACAGATATTGTTCTGGTTTACCAGAATTAGTCTGTTGCTAATACAGGACTCCCTACATTCAATCACTTTGAAGAGGCTCTTAAACCATTTCTTTCAGCATTTTTTAAATTAATCTCTTTGTATAATGAATTACAATAGAGTTTCCATCCACCCTACAAAGGGCCTGTAATTCTGATGCCACTTTCAAGGTCTACGGCTTGCCTAGATAATGTGTTAGACAAGTATAATACGTAATAGTACAGGTATGCAAGTAATACTGCAGGTATTTTAGAAGCACAGATGAACCAACAGAAGATTAATGAGATTTGTCAACATGACAAAAATGCCACTGCACAAGGACATCCATCTCTAGAGTTTTTGTTATGTATTACTGCGAAGGAAACAATCAGTGGAGTAAAGTACCCGTTGGATGAGTGTAATTTGGCAACAATTTGCAAACATGATAATGTGGCTTGTTAATTCAAGGGCATTTGACACAGCTGTCTTGACATTTTCATTACAGGAGCTGTCAAGAATAATCTGGAAGAGTAAAAGGATCTTATTGGAAAGTGCCTACTTATCTTCAGTAATCTAATAATCTATAGTGGTAAGGTCAAGTAATTTTTTATGATACAGCCTTTAATCCTCTATCAATTACTACTTTTAATTACAGGTGAGCTGCTGAAATGTATAGAGCTCTTCCTGGAGTTAAAATGAACAGCTATGGCTCTGCTCTGAGTAGAGCACTATTGCCAAAGAGACAGCAGCTCCCTTTTTGGTGACCACCTCCCTAGGAATCAACTGGCTGCAAAAACAAAAGGTGCTGAGCCTATTACACATAATGCCAAAGATCTGGTTGTGTCATAACACATATCCATGACAAACTGAATGACAATTATTACAGAAGTTTTTTGTGGCTTTTTCTAATCTACACCTACTTGACTTTGCCTTTCAATATTTCCAACTAGCTAGCTACACTAACAGCTGTAGATACATTTTCTAGATAATTTTGAACAGCTGTATGGGCCAGGACTTTTTAAAATACCTATCAGTCTGACACTGTTTAAGTCCCTTCCTCAGGGAGAAGGGAACATCTTCTCTGGGAGCCATGAAGTTCTGCTCAGAGCAGTGCAATCCCAGTGCTGATCATTACGCTCCTCAGCAGCATGGTCTGGCCAGTCACATGCATGTTGATCACTTGAAGTATTTTGGGTAGATCAATAAAAGTACACAACATTAATACTGCCGAAGTAAAAATTTCATAGCCCACCAACCACCCTGAGGAGTTGCCGTTCTCCCTTGATATCATACAACAAATTTTGCTGAGTTACCTGAAGGCCTTGCTGCTCCTCGGTGGCTCCACTTTCCTGTGGATGGGGTAACTTCAGAGGGCTTGTTTGTTAATGGCACAGTGATAGCTTTACTGATTCTGCAGGCTAGTACTGCAAGAGTCCAGCTGTTTATAAAAAAGCAAGTAAATCAAGACTCAGTGTACTTCACATCAAATGAAGACTGTATTTTACTCCTTTTTCTATGTGTAGGACTCTCCAGAAGTCTAAAACAAAGATGCATATAATGACCCTGCAAATAAGATCAGTGTAATTCAGAGAATGAAATTAATTTGTCAAGCCCTGGCTTTGTTTGTCACTTACTATCACTGTAGTTTCTTTTCTTCTTCAATTTTTGCTCCTCTCCAGTATTTCCTATAAGGACTTTTATTTAGAGGAAGAAATAAAAAGAGGGTTTTATGCATCCATTATTTAGTGATGGATTTTGTCCTGGGAGAAAATGGGCAAGAAGGATTCTGATGGCAGAGTGAAGTGAATTAAAGATCAAAAAATTTCCTAAATTTGGCTGAGAGTTTATGACTTAATTTGCATAACTCTGGTTTTAATGTCAGTGACTTCTTTCCTGATCCATTGTTGGGATTTTTTTGTTTTCAAATTTAATTGCTTGCGTATTAATTTTCACAATTCTGGAGCCAGCACCCCTGTGAGATCTAATTTAAGGACTGTATTTCCTCTTTGGAAAATAGAGACAATTTCACAAAGAGAAAGGAAAAATCAAGAACACCGCCATTTGTATATTTTTATATAATGTACTTTATTTCTTTTCAGAACAGCATTTCTTTTCTAGGGCTTTTTAGGAGGGATTTTTTTTTTTTGTCTTTACACATTTGCCTGCATGCAGTTTTTGGACTCTCACCATCACAAAAGGCCAGAAGAGGTACCACAGACTGCTCAAACATGCCTGAGTGGACCTGATGCACAAGGGGTACCACTGTGATTAGGCTGGGCAGAGGGAATTCTAGCCTGCTACACCTCCTTGCTGGCTCATGTTTCCTGGAAAGAGTGAGGTAGCCTGCATATAGCTCTGTTGCAGGAGCAACTGAATTATACCTGATCAGAGGTACCTTAACATAGTGAATATACAAGGTATGTGTAGAACTTTATTTTCCAAACAGGAATCATTTTAGGGATAAGAAGCAGGTGCCAAAAGTTCTCTAACCCGCTCTCGGCAGTTTGTGCTCAGCTGCTCAGTGCTGATGGTGTGGCCCCACAAAAGCTGCATGGTTGGCAAAGCTGCTGAGCACCATGTGAAAGTGAGCCTGGGGGGACATGGGATCACATCCCACAGGAGCGAGCTGCTTTGATTTCCCTCTGAAGCAACACAGGCATCCACAACCAATGAGCAGCAGGGCAAACCACAGGTCTGGTGCGCTTGTTGCCCAGCCTTTGCCTCCCCAGTGTGGGATGGTGGGTGGGGTGAACAAACTGGGGGGCTCAGCTGAAGGATAAACATCCTCTTGTTTGGGACAAGACAATAGTTTTTACATCAGAGTTAATGCCACATCCAAGATATGTCTGCACAATGCCTTCCCTATCTTCCTCCTTATTTGTCACCATTATTACTAATAAAGTTGTGCCAAACATCCCTGCTAAATGACTTCCATGTATCTCTGCCATTATTTTCTTGCCTTCCTTCCCTCCTCTGGAATAAAAAAAAAAAAGGCAGCAGAAAGCTTTCAAAAAGAGTATTTTAAGAAAACCTTATTACTATATAATGAAGCACAGAGTAGAACAAAGAATTGTAGAAAATGGACATTGCTGAATGAAGATGTAATGAATGTTTAATGAAATGATGAGAAGCTCATGGATGCTCAAGTGCTGGAGCCTTGTGATTGTCTAGGAGTTGCCAGAAAGCACACAGGTGTGTCTGAAACAGCAGTAGGAGTTTTGTGTGATGAAGAGCCTCCCCAAGGAGTAGCAAACATCTTGTAGATCTGATAGAATATGGAGTCTTTTGATTTCCAGTCCAGCTGGTAAGAGCAGAGTGCCCCGTATAAACAGAGCTCTAAACTTGACTGTGTTACCAGCACAACAGGAATGATTACCTCCCAGAATGATTATCTCTTTTCCTCAGGCTGCTTTGTCCTTGGTTCCCAATTTCTTTACTGGTGTAAAACAACCTGGCTCCATCACAGGTAACAAAGTGATGCCCATTTGTACTGCAGGCAATTTCTTTCAGCCCGAAACCAGTATTTTTTTAAGGGCAAACTTGTCTCCTGCCATGGCACTAATGGTAGCCATGCAGTGCTGCATGCCCTAAGCACAAGGTGTTCACACCAGGGGAAAGCCTGCAAGTACAGAAAGAGCAGTACAGGCCATAGGACCTGAAGGCCTAAAATATGTGGTACCTGAGTAAAAGGAGCCAAAAATTATGATTCACAGTCCTAACCTTGACTAGTGAGGCCTCTTCTGCTCTGCTGAGAAGAAGCCTCAGAGAAAGTGCTTCTCTGTGCTGTTTGAAATTAAATTAATGAACAAATTTATATTTCTGAAAAGTGAAAACACTACATCTCTGGAAAGAGAATGAAAGCAAACAGCCTTTCAGTCATGGCCTCTGTTGGACTTAGAGGAGCTCCTGTTCTACCCTATGTAAAAACATATCTGTGTGATTCTGGATTAAGACTCCTCCTTAAGCAAGACAGGAAATTATTCTGTCAAAATACTTGAGAAGCTCACTGCAGAGTCATATTCTCACAAGGTCCTTTCTGGCAGGCCACAATGCCACTGACAAAGGCTTTTCTGATCTTCACAGGCACATTAGACTTTGGATGCTGCTGCTTCCGCTTCTACCTCTATTTCTCTTGCTGGTCGGACCAAAAGCCCTGAGGGTTTTGGCTCTGCTGTGTCACAGCTCTCCTTGCAGTATTGTAAACCCCAGCAAGATGCAGAAGACTGCAGACCATATGTGTGCGTGGGGATAGGTTGAGAGATGATTTATTTTAAGGCCAATACATTATTTTCTGACAGTAACTAGCAGGAAAGTTATACTCAAAAGATATTCTGGAAAGGCTGACTTTTGCAGAGTCGGGAACACTGACTCACTCCTGCCGTCCTCTTAATTTCCAGTGTGTGATGCAGAGGTGAGGCAGGAGAAGGATGGGAGTGATGTCTTCCTTTTGCTGTGACAGAAATAAGGGCTGGTTTCTGACCTGGCTCCCTTCCTGAAAATTTCCAGCGTGAGATAGGAGGCTGCAAATAGCAAATCACAGATAGGTGGCTTCTGGTGCATAGAACAGATAGGCAAAATTTTCATTCGTTTTACCTCCAATTGCCTAAAATACATCAAGACCATACATTCCCCAGGGAAGAGAAACAAAGACAAGATTAACTGACTTTCATGTGGTCTTCTCATACTAAACCTAGCATAGGTAGAGTTATGAATGCCACCATAAGTTTAGTTAAGACACACATACAAAGATACACCTTCTCCAAAGAAGAGGTCTGTTTAAGTTTCCTGTAAATGCCACATTTCAGCTCTGCTGCTAAATGAGTGCATTTGCTGGTGGAAATGCACCCGATTTTTTCCTCATATCTCAGTGCAAGTGCTGTCCTGTTGCTGGGTTGCATCACATTGGAGTAATGCAGCTGAAATGAATGCAGAAAGATAGGGATGCAGCTGTGTTTACAGCAATGAAAATGTGAGGAATTGCATTATTTAGGCAATGGAAGAGGGAAGATTAATTTAAAAGAGCTATTTGAATGGCYGATGCTTTTATCTTGCTTAGATAAATTATTATTTTTATATCTGCATACCAAAAGGCAATTTTTCTCTCTCTATGACTACAGGAAGACAATTTCATGGTGATATTTGGAAATACCTTTGATAATATTGGATTGCAAAGAAAGAGCATTCTAATACAAATGAAAAAGGTGCCAAATGTGTAATGGTAATAACTTCCTCATAAATACCTTCACTGATGCCTTGCAAATAAAAACTGGTCTCCTGGAAAAATTTGATTGAAAAAGCTCAGTTTAAAGTACAACCCAATAACAGAGGTTATTATGTAGTACAAAGTTCTCACGAGGTGTATTCTGTGAAATTTATGACCCCCTCATTGAAAAACAAAATCCAACTGGGATATACTTTTGTGTATTTTTCTGGAAACTAAGACACTGCACTTGGAAACGTGATCCCTGGTAGCTGTACATTTAAAGGGACAAATTCCAGTTTGGTGTTCTGAGTTGGGTCATACCACCAGACTGAATCTTACATTTAGACTCCCCCAAGAGGTAACCTGGGAATGCAGGGAAGCTTAGCAAACCTGCTCCAGAAAAAATGCAAGGCAATGTTTTCAGGATGTCTTTCTTTTTGTTAGAAATTAAATGAGTCATAAGCATGTAAACAGTAAGTAAATGAAGAATAAGAGCAGCACAAGAGAATACACAAAGACAAGTGATTCTATTTTCCAATTCTTTACATTATAAACTCAACAAAAGGCCACCTCAGCCTTTACTACAGAGTCTCCAACCTAGCCAGACTTCTCCCAAGTTCCAAAAGGCAAACTTCAGAGAGAATTTGGGTGTATCTTTGGATGGGCACCTCAGCATAAACAAGTACTTGTTTCTCTGATGTTTGGAGCAAAAGCAACACAGAGCGGGGATGTTATATCAATGTTCAATCTAGGTACTAAAATATTGCTCAGTGTAGAAAAATACATGCTAATACATTTCMGGGGGAAAAATGTCAGTTATATCCCAGTGGAAGAGAAAAACACTAACAGCAAGTGATATTAGAAATAAATCAGGTGTAAACTGTGTGGCTGCAGACTTCAGGAGAAGAAAATAATACACATTAGTTTAGTTTTTCTGCTGCTGCAAGGCTATAGTAAGACAACCCCTAGGGTTTTAGCACATTTCACTACTTTCAGCTGTTAARCCCAAGCATGAAGTGGTTGATGGACTTCAAAGGACTGATAACGATGATGATGAGTAAAAAGTCAGAAGAAATGAAGGCTGACTTATTTTCTGAGAAATTGTAAAAAGCTAACAAAAAAAAAGCCCCCCAGAATCGGTGGCAGACCTATGCAGAAAATTGTGATATCCTCAGGATTTCCTCTTCACTAGCAAATGCCTGCAAGTAGGCAAACATCTCCAACTTCTTTATGGCATATCAGCCCTACAGCTGCAGGCATCTGGGCAGCTGTTGCAAAGGTCACTCTGGCTTTAGCAGCCAGGCTGTTTCACTGAGCTGTGAACAGACCTTTGTTGCCTCTGTTGACTCCTGAAAAAAACCTTTATTTTTAATGGTAATACATTTACATTCACATCATGCTTCTTGAGCTAAGCTCAACCATGGTCTGACTATGTCTCATTTGTCCAAAGAGTGTTTAAAGAGAGGTTTCGAAATGCAAACAGAATCTAATAAATTCTAATAACCAGTACTCAGTGGTGTGGCCCAAAAAGAGGCTGAATAGGAGAGAGACCCCATGGTCAGTGGGGAGACACTGTGAAAAATACAATCTGCATTACGCGTTTACTATCAGATCTTGATAATGTACTGTATGACACAATCCTAGGTGGGAAAAGAAATAAAAGCCTTCAGTCTCTCACAGTGCCAAGCTGCTGTAGAACAAAAGTAAGAAAGAGATGCAAAAAAAAGTGGAGAAAGAAAACATTCAAGCAGTTTTCCTGTCAACAATGTATAGTCTTTCCTAAAAGTCTGAGCAAGTGGCCTGAATGAAATTAACAATCAGTTTTGATCAGAGGGCCTTGCTATATTATCTATTTATTTATTTATGTATCTGTGCACACCCACAGCCAGCAATAGTAATGCTGGGTAATAGTCAATGCCTTTACTCCTAATGCGGCGTGTTTTTTCCAGGTCATGAAATGCAGGTTAATATTTGATCTTCTATCAATAAATCTTCCTATACTAAACATATAAAGGTTATTCTGTAAAACACATCCTGGCACAGCCATAAACTTCCTGTGATAGTTTGTAGGAGGAAAAGCTCACTAGCTGCCCGGAGAATTTCACTGCAATCATGTGAAGATACTGATGCCAATCCCTGTTACAGTTGTCACAGGTGATGTTACAGACCAGTATTTGAAATATTTGACTTAGGAATTTAATATGATCTCCTGTGGACTCTGTTTCACCATCACAGTAGCTGGATGGCATTGATTTCTTCACTCTCCCCTCCTTATCTCAAGCTCTTTCATTTTGCTTGTCTTATTGATTTTCATGTTCACTTCATACATTATCTCACCGGAAGCTGGTAATGAATCGATGTAGCCACCTAAATACATGTTCTGTTATATCCCTTGGGAAAGAGCCACTTACAACTATCTATATCAAAATGCCCTGAGTAGCTACTGTGCACATCTAATCGAGGGATTTGTCTCAACACAACTCATGGATGGAAGGCCCCTGCAGTTTTTCTATTGAGTGCATGTATTTTTAAATGCCTGCCATGATAATAGGAACTTAAAAGAAAACACTGGAGCAAGCTAAAGAAACCTCACTGTGAGTCCTTCTTCCTAAGTAGTTCCACTATTAGTGGCTCATTTCAAAAGCTTCTGCCTGTGTGTGCCTTTCTCTGAACCCCTTTTTTTCCTATCCTGAGAGGTCTTCAGAGCAGGAACTACCTCTTCTTCTCTGCTTACATTGCCCATAATGTGAAGTTGTTACCAGAATGGTCCCATTAGCAGAAAAGGGACACCCAAAGTATAAATAAAAGTATGCTAATTTTGCAAAACAATGCCAGGACAGCAACAATGACAAATTGTCATTATTTTTGCTTCCTGCTATTCTTACATCTTTCAGTAACCTTAAAATTTAATGGTTACTTCATTCCTATAGATGTACTCATTTATCCTAGCTGACCTGCTGCAGTACATAAAGATTTTGGTACAGCTTAGGGCTGTACAGGGATGGGTCCAAATGAGAAAGGAAGATTTGTATTTGAAAGTGTTGCTTGAAACTAATAACACAGAAAACTAATTTCTACCTAAAGACGTTTCTAATGGATACTTGAGGGAAACAATATAACATCTCAAACACCTTAAATTGACGAGCACCTTAGTGACTGAAAACAGTATGTTAAATTCAAGGATTTTTTTTCCTAAGAGATTGCTAGAAGTGTGCTTGGCTGAATAAAATTAGAAGACACATACGTTCATTTTAGAGCTCTCCAACATGAGAGCGAACACTTTATATCTCTCTATATAATGTTGAGTGATTACTGACAATAATCGCATGCCTCATTTATATGTAGACTTACAAACCTCAGCATGACCCTCACTGAATTAGGGTTCAAGTAGACAATTTTCACACAGGCCTCCAGAGCCCCACAGTGCAGAACAGTGGAGCAGGTTTGTGTCACCCACCTGTGTTTCTCATGGGACATTGCACTGTGTCACATCTGGTTCACATCTGGTTGTTCTGGCTACCCACTACAGGACGGTGGAAATAAGAATGAGTTTCCAGGATTGCATTGTCTGAGCAGCCTCCTGTGAAAATCCAGGCTCAGAGTATGTGGAAAGACTTCAAGGTTTGATTTGCAAAGATTGAGATCTCTCTCGTTTCCATCTAATTCACTAAGGGGCAGGCAGCTAAAGGCATTTCTCAGTCCTGAACAGATCATGAATGCACTGGTAACAAACTTGCAGGTCCTTGCTAGAAAACAGAAGCACCTCAGCGTTCCATTCCCTCTTCCACTTGTGCTGTTTACCAGCAAATGCTCTCCTAAACGTGGCSAGACAGGATAAAATTCATGCTGAAGGATTACAGAGAGCAAACTGCCAGAGATGAATGAACACAAAAACCCATTATGCAACCCCATTGTACACAAAGAGCAGTGTAACCCTCCTGCCAGGGGATGTTTATGGCAGTGAAAAGGGTTCACTCATATGAGGTGCCTCCAAACATTCCCTTCCCAACAACAATCCTTAAACTAGCCTGCTTTGAGATCTTCATCAGGCGCTTTGGAGACCAGATTACATTGGCTGGGCTGAGCAAAATGTCCCCACTTACAGTACCCACTTGGAAGCCCTTTTCTAACTGTACCTTTCAAATGGGCTCTGCCAGGCTCTTGGGCAAGAAATTTACATCCATTGAAGAATTCATGCATTCAAGCAGAAGAAGTAAACCACTTATTTCAATGCAGAACCAGGTAAACAAAATAATCAAAAGCTCTTATACTCAATTGCCTTTATGAGCTGTTTTGACTTTCAAAAACACCAACTGAACCAAACCCCAAGAGCCACCACAAGCCTTACTAGCATTGTAATGAAACTGAGTTGACAACATTTGTTAGCTCTGCTGCAACTAAGTGAAAAATTGGCTTATATGATATCAAAATCTGCTAAGAAGCCCTTCCCCATTTACAAGGCAAAGCATGCAATGCATTTGCCTTCCTCTTGGTTTAGTGTTTCTTTTTTCAATGTCTCAGTTAAGCTTCACTCGGTTGGCCCTACAGTAATGTCTCTGGCACAGCTACCATCATGATTTACAACTATGAGAACAATTCAATAAGCATCTCTTTTATGCAGTGCTACAGGGACATTTCAAAACCCCTACAGCTCCAGAGGTGCCTGCACCAGGAGCCCTGCCATGTAAAGTTTGGGGATATTCACAAGCTACACCTTACATGTGCAGCAATTTACCACCGGTGGTCAGTGACCACTTTAAAATACACTCACAGTTCTTCCAGATAGTTTTACCAAAGGCCTAATTAAAATGAATTTGTTTGAGCATTTAGTCCGTGTGAAGGTCTCTTAGGTAATTGCTTTAGGGTGCTTACAATTTCAACTTGTACAGGGTGCTTCCTGGTGACCTGCAAGCAGTGGCAGGTCTTAATTCTACTTGAACGAGCCCCTGAAAAGTGCAGTTTTTAGTGCCATCTAATGGCAGGCTGCATAGCCTCCTGCTGGTACAGTGTGCTAGACTAATTCCATTAGAGCATGGGTTCTCCTGAACCTGCTTACCCACAGCAGGACTCCTGGTTTGTCACCAGTTGCCTGCCCCGTTGCAGGAACTTCCCAGCTAAGTCCTTTCCAGCTCAGCTCTTCTCAGCATCACCCTGCAGCCCAAGGATCGCACAAGTGCCAGTGTCCCCTCGACTGCTGCCGGGTGCTGCTGGGGCAAAGGGGCAAATGTACCAACTGTGTTTGCTCAGACACTGGGGCCCAGCAGTCAGTTTTGATACTTTCTGGATCCAGCAGCTGACACTTATCATGGCACCTAGGAGCATCCAGGAGAGGGGCTGGGAGAGGCTCAGCTCCAGGCTGAGTGGCTGTTGGGTGGCTCTTTTGGGAGTCTAGCTGGTAGTAGCAAACTAACCCTGCTGCACTGTTCCAGCCCCTGGGGGCGGTCTCAAAACCAAAGGTCCTGTGGGAGAAGGTTGAGGGGTATCACCATGGCCGTGATACCATAGTACCCACTCCTTGATGGCTTGTAGGTTACACAACCCATGGGGCAACACCAAGGAGTGATCCTGGCCTCCTCTCGCCAGCCAGGTTTGGCGTGACAGGACAAAATTCCATCTGGTACAGCCATTAAGGATAGTGGATCAGAAACCCCTGGTCTTTGGCAAAAGGGAGAAATGCACTCGGGTACCCCTTATCCTGGCAAATGGCATGGAAAGCTTATGCCTAAATCTCACATATGCTTAATTCAAACTGCCTTGGGAGGGACTCCACAGGCACAGCAGTGTCCTTTAACCAGAGATTCCAAGCCCTTATGTCAGCATTGCTTTTTACCGTAATGGGTTTGCACAGCACTTAACTGCATTCTAATTGAGCAGAACTGCTAATTGTGTTATAACTAAATTGCAGTCTAATTTTACTTAGCTATAACTGATGGAACACAAAGCTGCAGAAATTAAACCACATCACATGGAAGCAACACTAAACACTGGCATGAATATTAGGCTGAAGAAATGTGGCAACAGACCACCACTACAGCCAACACTACTTATAGAAATTAATATTTAGGGCCCAAGTGAATCTAAAATAGTTTTTTAATGCGTGTTTTTGCCACATCCATCACTCTAAAATAGAATTTGGATTTCAGGTAAATGGACAAAAGCTGAGATTTTTCGGTGACAATCATTGCAGGCTCAGCTTTTCCAGGTATGTTGACTGGATATTTACTATTGGGTTTACTTGTGGAGCTGATGCCCATGCTTCTAATGGCCATTTTTATGCCATTGTATTTCTTCCCTCTTGCCAGACCAACTATTTTWTTTCGTGTGTTGTAGAAAAGTTCGCTTATCGTGCAAAGACCAAAGGTGTTCATTGTGAAGGCCTAGAACTAGGTCACTCAGTTCCCCTTCCAGATTTAATCTTCTCTCTCTTTTGTATTAATGAACCTGCGATGGAGGTGGCTTTTTACATTCTTTGGGCATTGAAATAAAAGCTGCCAGCATTTCAGCCCATGCAAGAGCATGAGAAAAAGCTCTATTTAATGCTGGAGAGAAAACCTCTGAAGGTCCCTGTTGTCATGCCAGGTTCTTTGTACAGATTTTGCTCTTCTAAAGCAATTGTTCACTCACATATTTCCAAAAGCTACTTTTCAGGAGGGAAGCTGAAAATTATAACAACCTCTCTCTATACGTAACAGGAACCACATACTGCACCAGCAGCATTAATATCAGGGAGTGGATGGACACTCCCTTTGTGTCCATCCCTTCTGCCATCTCTCCTGTTAGCCAGTAAATCAAATACTATGTGGGGATGTAAACTTTTACACTCACCAATATTATTCTCCTTGTGGCACTGCAGTGGTGACAAGGTACTATGGCTTTTACTTGGAAATAACCCCATAATGGTAATTTCATCAGCTTCAGCCAGTGCTGAGTCTATCCTATGGTAAAATACCTCCGGTCTCCTCCACGAGTTTGCTTTTAAGGCTAGGGTACCTCACAAACACTTGTTTTCCCTTTGACTAAACACACCATTTTCAACAATGAAGCTAAAATCCCAGGTATGCTGTGACTTCCATGGCTAGACCTTCTCAGGAGAGCTAAAAAATAGAGTGATGCTTTAATGCTCAGACAAAAAAACCACAAAGAAGAAACCTGGTTTGGTCATTAGTCTGACACACCTAGGTGATGTTTCTCTGAAAGCCTGGTTTGGCTATGGTAGGAGTGACTTCAGCCCAGGAGCTGAAGACTGAAATCCCATGCCGTAACATATTTTCTCTTCTCACTAATCAGCTCATGAGGTTAATATGCAGAGAGCCATTACTCCTCCTACAAACAGATAATTTCTCAGTTCATTAAATATTATTGCTAAACTACCAGTAGCTCTTCAATTATTCACCTCTGAGAAAAGGAGCTTACAACTAAGTGGGAGCAGAAACAGATAGTAAACATTTTATTCCAATGAAATTTCATGCTCTGCAAGATGATTTCAGTTATTTGGTTTCTTTGGTGGGGGTGGACAAAGAGACTGGCTTTGTCTACAATTAAGTATTTTGTTAATGCTGAAGAGARGTGCATTTATTGGTTCAGCAAGCATTCATTTTTTTCACAGAATGTGTATGATTGACAGAGCTGACCAGCCCCTTCTCTCCCATCTTTTCCATCGCCCTGCTCGACGTTCTCCCTCCAGCAATATCAAAATGTCAACCCTGCACCTTTTCTCCCTACTCCCTGGTTCCTTAGGAGAGGTCTCCTGCAGACACGTGGAGCCATCCCTGAATTTCAGACCCTGGCACAGCACAATTGTACTATTGGGAAGATACTTCTGCACTCTGCCTTTCCTGATGAAAAGGGGCTGGAGGGACAGGATCAAGGTTGGAAGAAGACAGCAAGGAGTCAGAGGAGCTGAAAAATGTGACCAGATAAGCACTGTATTTCAACAGGAAAAATCTCCAATAACACTGCTGTTTCTGCTGAGAGGACATTGGGAACATGCTGAGGAGGGATGCCTGATACTGGTAAAGAAAGGAGAGGAATCTTGGAAATTTGATAAAATACAAAGGTGCCTTTGAAATCACTCTAGGCCCTGCCAGTCTGGGTTATTAAAGGCACCCGGTTTTACTTGTAAAAGGTATTTGCTCAGAAATCTGAGCAATTTATGACTTTTAGATCTAACCCATGGATACCACCCCCACAGAACTCCATTCCATGCATCCAGAACAGCTATCAGTGCCACAAAATCTCAGTTTTTCAGTCAAATAATGGCCAGACCTAATTTCTTTACTTACAAAAGAACTGATCAAGGAATCAATTTCCAGCTGGGTCTCAATCATGAACATTTAATTAAAAGCAATGCTTCAGTCCTCAGAAGAACCCTTGTTATGCAATACAAATCAGTCCCATTCTTCAGCTGGGAGCAGACTGCTTTAGTGCTACCTTTTCCCCAGCTGTCGAAATTGTTGTGTGACTGCCATTTTGGGGAAAGAAATAACATCAACCTACTTTTGTGTTCCCAGCTGTGGATCCAATTCTGAATTTTTTACTCTCTGTTTTGCATTCAAGAGAAGTGAGTGTAAAAGGATTGATAGATAGTGTCTTCCAGAATTCAATGGATAGACTCCAAAAGACCAATTGATCCCGGTATTTATGCTTTCCAGCATTATAGCTTCTCCTAAAGGACAGACTCCTTTTCAGGATACTTGTTCACCAGGTCTGTTGGTCTCAATGAACTAGGCTCCATCATGCAGCTCCGGACCTCAGGAGAGCTGCACAGCCCAGGTTACAGATGGTCTCGTTGGTAGGAATCTCTGTCAGCAAAGCTGAAACCAGCCAGATCTCACCCGGCTCATCAGCAGGTAAGAGATCCACATTTCTGCTGCATGACCAAGCTCACCTGTTGTAGGAAGCATTAAAGTACATTTCTGTCTTCAGCAAAGAGAGAGGGAGTTTACACAAAATTTTTATATTGATAAATTAACTGAAGTTGAGCCCATACAACATTTTAAATGGCAGTACCTCCATTAAACTGGTCCAAGATAACCTGTATAAATGTAATTCCAAATGGTTTTCAGATATCTAGACTGATGGGCTTAGTCCCTAGGTTTTATGAGAAGTCGTTGCTTGCAGCAGTTACAATGCTGAAGTTATATTTACAGCTTTAATCTAGACCAGGAATGAAATTGGTAAGGATTATCCTCTAATCTATCTAGCCTGCAAACTATTTGGCTTGAGATTCTGTATCTCATAGTCAATAAGATCCAGAATTAAATAACACGTCTGCATGTCCCTTCTTCCTAGGGAACCTCTCTGCTTCCCAAACAAACAAGCCAGTTTCACTTGTTCAATTTCCTGAAAGGCAAGGCAAGGAGAGGATTAGGAGAGCTTTGGGTCAAATAGAGACATATACTTAGGTGCCTACAGTCCCACAGCAATCAATAGGCACTCAGGCAGCTGAGACTCACTGGAGCCTCTTCTTAAGCAATATCGGTGGTTTCCAAGGGTGGTGCAGCAGCAGCTGGCTGGCCATGTGGGCTGCATCCATGCCTGGGTGTGCACAACCACCAGTGAAGTCAGTGGGAGAGGACTGACTCCTGAATCAGGGTTTTGCCTGTGCTCATTTTGTCACCTCTGAATTCTCATTTGGTGACAGCTGGGGACCATCTAAGGTCTATACCATTAAGCCATTTGGAAAGGAGCAGGCACTATCTTGTGATGTTGTACAGTGTCTACTACCATGGGCTCTCGGTCTGTGGGCAACTCCTAGTATTGTAGTTAGCATGTTTATCCTCAGTAGAAGCAACTCATTAATTTCAGTGGCATGATATAGTTAGTAGATCTTCCTCTGTCACAAAATCATAGCCTCGGTTTCCTGGCGTTATCAATAGACCACCTTTTTGCTCTCTGAAGTAACTCAACCAGACTCTTCCTTGTACTCTTCTGTGAGGAACACCTAAACCAAAAGTTTTCTCTTTGTGTGCTTTCTTATGTGAAATTAGAAAACCCCTTTAGGGGAAAACCCCTTTAGGCTCCATCTAAGCTCTGCATAAGTGACAGCAGCCTCAGCTGCAGATCGCTTTGCAGCACTTGGGTACTTTTACATGCCTGAGTTACCCTGCCATGCCTATACAGTAAGGTATGTGGACTGGACCACCATGGATCACATAAGACCATCTGACTCATAAATCTCTATCAAATATGACACACTTCAAATAATGTATATGAAGGTCAAATGCTACTGTGAAGCCACTCACCTGAAATGACCACTGTTTCTCAAGGCCAGGCTGAATGAAGCTGGGACTAGTGTCTGACTCATTGGTGTGAGCTCAGTGCCAGTTTTCTGCTGTTGGCTGCTTTCCTCTCCTTTTTCTCTTTTCAAGTTACAATTTTTAGCACATTGCTCCTGCCCCAGGAACAATGAGGTGCTGCCTGCTGGCTGTGATGAGGCAGCTGTCATTATTCCACAGAACTAAGTGTCCACGGGATCACAGCATGCAGTAGGCTACAATTGCCACACCTGAGAGTGATGTTATGCAGAATGACCTGAAACACTCTATGAGCTCCAAAAGGAAGAGGTAATAAGGCATCTCAACAAGTCCCCTTTCTTCAGGGCTAGTATTTCCATCAGCAGCTGGAGCTTTCCACATAGCTACCCTTAATAGAATTAGTATACTCACAATACCAGGAAAAAAATAAAATCATTCAGCACCTTCTTACTTTGGAGGAAATGCTATATATATATGTATTTATTTATTTATACAGATGATTCCCCAGACGGTATCAGCAAGTCCCTCCACGTGTGAGCTGAAGGTGTCAAGCTACATTTTGGATTAGAGCAATGCAGCTGCAATGATGGCTGCGGAGCGGCTGCTGGACCCCAGCTATTTATGCGTGCTAGTTGTGGTTTCAGATCTTATCAATGGTGAGATCAGTCAGCACCTCGGGCAGGAAAGAGCCCTTACAGCTGGCAGGGTAGGACATTACTCTCATGGAGTGTACTGTCAGTTCTGTGGGGACTGAACCAACCAAGTTTCTCCAGCAGGTGCTGGTGAAAGGCCAATTTGTTTTCTTCCATCACTGAGCCTGGCTTAGGCTCCTGTATGCGTCCTCAAAGACAGAGAACACATCCCTACTTTAACCAGAAAGACATACATTATTTTAGGAAACCAGGTTTCAAGCATCAACAGATTTCTCTGGAGCTGAATCTTGGCAATGAGTGCAGTCACAGGCCATGAAGTAGAGTCTCACTTGATGCAAGTCAAGTACTGATCAGGTATAACTAGCCCCAGAGTKTCAGAAACTCCACTCTCGTGGGCACAGCATACTTTCTAATCACGTAATCTTGTAAGTCATTGTACTGTAGCTGATTCTTCACTCYTAATAATGATAATAAAAATAAAAAAGGTTCAAGTAGAAAAGGAAGGTTCAGTTTTACAAAGCTCCCTTTATCTACCTGAATCCTGCTAAGGTCAAGAGAAAGCCTGCTTCTGACTCATAACAACATTTGAATCAAGTGCTGAATACACTTCACACTTTGTACAATTTCAGCTCAGGAAGGAATAGACTTCCTTTAAGATCATGTGGTGATAACTTTTATCCTTTCTTAGCAAAAGTCCTAGGAGTATTCACCAAATCAGAGCAATTTTCTCTTCTATAAGAGTTTTAATGAAAGTCAGTTATAGTTTTGATCCTATAGATGTTCAAAACTGGCTTCAGCCTCCTTTCATGTACAAAATTTCCRCTGAAATTCAAATGGTTGGGAGCATTTGAGGAGCCCATCTCTAATGGGCTGCTTCCAATTCTTACAGCTGTGGGAACAGGTCCCCAGACGTTGTCCATACCTGGATCCACTCCAACACCCTTATGGGGCCAGCCAGCCTGGAGTGGCACTAGAGAGGACCATCATCTGTACAAACTTCTGATTCCTGAAGGTTCCTGAATTCTGTCATGTTTTTGAATGGCTTTGAATGCTGGATCCTCACACCTCTTTCCTGTAGACAGCTGGGTCTGGCATGCAGTCACTCTCATTGCCTCCACACACACGCTCACTGAGCTCTTCTCCTCCACCTCATTCCACCCAAGACCCAAGGCCATCCCTTCTCTGAGCCTGCAGAGAACTAAGTGGACAAAGAGTGACTGTTTAAGCCCCAAAAGCCAATAACTTCTTGATGATTCACCCCCCAGCACTGGCTYGCTGTCAGAGGAGGGGCAGCACCGGCTGGTGGAAGCTGTGGAGATGCACTATTGCAGGTCTGCCTCTTTCTGTGGCTCYTTGCCATGAGCTGAATTTCTCCTGTTTTGAAGCCATAGCTGTCGTTTCCTGCCTCTCCCAGTAGATCTCCTTCTTCTCTCTGAAGTGGTGCACTAGGATTCTTTTCCTCACACCTCTTGTGCAGGGCTCTGCAGTACTCCTGCACTGAGCTAGGAGTCATCAATGATGTGCAGCTGCCGTAGGGAAGGGATAGATCTAAGGACAGATTTTCAGATCCTCTACCTCTCAGGCAGAGRACATTTGGGAATAGTTTCTCACGGGTCATGCCTGCAAACACCTGGGAATTTTACCAAATCTTGCCTTCCACAGTCCCCCATCTAAGCACTACAGTCATTTCTCATGGCTTCAGTGTCACTATTTTCATCATATGCTGTCTTGCAGTGACACCTAGGGATAGAGACTGGAAATCACAAGCTGGACATTTACATAGGCATTGCTTAAAACATATTTCAAGCTGATAAAACTGACTTGTTTGGTAAGACAACGGGTAAAGGAACAATTGCAATAAAGATCAGGGGAAAAGAATCTTGCGTGTTTTGCGGGATCTAACTGATGCCCCAAGGCCCATTCCCTGACTCACATGCATGAGCATTAATTTCATAAAGTGCTCACAGAGACATGGCACTGATTGACATAACATTTTCGCTTTGGTACACAGAATACAAGCCATGCCTGATATTTCACCTACAGAGGACAAAGATATGGGCCCCAACCTGGAGATCTTACCTGCCAGGCAAGACAGAACCGATGGATGGAGGCAGGAGAGCAGAGGGAACGGTGTCTCTATGCTGCTTTGCAACCTGGCTTTGTGTCAGACTACAGTTCGCAGTGTTCAACAGCTTATCCCTGCAGGATCAAAGCAGAAGCAGCAGCAAGTCTTCCCACTGTGCCTTCATTTCTTTATGGAGCAGCAGGCAGGCTTCCTCCAGAGCATAACCAGGGACAGCCAAGCAGGATTAGACAGAAACCCACTATGTGCCTGTGTAATACATCACATCAAAGATGCAGAAATGTCTAAGCTGGTTCTTTCAAAACAGACTTTGTGTGACTGTAAAATCTACATTTGCTCTGGATTTTCCCCCATAAATCTAGACTTCCTAAGTATTCACAGCCCATGAGAACAAAAGAATCCTGCGCTAATTCATGCCTGGACCTCTGCAGAACCCAAAAAAATACATCTCTTTGATGGCAGAAGGAAATGTGGAACATATTATCAGAAGACATCAAGAGAAGTGCTTATACATGTATCAGAGGCCTGCATGTCCAAAACCAAAGTGTTTAAATCTGCACACATGCACAAAAATGTGTGGAGAGGGTGGGAACAGAGGCAAGCTGCTGGTTTTTCAAGATCTTTTGGTCCGAGCAGATGGAGTTGTGCCACCTGTGGCCCAAATTCAGTGAAGAGAAAAAGTTCTGTTCAAAAGTAAAGGTCAATTAAAATTTTGAAAAGTAAAAGTCAGTGGATGCTTTGCCAGTATCAGCGCTACAAGACACAATCCCGAGAATATAGTCTGCCCAGTGCTATTAATTTCAGGGCAATTTCTCTTGATAAATACATGCGAAGTAACTGGAAAAAAACTCATCCCTTTGCTCCCAGCAGCCATTTTGTCAGATCACTAAATCCCTCTAGAAAACACCAAACCTTTTGTTTCTGGTTTTGCCACTGCTGTTGTTCCCATCAGACAGCAGCACCACTCAGCAGCCAGAGCCAGCGGCCTGTCCTAGTGCAGTCACAGGCAAATTACACTTTCCTGGTGCCCATGAGAGCAGCACCAGTTGCAGCAGGAAAAGCTTCCACATAGGCACTGGGAGAAAGCACTGCTTCAGGGAGCTGATTTAGGGAACTGAAATAAATACAGCAGGAACCCTTCTGGGCAGGAAATGCCACTTAGGGGAACACAAGACAGGCACCAATTTTAAAAGCTTCTTTGCAGAAATATAACAACTAAATTGTGCACTTGGAAGATTCTTACATTGTCTCTTTATAGTCAGTTGTTTCAGCTAAGGTCTCCTTTTAAAGCATCCCTAAGGCCTTCGTCCTGAAAACATACCACAACAATGTGAATATTAGTAGCCTGAAATCAAATTGAGACAGATAAGGAGACACTGGAAACTAAGATGAGACTAGAGATCACCTCCTATGATTCACGTGAATGCTGGCCTTGATGATTTGTGGTTATATCCCTGTAAATCTCCAACAAATGACAATTTTCCCTCTTCAGAGGATACTGCCCTGAAGTTGTTAGGATGCTATTTTTATCAGACAGACAAAAAGTAATTAAACAACTAGAGGGACAAAGCCACAGTAGATGTCCATTTCTGTGTGTCCAGATCACATCCCATGACCAGAGTGCTCTGGTCCTTTGAATTTACTGCCAGAGACACAGCTGTATATCAGTTTGAACCACTACGAGAAGCAACCAAGACTTGGAAATCACCCAGGTGCTTCTGCACAGTGAAAATGCAAGCAGCAAATGCTGCCACATTCAGAGTGGCTTCAGGTGGCAGCAACCTGAAGGGCTCTGCATTGCTGTACTTGAAAGCAAGATGCAGCTATCTCCTTCCCTCAGTCTCTGCGGAAATGCTTTTTATCTTTCAGAGGATGATCTAGTTTCAGAATTACTTAAATCAGTCCTGGACCTGACTTCTACTACCAGGAGAAATGAAACAATTTGATGACCCCAAGTGATGTCCCTCCCCTCAGTGCCCTTAAAAACAGCTCAGCACAAACGGCAGAAATGGGTGAAGACTCCAGGTCCACCTGCTTTCAAACAGAGCAATGTTCACAGTATTTTTAATGAAGTAAGTCCACTACCGGACAATCAGGAAGTTCCCTGGCGTCACTGCAACCATTTCACCAAAAGGAAAGGCATGTAAGGACAGAAAATACTCTTGGCTCAATATTCTGTGTAAGGAATTCATACTGAATTCTCACTTGTATCATTTATTTTAAATAATGTGTGGATTAATTTATGGGTTACTATTTACTAAAGAACCTGGACCGTGTTTTTGTTCTGTACCTCCAAATTCTAATCCAGATGTGTGCTCTGAGTTGCAGGTGTAGGTCACAGACACAGAGTGTCAGATGCTGACAAGTATCGGTTTGCAGAGCCATCTCTCCCTGGTGTTACCGAGTAAGGGTGACTGACACTGATTTCTGTTCCGTCTCTTTACCGTGGCATAGCCCATCATTCATCAGGAGGCACCCCGTCACTGAACTTTCCCTTTGGAGAGTAGCTAAAGGCTGCTTCCTCTATGACAGGGGCTGCCCTTCAACAGATTGTTCCAGCAGGACTCTTGGGAATAGACCATTTTAACCTTCCCCCAAAATAATTCTCTGATTACACACCAATGCATTTATGTAAGTTGATGGATCTACCTAAAAGGACAACCTTGTATTGGTGGGACAACCATTTAAACAACCCCAGCACCACTCCTTCCCTGGGGTTTGCTGTCCTGTTGTGATAGCCAAGGCTTGTTTGTGTGTACTGCAGGAACAGAGCTGTACCCCTGTCTGACAGTGAGCAAACACTACTCACAGCTAAACCCTCTCTTTGAGAAGCATGACCATTCCGCTTGCAGCCACATCTGCTGAATTCAGCTGAATTCATAACTTGGAGAGCTGAGCCTGGATCGTGTGTTTTGTGGGTTTTCTGGTTTTTGAGTTTGGTTTGCCGGGGTTTTTTATCGCATAATCACAGTAAAGATAGCCTAAAATAAAAAAATAAAAAAAAGCAACAAAAACCAACCCATTTATTGTATACACAAGTACTTTTAATCAGACCCTAAATTCAGAAATATGCTGTCACATTTCACAGATGCAAGACATTCTAAAAGAGCTGAAACCAGACAAGCACATTACTGGCTTTATCATAAAACACTGCATTTTGCTTATTCAAGAAATTAGATGGTCTTCTTCCACCCAAAATTTTAGACCTCAAGCCAATATAATCATCTTGTTTTAGAGCTATGATATTCCAGGACAAGTCATAGCATTTTTAAGTTGGTTAATACAGATTATATTAGAAATTTAAAAGAAGAAATGTAACATTTCTGTATGAAATCAAAGCTGATTACAAGAGGATCATACACATCTCTATTAAATTATGCTACTTTTATCTTCCACCAAAAAAACGAATCCTCCTTAACAACAGCATAAAATTCCATTTGTTTTGGAAAAGCATACATCAAATAACACTGGCACACTTTATTTCAAAAGACTTTGTTGTCTCAGCTCTGTAGCAATACTCCAATACAGGTTAAGACTTGTTCATTAATAGATCAATGACAGGCATGTAGTAAACTTTAAAAAGGCAAACGAAGTACAAATCCTCTTTTGAGATTGTTTTTGTATTTTTAATCTAAACTGGAAACAGTCGGTATGAAACATCTATACAGCAAACATAAAACAACTATGTCATTTTTCCCTTAATGATCTCAAGAACTTTCAATCTGGCAACTGGAAAACAACCTTCATGTTGCCATGTGTGGGTGACACATTCCTAACTAAACTAAGTATGGATGTAGGAAGAGTCATAGTACTTATATACACAGGACCCTCTAAGACCACTTCCATTTCCCCAGTGGCAGCAGCATGAGTTAGAGGAATGCTCAGTGACACAAATCAACACTGAACAGATAAAAGGGACAGTAACCCCTACTGTGTCCCAAAGTGAGCTATAAAAAATGCCTCCCCCCTTCTATAACTGGCTAAATATCAATATATAATCTTGTATATATTTTCACAAAGTGTGAGGAACTACTGAGCCACTTCAAACAAAGGTGTAACATGTGGATCCTGTACACTAGAGCCTTGCAAGAAGGATTAAGGAAAAGAATTGCTGACTGGAACTCAAGGTATATCTGTCCTATACTGTAAAATTAGAGTAGCACAGCCTGTAAGATTGGAGCACATCAGGTAAGATCTTAACAAAAACTACAAACAGGGTATGGCACTACAGCAGGGATATCTGATTACTGGCTGGGTGTAAACAACACATGCATCTTCAGGGCAACTACATACGAACTGTAAGCAGCACAGCAGTATAGGAAAAAATGAGGAGCTCTGCCTAATTATTACTATTTAAAATTTTGAAACTTAAGCTTCAACAACTCTTCACAATTTAAAGTTTTATAATTACTTTAGATGTATTTAGAASCTTAAATGGCAAACTCTCAAGGATGTTTAACTAGGATTTTTAAAGATATATAGAGAGAAACAACAATGTTATGGAGGACTTGCAGTCCAGGAATCTAAGTTAATGAAGATAGACTTCAGATAGAAGCATATTTCCTAAGACAGTTTTTTTTTACTGGGGTTCCCTCCTCCCCCTCCAAAGAAGCTTTTCAAAACAAAATGGTTTTCATTCAGGCTGTGCAAGAATGCAGTTCAGGAACTAAGGTTTAAGCAAAGCCACTGAACAAATGAATAGCAGGCACACACAGCCCAGGCATTTCTCTTTTCAAAGGTTATTCCACTCAAGAAAATTATCTGCCCATAGCTGTGCTCCTTATGCTCATCTCTGAGACACACAACCAGATTTAGCTGACCATAGGTGACAGTCGAGGGCCTGAGATAGTCCACACAGCAAGAGGAAGTAGGCAGCTTACAGACTTAAATTACTTAATCTCTTATTCTACAAGTAAAGGCTGCTACCACCATTTAGGAAGTGAGGGTTCCATTACTCRTAGCTGCATTAAGCAGATGTGGACTCGGAACAGACTATTTAATGAATTTATTTATGCAACACCTACTCCAGTGTTTTTTATGCAACATAAATACTCCAGTTATTTATGCAATACCTACTCCAGGTGAGACTCCAGCTCAGAGTCAGCTAGAACAGCCTTATAAAACTATGCGCAAGGCTGTGGATTTGAAAGAAGTTTCTACATCCAAAGCAGCTTGTGATTAAGCCTAAGTATCACTAAGAAGGCAGCCTTGATTTGTAGGTCTGAAGGATACAGACTTCACAACATTCCAACAAAAAGAAACCACCACTCTKTGCTGTTTGAGCTTGGCCAGCCTGAAGTCCTATTAGTGGATTTTGAGTGAGTTTTCTGTTATGAGCTCCTTTTTACTGCCTTGACAATTATGGGCCATATCCTTTAACATTTTTTAACCTATTTTGGAATAAATGAAAAGATTGAAACCTGCCTTCATTCTGAAAACAGATTTTCATGGCAGCACTTTAAACAGTTCTTTTTCAAAGCCTTCATTTTCAGCATTCTTGAAACATAGATATGTATTCCAAATAAGTTTAGCTTTGACAAAGAAGTTTCAGAATAAGATGACAAAACATGAAATTGTTAAAGCCTTTCATTTAGAACATACAGAGAAGTTTGGGCTTGTAACAAGGCTAATTACAATCTTAGAGACACTGTGCTAGTTTAAAACACTCAAGGACAAAAATTTCTGCTTTCCTTCTAGAAAGATTAAATGGTTTGTTGCCACAATAAATCTCACCTCTTTAAACTCCAAACGTGTTACTTCTTATTCCGTCTCCTTTTAATTTTGCCCTTCAGAGGTCAAAACACAAGCATCTCCACCCATACCACGTATCAACCGCAAGGTTCCTCCTCTTAGAAAGGCTTTTTAAATGAGGAGGAAGAAAACCAAAGATTTTTCTTACTTATTCCAAGCAGAATGACTATGGAGGAATGACTCACGCTTAGGTAGTAAAGTTAATGGAATGCCATCTGAAATGAMGACTGACTCAGTAACACGAGACCTGCTAGTCATTTGTTAATCTTCAATTCAAAGCCCACTAGAAGTACTTGTGCAATACCAGTGAAATAGAAGAAGATACTGCTTATTTTTCCTCTTGGGCAGGAGAACAAGCTTTAAATGAGAACATCAGTTTTTCTGGCATGTGATAAAATGAAAATCAGTAATTCCTATGTACCCCCAAAAGACTGATTACTTTAGCGCTTAAGAATCAGGACTAGGTAAACTTGCAGTAGAATGATTTTATTCTGTTCATCTGCAAGACTTGCGTAAGATTTATTTTCAGATTTTCATTTGGTATGTGGGTATTTTGCRTTTTGCAGCAGGCACTCCTCCTCCTGAACGCCTCACACCTTAATAGTATACAATCTTCTGGAACATCCTTTCTCTGGAACAGTTAAGATCTGTAACATCAGGCAGAATTTGTGGAGATTGAGAGACCGGACACTGGATTTTTATAAGTGGAATTGTCTAGACCAGACGGAGAAAGAAATTCTCATATAATGCTCCCCTAATTGTTGCTAGTGCCATAAGGCTTCATATCTGAACTCAAAAATCTAAAAAAAGAAAAAAACGGTTCAAATGAGTTAAAATTTAACATTTCTGTTTAGAAAGGCAAATCTGAATAGGTAATAAAGTACAGGTATATGTGATATTAAGTAATTAGTTTTGCCTATTCTTGATGTTAACTTAGCTATTAAGCAATTATTTTATCAATTTCATCAATTTTTTTTTTTCTGACTAAATTATTAGTAAGTCTTAGCAGTAAAGAAATGTTTCCTCCTTTCTTTCCAGAGAATACATGACATTACAGGAAGTTTTTTGAACATTTCTCACTATTGTTATGGTTTCACAGCTCAGCATGTTTTGAATTGTTTAAGAAAAAATTTCCATGTCTATATCAAAAGGAAGAGAACATCTGCATGTTTCACCAAATGAATTAATTTCATTCTTCAAGTGACATACCTTACAAGCAGAATACCAAATGCCTACAGCTAAATAAAACTAGCTGAAAAGCATGGTGGAACAAACCTACTACAACTTCAGTAATGCTGAATGCATTGCGTTCTAGAAAAATAGGCCAAATCAGCTTTCTGTAGTAACACCCAAATACCACTACAAAACCCTCTGTGTCAACTGTTAATCCTAGCAAAACTTTTCATAACATGGGAAAGGTTAATGTAGAGCCAGTTCCCTTTTTTACTCCTGCAGCTAACGCTACCAGCTCATTAACACACTCTGCTTGCCAACACTAAATGCACAGTCATGGCAGAAGCCAACTCAATGTCTCTTCCCCTTCCTCAGTGACAGAGGAGATGTAATATCTCATCCACTTCCTTCAAATGTTTTGGGAGTTTTGCCCAAATGTTTTGCCTTGAGGAGCTCAGTTTGTTTTACGACTACTGTACTTCACACTAATACCTCATAGTTACTGCAATAGATTTTAGAGAAGATCCAGTTACTTACACAGCAAACAATCGATGTCTTATTATGCTGCTACTAAGATACACCTACACTACAGACTTTAAAGCTCTAGTCTTACAGCTACAGGGTAAGATCACATCAAACTAATCTACTGATTAATCAGCTAGTACTTCATCATGTAGATTTTCCAATTTCTTCAATCAGCAGTGAGCTATGCTTGCCACAAAGCAGTTCAGCCATTCTTCAGCAAGGCTGCAGGGCTAGTTTAAAACTTAGGCTAAAGCATTTCAGATATCCCAGAAATGATATGAATAAACTTTTATTTTTAAGCAACAACACACACTATTTGAATAAAACTCACACATTTAACTCAGGTGGAGAGTACTAAACTGAACAATCATCACTAATACATTTCCATTGGAAATGTGTAAAAGTTCACAAGTGTCTTCATTACCACCTTACTGAAGTTTTCTTATGTGTTTCTAGTCTACACACCATCTGTTTCATGCAGTCATGCAAATCTGAATCAAATCTTAAATCTTCTGGTAACAGGGAAGTCCATTCACTGCAAAGATTCATTTTTCACAGAAGAGCAAGGACAGGTAAGATCAATACTGCAGGGTTCTTCATAAGAGTACAGGTATCTTAAAAACCATGAACTTTCAGTTGTTCTTCCTTGACAATGCCAATCTAAAAGAGAAAAGCAGCATATTTTAGTACAGCTTAGATACTTGGGATACTACAGTGATATCGAGCTACGACAATCTTATACTTTGATTAAAGAAACTGCTACAGTGTATATACTCAAGAAAACATTTTTCTCATTTATGGAACATTTCTGGGCCAAGCAGAATTGACTGAATCAGACATCTGATTTGTTCTGTAGTCCTAGTGCTTATTCACAGACAGTGTAACAACTCTGCATCATGATTTGCATCAGAGTAAGCCTCTTCCCCCTGTAGTGTTTTTAGTCTCACGATTATGGTTTGCATCGAACACTTGATTTTACAACCACAGAGCTCAAGTTGCACTGCCAGAGAACAAGTGGTGTGTTGTAACAGGGTAAAGGCATTCTATAGTGCTTTGATTCTCACCAAAGGCTTACTCTCATTCAGCAAGTGTCATTTTACTTTCTGGCTGAAAATACAAAGGAACTATAGTGGACATCTTTAGTTGGTTAATTAGCGTCAGTACCACCTGTCACCCTACTGCTTCCAGAGAGGTTTAGATATTTATCTGCAGTCCCTCACCTCCAAGAGGAATTGGCAAATGTTCTTCCTCTGGTCACCTTGCAGCTGGATAACTTCACCGTATTCAGGATGCTCAATCACAGTACCATTACAAGCAAATTTCTAGAAGGAATCATTCATATTATAAGACATCTGATGTATATCATGATTTTGCTTAGTCAATCTTTTCAGGAGAACTTTCTCCCAGAGGCTGCTTGCTAAATTTGGATGCCAAGTCAGGCAAAGGTTAAATCTATTTTACTGGTTTTGACAGCAAATGGAACATATCTGCTGATGCATACATATACAAACTAAGCTGCTGATGGTAAATTCGGGCAATGACAGGATTAGCTACTGTGCAGAAGGAACGGGTCAACAGCCATTGCAAGAACAAAAAACAAAGTCATAAGATACAGCCTTTCAAGTCCACACTATCTTAAAATAAGTATTTTTATCCTGGCAAAACAAAAGGCCTCTATTTTGAACAACAACCCAGCTGTAAAAGAAGCAGAAATGCAAAACCAGTTCTACTTTAAACTGATTTTATTCTTCACATCAACAAAGCCATATATCTGTGAAATTTTAATGAGACATTCAGAATATATTTTATTTACTTCCTTGTAAGACAGAAATGTTTAACTTTTTAGCAAAAATCAGTGCCACTAGACACTGATAGGTTGTTTGAGAAAGGGAAAGGACTTGAATATGAAAGTGATGTGCACTGGAAAGAATGAAGTAAAATAACTATTTTGTTACATAGTATTAAAAGCTATCTTACTCCTCTCTATATATTTATTATCAAATCAAATAAGCACCTTTACCTTTTTGAAAGCTTTCACAAGTTTCTTCTTGTCATAATCATCTGCAATTCCCTGAACAGTTGTTAGTGTCTTTCTTCCGTTTCGTTGCTGGATCCTTATATGAATGTAATCCTCAGTCCCCGCCGGGAGTAAGTCGTCGCCCTTTGTTGCATCAGCAAAGGGGTCTGCAGAAGGAAAAGGATTCATGTAATTCCCACAAAGGAAAACATCCAAGCTCAAAACTAAGAAGGAAGATTCTCACTTGACAAAAAATTATTATTATGCAGGGTATAATCTTGATGTTTTCTCCCTGTTTAAAAACACACTGTTAAAATCAGAGAGCTTTTTTCTACAGCTGTATTAACTCTCATTAAACTACCTACTCAGGACAGCCCTCTCAACTACCACACACTCAATTTCTTCAATGCCTTCCCAGATATAAACAATTTTCTGCTACAGTATCAGCTTACTTCATTGTTTCTTGCAAACTGTAAGTCCTAAAGCTCTGAACCTGAAAACATGGTTCAGGGAGAACATCAAGTACACAGAAGTTTTAGACAGCCACATACATTTAAAGCAAAATAAAGCAACTGTACCTATTATCAGATCAACTGATAAGAACAGAGAAATAGAAAAGCTCTAGAACACACACACCCTTACAGGTCCAGAGCAGAAGTTTTATACTGTGAGAACTACCACACTACCAGCATTTTAAGGCATGGATGTAACTCTTGGCTACTAATACAAACAAGAGATACACTTTAACAGATTGCAGAGACTGCCTGTAGAACAGAACTCTTCCAGTCAGCACCTTTAGYCAAGAAATGTAACAAAATGAACTTAGGCTTTGAATAAAGAAAGGTCAGTTCTCAAATTCTTCCAAACTTAACTTTTATCTAGCACAGATACAGCAAAAAGACATTTAGCAAGAAGGGGGGGCTTCTGGGTTAACACTTATACTCTGTACTCCACAAAAACATATATAACACTCAATCAAGAAATTTTACAGCTCAACAAGTCTCCTAATCAGTAGCTCTAAATAAACCTTGAGGCATGAAGCACTTTATTACTTTTTAAGACTAATCACAAGTGATTTTTTTTACTAATCGGAATGATATTTAAGAGTCCACATAGGTTCAACAGCCAAGCAAACTACAATTTCCCAAACTTCCATTCAAAACTCAGATCTAAAAACACTGATAAAATTTTGCCATCCACTCGAAAGAAATGCCTTAAATGAGTAAAGCTTCAGCAGAAACACAAAGAGAGGTAGTTCAGCTGCAGACTGACACATCCTTGTAGAAAGAAGAATGACAGGGGCATTAAAGGCACTGAACGCTGGATGAGGATTCAAGCACCACAGGAAAGAAGTACAACATCAGGAATCTTGACGAGCTTAACTTCTACTATGGAATTTGTTAAACCATGCTGAATTTTACTGTGTTGCACTGCTTGTGGTGCAAACACTAATAGAAAATTTTAGTTTAAATGAAAGAAAAAGTGGACTTGGGCATGAGGATCACTTGGCAGAGTTCACGACTTTAAGCTGGAGATAAGCCAAGATAACTTGGCAGAGTTTAGGGCCCTAGGCTGGAGATAAGCCAGCACTGTAGGTGTCAACACTGGATCCCTCCAAACAAATCCTTTGGGCGGCACCTTCCTAAGCACAGGGTGAGCTCTGGAATCATGACTGAAGGTAACCTTCTCACATGGCTTATACGTGCAGAAGATTTGAGTTAAAACTGCAACTAAAAGCGTTATTGTATAAAGTGTTAACTTGCTCACTTCTGCTGCCTGTAGATAAGGGAGGTAGAGAACGCTGGCCCGGCACGGTTAAACTTCACTGCTGAGACAAGAAAAATGATCTGCCATCTGCGTAGCTCAATCTATAGAAACAATAACCTTTGCAGTGCTTGTATCATGTTTTGGGACATAAGAATAAGATGAGGCAGCAAACCAACTGGAACTGATGAAATTATTTCCTTGGCAGAGGATAGACACGAGCCCTTGATACGGGGTGTCAGAGCTGAAAATATGGCAGCACCTCYTATGGGAGCAGCGAGGGGGCTGAGCTTCCCGGCCAGGGTCTCTCCGCTGCACACACTGAGCTCGTCCCGCGGCCGGCGACACGGGAGGACAAGGACGAGCCGCCGGCGCTGCCTCATGGAGCAACGCGGGGACGGCGACACCCGCTCAATGTCACTGCGGGGGCGGGGGAYACCGCGGCCCTCGGGAACGCGGGGGCAGGACGAGGGCGCCGGGGGCGATGGGTGGGTTTGCCGACGGGGTGGCTGAGGGAGTGGCGAGGTGCCGGCGGCGCTTACCGAAGGATTGGAGGTTCTGGATCGAGGACATGCGACTCTGCGGCGAGAGGCTGGAGCTGCGGGGAAGCGAGTCCGCTCGGGTCACGTCTCCGGCTCCGCAGTGCCACGCGGGGGCGGGGAGCGGGAGGGAGCGAGGGGAGGGGTAACAAAAGCAGAGGGACGCGGGGAGCGAACCCGAGCGGGAGGGCGAGAGCGAGAGGAAGGAGTAAGAGGAGGAGGAAGCGCAAAGGGAAATAAAACGTGGAGGGAGGGACCCCCCGCCCCTCGCCCGCACCGCCCCACGGCACTGCCAACGGGCACCGCCCGCCGCGCTCCGCACAAAATGGCGTCCCGCGCGTGCRGCCCCTCAGGAGCCCGGTGCACAGAATCACGGAAGCAGGTCGGTTGGAAAAGACCTCTGAGATCAGCGGGTCCAATCCTTGACCGAACACCGCCGTGTCAACCAGACCATGGCACTGAGTGGCATGTCAGTCTTTCCTTAAACACCTCCAGGGACGGTGACTCCACCACTTCCCTGGGCAGCCCATTCCAATGTCTAATCACCCTTTCAGTGAAGAAATTCTTCCTGATGTCCAGCCTAAACCTCCCCTGGTGCAGCTTGAGGCTATATCCTCTTTTCCTGTCTCTCCTGGTTGCCTGGGAGGAGAGACCGACCCCCACCTGACTACACCCTCCTTTCAGGCAGCTGTAGAGAGTGATAAGGTCACTCCTGAGCCTCCTCTTTCCGGGCTAAACAACCCCAGCTCCCTCAGCCATTCCTCATAGGACATGCTCTCCAAACCCTTCACCGGCTCTGTTGCCGTTCTCTGGACACGATCCAGCACCTCAATGTCTTTCCTCGCATCAATGCTCCCTTCAGCAGATCCCTGACAGCACTGCTGGTGTGTTGCTGGAGCCCCTCGTTCTCCACACTGCCAGCCCTCAGGGACCCCTATGCCCTGGCAAGGGTGACCCCCATGGAGGCCCTTCCATGCTTGGAGCCCTTTGGCTTAGGTGCTTTTCAAGATGATCTGAAATGGGGAGAGCGCTTCACCCTTCCCTACTAAAATATGTTGGAAACCCCCTCACTCAGACCTTCCTTGCTGGACAAAATGCTACTTTAAATGCTGGATATGCTGAGGGACGCAGTCAGCACCCCACAAACCACCTGTGTCTCCACTTTGGGCATGACTTGGAAACACCAGAAGTTCCACCTCAGCATGAGGAAGAACTTCTTTACATTGAGGGAGGCAGAGCACTGAACAGGCTGCCCAGGGAGGTCATGGAGTCTCCCTCCCTGGAGACATTCCAAACCCACCTGGATGTGTTCCTGTGTCACCTGCTCAAGGTGACCCTGCCTTGGCAGGGGAGTTACACCAGATGATCTCCAGAAGTCCCTTCCAAACCTAACTATCCTGTGATTCTGTGAACTTTGCACCCTCGCCCTCCCTCTCACGTGGGTACAGCTGCTGTTCCCCAATCCCCAGTGGCCACCATGGGTCACTGGTGTGTGGCCCCACAGGACCCTCGTGCCACAGCCACCCACTGACCATCCCTGTTTTGGGAGGACACCAGCAGTGTAGGGGGTGCAATGGGAAAGGTTTGCCTTTAGAAAGGTGTGCAGGTGTTAAAAGGCTTGCCAGTCCTCATGAGGTGATTAATGGCTTTGCAGATGTATGATAACCTGATTCCATTGGCAGAACTGGCAGAATCTCTATTTCTCTTTTATTTTTTTCCCCTTTTTGGCTTTTATGCTAAATTTCAGTCCTCTTGTTTCAAAGGGATATCTCTTTTTTGCGATCCAAGGTCTGGATCAGCACTACAGTAGTTTTATGAATGCCAGTTGTGCACTGGTCTAAGAAAGTTTCTGGTCCTGGCACATTGCAAGGAAGCTTTTCTTTTTCCCATGGGGAGAGCAAGGTCATTTGCCAGGATACAAAACCTCTGCTTACCCTTTTGCTACCATCACGGATGAAACCTTTCACTGCACTATGGGCTGTCGAGGAGGGTTGTTTAACTCTTTCCCAAGCAGCTGCAAAAGGCACTGTTGGGGCAGTAATGGAGGATGGGGTAAGAGCTTGAGGCTCCTGCTTCAGTCACAGACGCATGCCACAATTTGGACAATGTCTGTGGATTAAGGATGCAGAGCTAGACACTGAGAGACCTTCTGGGAAGGTTGAGGAAGCTCAGGACACCCATCCTCAGAGACATGACCCCAGGCTATCAATAGCACCTCTCTCAGAAAACTTGTATTAATACTCATGTGAAGGATTTTTGGCTCTGATACATTTCGCTAATTCTCTCTCTCTGTGCAAGATTTTGTTCTATCTTTTGCTCCCGCATTGTCATCCCATGAAAGTTTTCCCCAGCGGCACCTTTTCACCCTTTTTTTCTCCCAGCCTCTACTTTTTGTTAGCTTGGCTGGGCTAGTACCAGTGTTTGTGAGGCACTGTAATGAGCCAGATCAGCAAACTGAGTTGAAAAAGAAATGCAAAGGTTAAAACCTCAGATCCACTCCACTTGCGTAATACTGCAACAGTTGTGCTGAGACAACTGAAGGGGACAGAGGCTGGGGACAGGCCTGGCAATGGATGAGAGCACAGTGGATCTCCAGACACAAACCCCAGGTCTGAGTCTGCAGGTTTAGCTGAGTATTCTCCTTGCTGTGTCAGTTCTTGTGCTTAGTCTGTATGTTCAGGCATTTAAAATAGTTTTACACTTCTAATTCTTGTCGCAGGGTTACTCCAGTCCTATGGGCTCATTGGGCATCTGTGGAATTCTTCCTGCAGTTTACAGACAAATGAGATTTGGTGCCTGGGAAGCAACAAAGCTCCTTTATGAGCCAAGAAGATGTGACTTTGTTATCCTTAAAATGAAACTACAATGAATAGTTCTGGCAATTGCTGAGGGAATGGAAACAAACCCGAACTGCACAGCTTGGCATGCACTGGGCAGCAATTAAAACAAAAGTGGTGGCCAGCACCCTTATTGTTTCCTTGGCAGCCTTCCAAAATGTCCATGTGCATTGGCAGGGCCTCCGTGGGGCTGTGTCAATGCAAAGAGCTCTCCCTTTGCTGTCCTCCTCAGAGGGAGCTGCAGGTCTCTGTGTCACATCCTTCACTAAAGTCTAACACAAATACCCTCTGTGCCAGCACGTTGCACCAAACTTTGGTGGCTGTGAGCAGAGGAAGGTGGCATTCTGCTGGTGATGTGCTTCTCCTGCTATTGCCCCTTGACAGCTTCCTGAGGTCCTTTGGCCTGACTGAGTCCTTCCCTTTGCTCTTGAGCAGCTGCTTGTGGCCATAGACCTGTGAAAGTCCTGGTTGCAAGAACTTCCAGCCACACCAGACTGAAGAAAGGTGGGCAAAGCAGACATGGCCCAGCAGCAACCAAAAAAGGTAGAAGCAATTAAAATAGGTTTAAAACCTAGGTGGAGGTAAGAGGTGTTGTTGCTTAACCGTTAAATTTCAAATTTCAAAAACTGTTAAATTTCAGATTGTCCTAGGGCCGAGGCTGGAGTTAATTTCATTCAGTATTAGACATCAGGGTTTAAGCAATATTTTGGGAATGAGACTCTTGTCTTTGCATGACTAATGCATAACCTGCCAACTATAGTGCCAGAAAAGAAGAACATCATCTCTCATTAATTTGATTGTGGCTTCAAGCCAAATGTAATAGTTGCAAGACCTGGTTATGAATAGCAATCAGAGATCCCCTTGCTTGCCTTTTACTGTATTTCAGTTCATCTGTCAACCTGTATGTGAATCATTAGAGGTTATTTATGACTGGATAAACTGCTGGGATTAAAACCATGGGCTCATTGGCATACAGATGATAGATATGACATACTGAAGCCATAAAGTACACTTTCGTAAAAAAATGTCACCTTAGTGCAGAACCTTACCTTCACTGGATACTCTCAGAAGTACTTCAGATGCCCTTGAGGAGCAACAGGTAACCCAGACCTGTGGGAGAAACTTTGTTCTTCCAGAGAATTGCTGTGTTGGAAAAATGGGATGGGAATGCCGCAAGAAAACCTTGCRTCAAAAAAAAAAAAACAAGTCACCCAAACAGTAGGGCTAAAGCTGTGCTTTAGTTTAGGACTCTGTATGACATCTGTCTTTGGCTGTGTGCATGCACAAGGCCACTCTTACCTGCACCTGCTCCTCTGTAATAACCAGAATGAACAATTGTTTTTCAGTTCCTACAGACACGATTCTAATATATACTACTATTATTTTCGGGTGCAGCACACTAATATTTTAAGTTTTATTCCTCAGGAGATTTTACAAAGCCAAAATTTAATTCAATTAAGCCTTGCTCTGGTACCTGGTCCTGCAGTCTGCCTTATCAGGAAGTGTCAGGCTGGCATGCTAACCTGTCCTCTGTGATGGCCTGGAAACCCAATTACTGCTTGAAGCATGTGGTGTTCAAAGAGCAGTTTAAGTTGCCTGACAAAGTGATTGTGCATGAAATGTGCAAATGGCTTGTAGCAGCACTAATTTCCATCCTGCATTCCAGCAGTGGAACTACTCTATACATGAATTCTGCTCCACTCCTGCGCTAGAATCTGGCGTTTGCTGGCCTAATGTTGGCATTCTGCAAATAACATCAAAGTGCTGGATCCCTGAGAGGTATGCAAAAATATTTCCATCCTTGACATTTTTTGCTTGAACTTTAATCTTCCCTACTTTCACTACATGACTGTACCTACACTACCCAGCTCCATTTGGAATCTGCACATCCCAAACCTCTGTGCAGAAGGCTGCCCAGTGRCTTTCTAGCAGGAAGGAAGAATAACAGAAGTGTCAGAAGAAATCCTGCCTCTCCCATCAGCAGAATAGTTTTGAAGGTGGCTGTAACCATGCTAAGCCTGACTTGTATTTTTCCATCTGAGCTCTAACTCTGGTGCAAAGCCTCCACAGTGTGCTGAGGAAGGGCTTGTGGAGGCTGGCTCAAGTCCTGAGCTGTGGCCTATGCTTGAGCTGCCCAGCTGCTTACAAGTTGTCCCAATATGCATGTGCTAACTGGGAGACTGGGCAAACTGGAAATTGTGCTGATGATAAACACTTGGATATCCAGCCTAACTCAAGAGAGTCAGTGTTGTGTGTAGTTTGGCTGAGCTTCTGAGTACATGGTCAGATTTTGAGATACACAGGCTTTTATTTGAAATGTGGGGGGTCATTCCTTGCTCAATAATGGTTGAAAACAAGATGATAATTTCTGCATTAACYACTAGATGGTCCTCTTTCTCAAATTAAAAAAGTAACTCTGAAATAAAGCCAGCCCTGGCTTTTCTCTGAACCTGAATGTTAGTAGAGAACAGTTTCAGGGTAAAGCTAAACGTGATTAGAAGTTTCATCTAGTTGTGTGAACTGAGATGGTTTTCTGAATAGGTTTGAATACAACTTTTCATGAATCCTCCAAACTCAGTTAGTGTGACTGGGCCTCTTATTGATCATCAAATACTTCCTAGGTAATGTCAGTTAAGAATTTCCAGCTCCAGGCCGTACAAGTGCCAGTGTTATTTCCCCCTCTCATTCAAAGCTAAGCAAAATCAGACCAGCAGTCTTCTCATTCACATCACACTCAGAAGCCACGCTCTACCCTTCTACAGGAGGCTGGGCAGATTAATGGGTCAGGCAGTTGTTCACCGCATTTGCAAACTATTCCCAGACTGATATGTGAAACAATGAGAGTGGTGGGCTGTGGAAAAAAAGTTTATATTTCTCCATCCAACTGCATCAAATATCTTTGCTTTTGTGGTTTTTCACCTTCTGTTTGTGGAAGGCTCCCAACACCAAAAGAAGTAAAGAAAAAAGAAGGTTTGGATTAGTTCTTTGAGAAAACTAAATTGTAGAATTTGGCATCAAAACTGTAGTTCACTGTTGGCCTTTGGTGCTGTCTTGTCAAAGAATACTTCTCGGTGTCAGGCTCCCTGAGCCTCGTTCTCTTGGGTCACTCCAGCCTCCAGGCAATACCTTCCTATTATCTCCAATCATCCCCCTCACCATTTCCTACCCAGAAGCCCACCTCTCCTTACCTTGGAAAGTTGCTTTCCTCCTCACAGCCCTTCACACCTGTGTATCCACTGCCTTTTGATTTAGTTGCATCCCCAGTGCATCCCTGGTCAGCCTTCCCACAGAGACACTGAGACACTCCAGCTAGCAGCTGGCTCAGCTCTGCTCCTGGTTCCCATAACTTACGCAGGAATTTTACATGCAGAAATCTTTAGCTGTGTGTAAGGCAGTACTTGAGTCCTTCTCAGGGATCTTCTACAAAGAAGACAGCATGGGCCCACCCTCTCTCTCAGAAACAGGAAAAGAATGAAAGTTTTAACACAAACCTCTGCACCTTCACTACAGACCAAGCTGTCCTTTAGATGATCTTTCTGGTTCAGTATTTCACAATCCTGTTTCCTTTGACAGCTCTTTCCCAGTTCCTCCCAAGTCTGAGTCGCTTTCACATTTCTGTGCTACATGAGCTGACTTGCTTTCCTCAGCCAAAGCATAAGCCCTGCTATGAACAGGGTAACRAAATAAAACAAAATCACAGCTGCCTGAAAAGACCCTGAGAAGCCAGGATGATTTCTGTGAAGCTTCTGACTACTGTACGTAGCACTGTGGTGGTTCAGTTGTGGTCTGGTGGATAGAAATGATGACATCCAGTCAATGAGGATGGAGTAAAGTTGTACTTTAGTAAGAGAAATGCCTGATGAGGCTCATTTAAACAGACTGTCACATAATTTATTAGTTTTCACTGCTGAGACCATTTTATAGTAGCCTTTTATGAAGTTGGAATGACTGAAAGTGAAAATGAAAATACTTGAAAGTGAATTTACATAAGTTTTAGAAGCAATGGTGAAGGAGAAGCAGCCCATCAAGGGCTACCTACCACAAAAAAACATTTGGCTTGAGAAGCCTCTGGACAACAGGGCTCAAGGGTCTGTGAGAAGATTCTAGTGGGGAATGTCAAATGTCAAAATATGCTGCGCTGTTTTTAGACTTTTCCATAAATGTTCTTTGCTACCCACTGTCAAAACCAAGATACTGCAGTAGGTCAGCCTTGGGCCAGAATGAAGGCAGATGATCATATTAGAGCATTTTAAATGCTGGCTTTCTGAATAACTAATTTTTTTGGTGTGTTTGGTTCTTTGGGTTTTGGGTTTTTTTTTTTTGTATGGCATGTTATTTTGCAGGCAACCTTTACCAATAAGCAAACCTTGCTAACCTGAAGACATTGCATAATTTTATTTTACGTGGTAACTTCCATGTGGGTGACAATTGGTGAAAATGATCTGTGCTGTTGAAAGGCTCACATTGCAGTGCTAGCAAAACTGGAAAAAGTAAATGGGATGAAAAAAACTTTTGCTTCTGCTTTAAGATGATAGGATCACTAGCAAACAACAAAACAGGAAAGGGTTCTGCATATCCTGGAGAAAAGAAACCTTTACTCCAGCAGTTGCCCACTAGAGATCATGAAAGGATACCCGCATTTTCTGGTCAAAATAAACGTGAAAAGCAGTAAGGGAAGATATCTATGATGGGAAGCCATGAAGAGTTTTACTTATTGAGAAGGTACCCTCTGCACACAAGCACACAAAATTAGCACAGCAGAAGCACAGCCACTGGTTCTTGGATGCAGATTGATTTTTAGGTGGGGAGTGTTTGCAAGGTTCAAAGGGAACACGCTAAAAGGAGATTTCTGAGAAAAGCATGTATATCTATTATTGATTGTGATAGCTGTAGAAAGACCTTTTGTGCTACCATGGACTTGAAGTGCTCTTCATATTTTGTAGTTGTGATCCTGAGTAGTCTGAGTAAACTCTTGAAAACTTGGATGAGGAAGACACTTCTTTTAGCTGTTGGGTGCAACCTAGAGAATGGAAGAGTACTTCTCAGGCTTCTTTACCATTTTTGTTCATATATATAGCCATAAAACAAACTATTACACAGAAATGAAAAATTTATTTTAATCCCTGCAATTAGTGACCATACTTTCCCAGTGGTGGTGATGGGGTTGTCTACTCAGTGCTTGGATGGTGAGTAAGGGCAGAGCCAGGCAACATTTCATCATGCTTCCCCACAGAAAGACCCCACAAATTGCCCCTAGGAAATAAAATAATTTCATTTCTTTTGGGAGGTGCCTGCAGTGAAATAGCATTATTTGTGCTTCGAGGTTTTCCCAGCTGGAAGCATCTTTATTGAAAAGCTTAACAACAGATTTGCTATTGAACTTCCTCTTCATCCTGATGGGATTGCAGCATTTCCTATGCAGTCTCAGCTTGTGGACAGGGTCAAGCCTCAGAGCCCCCTTTCAAAGCACAGCCTTAAAAATTGTTGCTCTAGGTACCTCACCAGGAGCAGAGCACAAGCGTGAGTCTGTGAAGAGAGAGCCTGTGGCTCCCGGGCAGCCCAGTAACACTTCACGTCTCAGCCTCTCTGCAGGATGCTGCTCAAGGATAGAAACCGCTGCCAGTTCAGCTGCTGTTCCTCTGCAAGCCTCCACAGTAAACACGGTCTTAGCTTCTAAAGCAGCGAGATCTGTACCAGCAGGGCCGCAGTGACACATTAGTCAAGAGACAGTTAAAAATAASTGCTCAGGAGAGACACCTATTGTAGGAATACAATATTGCTCGAGATATTGGCCTCTTGCAGATGAAATTCTCTCTGCCACAAAAGTGGTAAGCGCCTGCTTAAGCACTGAATCACTACTGATTTCATCAGCTACTTGGGCTCTGTGTTGCAGTATGATTTAAAACTTACGTAGGGGTGAGTTGACCCCAGGTGTYGGTTAGGGCTTAATGAAACAAGAGCTGCCATCAAGTAAGATCCTAAGTAAAAAGCAAAGATGAACAACAGCAAGAGGAACAAGGGCTGGGGAAGGAGTGCGTGGACTGACTGTTCCAGCTTGCTGGCTCTCAGAGCTCCCCACGTCCCTCTCCTCTTTCTCCCCACACCTGATTCTCATCTGTAAGTGTTTTCCCCCTGAAGACATGCTCTTCAGACAGAGCATCTCGGCTGGGCAGCACAGAGAGCTTGGCTCTCCTTTGCAGGAAGTGTAGCTGCTCCCGTCTATCTGTGTACCCCCACCCACAGGGATATGGCAGCAACCCCCTCCCCTCTGCTCTCGTCCTGGTGGGCCCGGGGTTCCCACCCATGTGTCCTGCCATGCCCCCACTGCAATCCCCTGGCGGCGCCCTCAGCTCCTGCTCCCTGCCCCCCACCGTAATCAATGGCTTTCTAATAGAGCCACCGTTCTCCTACCCCTCCTTTTGTAAATTTAAATCCTGCTCACTAGTACTGCTGACGTCCTGTTGGCCCACCTCTTGACTCCCCCTCCCTGCTTCAAGTCCACTTCCCTCCAGTATAAAGGCACATGCCCCCATCAGCTGCCCTGCTTCTGCTTGGAGCAGGGACTACCTGAGGAGCAGCTTTAGTGCACACAGGTGAGTGCCTCCCCCATCTGCTTCAGTGCTCGTCCATGCTCTTTCTTGCTGGATTTCCTTTTTACTTTTTGGGCTTTAGCTTATCTACACAAACATACATAGCTGTGCTTCGTGCTTAGTAACTTTTGTCCAGTTTTTGTGGCAGGGTGACTGACCCCGCCAGCAGTGCTGTGCCCGGCAAGGAGAGCAGGGGCAGGACCCTGCAGCGCAGCCCTGCGCCTCTCCTGCCGCTCCGCCCTGAAACGAGCCTGGTCCCAGGCCTGGGCTTACCCGGGGTTTGATCCCCCGGGGGCACTTGCAAAGGTGCTTTCGAACATGAAAGCTTTTCGTGGTTGTATCGGAGGGAGTGTACACAGCTGCTGATCTCAAGTAAGATGCTTTAGAATTTAGGTTTAGAGTGTAAAGAGTTAATAGCACCTTGTCTTCCAAGGACAAGCGTGGTAGGGTTATATCTGATGGATCTGCAGCGGAGCTTGAGTTTGGTATCATAAGAGCCAGGCTGGTCCTCATGTGAGACCCATGGCAAGCTGTGATACTGTTGCTTCACTGTAACTTCATTTGTGGCTTTAACTTTCCCCTCTCATATCGAGGAAAGTTGCCAGACTGTGGTCACAGATGTTGTTCAGCCAAAATTTCGAGATTCTTTCTGCTTCGGCAACAAGCAGAAGCGGCAAGTTGACCAAATGAAAGTGGCGCCGGATTTTGCTGAGCTCCAGGAGCAAAATTATTCCTGAAACGTTTAATTGTGTCAAGTTGTGTTGCAACTAGTCAGTTTTTAAAATTTTTATGACTATTTAATGGTTGAAAATAGAGGCACACAGCGTGACTGTATGAGGTCTTGTTTTTTTTCAATTTTCCTTTTGGAAGAAAGCTGCAGGTCTGTGGGCTAAGGCACGTCTGGACCTGAGGAGATCACAGACAATTTCTCAGCCACACGACTCTTGAAAGGACTGTATGTGGGTAACCAGGATTTTTGCTTAGTGACAAGATGGAGCTCGGTGTTAGAAATGTTTGGGGTCAAGTTTGTGGCAGTACCTCAGCCTCTGTTTCTTCCCATATAAACAGTGGTGGGACAATTAGGAGTAGGAAAAATTGGGGAAGATTAGAGATGCTGAGCCCTCTGATTATTTAGAGGCGGCGTGTTACTTATTGAGGAGCAGGGGGAGCGATGTGCTTCACAGAAACCTTAGCCAGGACAAGGGTATGAACAAAATGTTCAAATATCAGTGATGTAGAACGTGGCTGGGGTGGCTGATTAAGGCACAGGACCAGATGTGGAGACTGAGACGTGGAATTTCTTAGGAAAAAGTGTGTGCTAAAAGCTTTTCCCTGTATTTTTGTCTTTCAACAATGAGCTCAAGGCAAGCTCTTCCTTTCTGTAACTCAGTTCCAAAAAAACCCAAGACACAAAACCAGAGAGCAAGTAACCTGGAAAACCTGTCAGCAGCCCTGTCAATACACTGGAGAGATGCCTCAGAACACCTTCTTTTTGTCTCACTGAACCTAAGGTTTTGCTAAAAAAGCAGCAACAAGAAATGTATCCCARCTGAAACTGAACGCAGAATTCACCCCGTGTGGTTCTACAGGCTAAGATAATTTAGTCCTGATTGTCATGAGATTGTCATGAGATATTCAAGTTAGAAAAAGTTAATTCACAGTTCTGAAATCATGAGTTAAAATCACTTTCCTTTAAGCTGCCTGGTAAGGAACTGTGAGTGTGGGAAAAAGCCCTCAAGAAACCTTCACTGAATACTAGGGGTTAAGAGGATTCAATGACTGCATGTAATGACACATGCAACCAGATTCTTCATGTTTTTGCTGTGTTGCCTGTTTGGTGTGCTTGGGAGCATRTTGCATCAAAGATTTTCATTCCCGCTCTGCCTTTAGTGAAAGCAGGCTAAGATTTTGGCAGCAATGGGGGAAAAATCCCACCTATACACAAGGCACACAGTCTCTGTGGAGGCACAGCTGAAAAGATTTCCTAYAGCTCTGTGCCTGTACATTTGCTGTAAGTGATGTTTAAGCAAACAGGGCTCCTGCTGACTTCTGTAGCAGAGGCTTCAGGGCGTCAGAGGTATAGGCAGACCTTGCATGCTACAAGATGGACTGTCCTGGTGGAACAGCTGGGAGAGCTGCTGCAAGGAAGCTTGTACAAAATGCCAGACAGTGGTAACCAGAGCCTGGTTACTTCCCTTCCCGGATGCAATTTTCCCAGCTCAGCACCTTCTGTTCTGCTCAGCCCATCCTGTGGGACCTGGGAGGGATTTCTCATTCTGTTGCACCTGGGTGCATTTACAGGATTGGGGCATCTACCAGTGGAAACCTTAATTGGAAATTGTAATTTTGCACGCTGGCAAAAAAACACGTGTGTGATGACACCGGAGGAGCATTCCCATTCATACTGAAATGCATTTTGTTGTAAAAAGAGTGTATAAAATGAAATGCCCAGGACATCTCCAGCATCAGTGTTCCACAGAACGTAGATACATGAAATGGCTCTGATGGATAGGAACACGCTGTTACAGTTGACATGTTCCTTCCCCTTCAGAGTTTTAACTCATATGTGTTCCCCATGTTTACTCTTCTTCTTACAGCCTTCCCACCACTGCTCCATCATGTGGCATCCAATCTCCTGGACACCACGTGCACAGTGGTCACCAAACCACTCGAAGCTGGTCACTCTCTACGTGCTGGTGCTCTTGGTATCACTCAGCTTTGCTTCAGGACAGAGCAGGCCATTTAAACATCAAATAGACAACAGAAGTAAGTATGAGTCTCACCTGATGTGGTGACCCCGCAGTCTCTGCTGCTCTGAGGGATCAGGGTTGAGCTGTTAGGCAAAGTGCAGCAGTAAATCCATGTAGGTGTTTTGATGATTAATTGTTGCTGTAAGGTCCTGTGCTTCCATTTGCACTTGTAAGTGCATATACAGAACCTCGTGTGCTTCCCAGAGCCCTTCATTAGCCAAGTTGACTTTACAGACATCTTCATTTCTGTCTGGGACCACGAGCTGTCTGAAAGTCCAAATACAAGTGGTTGAAGTGTCTCCATCCAGAGATGCTGCCAGGAAATGAGGCTGTCCAGGTGAGGGAAAATACCATGTATCCCAAGCTAAAGTTAACACACGATCCAAAAGATTTTTGAGATCATCTTATCAAGAAATCTCATCTTCCCCCAAGGAGCATAAGCTGATAATTGTAGGTGGAGTGGGAGATGGATTGTGGAGAGGAAGGTGTGTGGGCTCAGTGTCACACCTTTCCCTGTTAAAGAGGAGTAGAGATGTTGGGAACCTCAGTTTTTAGGTACACAGGTGAAAAAAGGGAAGTTACTTGGGTTTTGTTGAGTAGGAGGGCTGTTAAACACTGTGTTGAAAGACTTAAAAGATGTATTTATGGAGAAATTTAAAGGCAAAGTGAATTTTTTATTTTCTCTGTTCAAGCATCAAAGCATTAAGCACAGGGGAAAATCCTCCTGCCTTGACTGAGGCTTTCATATGACTGGGATGATATATAATGCGCTTAAATTGTAATTTATTCCTGTTCCTGACAGTTGTCTGGCTTTGGAATGATTTGGCATTTCCTTGGGGTGGCATCATCTCCACCACAGTGTAGAATTTCCCTGCTGCTATATCTTTTAATATATAGTCTTTAATATGTTTTTTAATATTTTTAATATTATAGTCTTTTAATACAACTATACCCCTCTCCACACCTGCTCCAAAACTGCACTAGACCACAAAAATAAGTAATGTGTCAGATGCTTTAAAAGGAAAAAACCCCAGTCATCCATGAAAACAACTTCCTAAACAACAAGAATTAACTTTTTATGTTTACCTTTCATGTAGGAACCTCATCTGCAATCCAGGGGATTTTTTAGTCTGTAGAAACACTGTACCTGGTACATCAGAATATTTTGACGGGTACTTTGGCTTATGTTAGAAATGCAGGTTGCAGCCCAGATGGATGAAAATTAATTTTGCATCTGAATCTTCTTCCTTTGGGCTCTACACATGGAAAGTAACCCTCAAAGGCACCAGTAAGCTGCGTGCCTGGCTGTGGCCTTTCCCTTTTTTTTTCCCTGGGCTACAAGTAAGCTGTCCAACATTCTCAAGGTGTTCAGGAAACACTGCCTCCAAGCGCAGTGGTACATCCTCACTGACTGCTTTGAATTCCAGGCCCTGAGATTGACCCTTTTTGGTATGTGGGCCGTGGTGTTCGCCCCATCGGTCGCTTTGGGAAGAGGCAGCTGAGAAGCAGCCATGGCAGCCTGAGGCCTGTGAGCAGACACCTGGATATCATCTTGAACGCTTTGTGGGAGCAAAAATTATTGCACACAGAAGACAATGACTGGTGATCCCTGTTCCCCAAGGTGGTGACCCAACCTCTGTTCTTTGAATTGTGCCCTCCCCTGCACCTCAGACCTACAGTTCTGCTTTTGCCTAGCAATCCCACACTGCTCTCCTTTCTGCTCCTTGTGCAAGTTCCTTCAAAAAGAAACATGTTCAGGGTGCTGGTAAAAGACAATGCATGGACACTAGCACTGAGTGCCACCACAGCTTATAAAAATGCTTCTTCATTGTGCATCCCCACCAATCTCCTGATCCTGTTCACTGTAATGTTACATTTATCCAAAACCCACACAGCTTTTTGGCTGGGATTTAAACTTTGCAGTGTTAAGTGTATTATGAAACCCTCATGTCACATTTCAAAGTCAATGGCTGTTGATGTGTAAAAATAAAAAGCAATGGTTAGAAGAAAGAAAAAAGGCTCTCACTAATTTCTAATGTACCTGCATTAATGGCATGAAATGCTGGTTCTCTGTGAGTAGCTTTTATAGAGGTTGCTAACATCCACTCTTAAGAATGTCGCCCTGAAGTACCCACTGGCCCTTCATGATTCTTCCAGTACTGCTGGAGAGGTACATTAATGAACAAAGGTGGGCTCCTATCAAAGGTAAGTATTTTCTCCCTGCTGAAGAAAAATTGGCTAATTGAACTCCTTAGTTCAATTAGGAGTTTTGTGCCTACTGCACATWATCGTGCACTGCTATCCAAAAGGGATAAGGGTCTGAACGAGCTGATTCCCTTTAAAACAATATTGTTGTTTCCACGTACATTGTCTGAGCAAGCTAAAGTCACTCCCTGAGGATCACAAGCCATGTACCAGCTACTCCATTAGTCCACATCCATAAGCCTGGGGTTGCAGCTCAATACTCCTGTTTACTCATGTTAATATAACTTTGTTATATTACTTTTTATAAGAATTGTTACTTACAATAAGTTTAATCTTGATTAATAACCATTAGCAGGAATAATACAGTTTACTCTATGGCTTATATCCAAAAAAGATAGTTTACGGTTTTGGTAATAAATGATGGTTAAATCCAGGCCATGAATCATTCTGCAAAAGACAATGCTGAATGGACTCCCCCTTCTAGTTGTGCTTTGTTAGAATTACTTTGTTAGTAATTTGTTAGGATTACTACTAACATTGAATAGTGGCTGAATTAACCATTGCAGACATTTTAACCCTTTTTTCTCTTTGCAAATGGCCTGTCAGCAAGGGATGGGTTTTTATTATAATAAAACAGTTTCTACAGTTTAGAATGCAACATAACTGCTGACCCAAAGTGTTACTTAAAACACACTAATTTTACTGAATGCTTTCATGGTGGAGAAGATATGCTGATAAATATTTTGATGAGCATTCATCACACAGAGCTTTGGAAATACAAGACTAATATTATTGGCAGAGTTCTTGCTCAGTTTCTGTAGCAATCCCAGAGAAAGATAAAGAAATTCTGCCTGAGAAACAGTGTTTGAGATGGTATTTCACCCAACAGACTCGCTGCTTTGGAGAAGACTAACCATCAAATGTTCCTACTAGGATTTCTCCCACGCCAGCCCTAGAGGAGGAAGTGTGAACCAAGCATGTCCCCTCACCCTCAGCGAACCCTGGCACCTCTGTGGAGCTGCCCATGTCTCAGGTGTGACAGTGCCCATTGTGGACAGGCAGTGCCTGATACCCCTTGTGTAGGGCTGCGTGTTCTGCATGCTTCCGGGCCAAAGTGCGCATAAATCCAAACAACAGAGAAGAACTTTTTGGTTTTCTTTATGAATCAAGTCGTTGAAAAGACATTCTTTTCATAAATTGCTTTTACTCTTTTATAATTTCTCTTGACAATAATTCTTGGTGAGTATGCAGATAACAACAACAAGGCAAGCTTAATATTCACTCAGACTTAATCAAATAGTTCATATAGTCTTCATTTTACCCATTAAAATATTTTCATTTATAAAAATTAATCTAAATATAAATATTAACACTAAAGATTGAAATCACTTGATGACAAAATAATTCTTTGTGTGCTTTAACATATGCTTTTATGATTTTTTTTAAAACAGTAAATTATATCTTTGCACATATTTGGCACAATAAACATTTGTAAAAATTCAAATGCCTTAGAGCAGGTGGGATTTTTTTTTTTAAATTTTTTTTTTCTGCAATGCCTACACAGTACACATTTTTCTGTCAAAGAAGACTGAATATTTTAACATTGTAACACGATAATAGTTGCTTTTCATGCCTCTTAAGGAAAACAACCTACTCCAAACTGTTGGCTTGTTTAAATCACACTAACAGAACAAAAGCCAAAGAGTTATTCTATTAAAATTAGTCATTTCTGTATTGATATTACATACACAATATTAGTTATTATTTATTAGACGAATATGCAGACCAACCACCATTAATGACATTTCATAACACGCATACCTGCATAAACCAGAACCTGGGAATGTATTGTATACACACACAAGAACAGTCAATGGAGGAGGAGATTGAATAACGAAATAATTACGAGGCATCCTACTCTGTTTAATCTCCTTTACTGGATTGCATATATAAATAAAATCTATTTGTTTTATATATATATTTATATATTAAACAGAGTGGGCCAGATTCTTCCCTCACATCTGTACAAACCAATTTCAGAGAACTAGTTTTGTGTGAGAGTAAAAGGCGGCCTGATTTCACTCAGAATGAACACATTGGGTCAGATCTTGGGCAGCTGGGAATTCCTTGAAGGGATGGAGTGACACATATTACAAGTGGGAAGATGGTTGTATTTATTCCAAGAGTTCCTCACATGCAGCTGGACATCAGAGTACTGACAAGCTGGATGTCAAATGTGGGTGGCAGATTTGCAAGTGGCACTGTTTTTCCAATTAACCCATACAGCCATTCCTTGTCTTCCCCACTTTCCCCCCTTAAATCCAGCCTAGTTAGGAAATTTGCCCAGTTTTGCTTGTATTTGCCCAATCACAGACATTTCATGTCCTGGTCTCCCAGGGAACTGCTTTCCTGCTGCATGGCAAGTAACATGTGGCACTCTGCTCGTGGGTCTTCAGTGGGAGCCCAGGGAAAGAAGGAACTCTCCTCCTTCCCTGATCCCACGGCTCTTGGAAGAGCTCACCACTCCTTAATGCTGAGGGAGAACCTGCCAGGCCATGCCTTCCTTCATAGCACATTCACATCAACCCCTCTGCACCTGGGTACCTGCTCTGCAACTGGTGTGGAAGGTAAGGGATTCACTGGCTTATCACCTCCTCTGACTACCTTCTTTGTATCCTTCAGAGCAAAAAATACTGCAAACTGGCAATGTCCTCCCACAAAAGGGTGAGAGGGACACCCTGTAAGCAGCATCCTCCCTCCTGGGCATCTGCTGAAGGGCCTTCTAGTTTGATTCACCTGTTAAAGGTCTCAAGAAATGAAAGAAGATATACTACTATTCACAATCCAATTCAGAGCAGTCCAGTGGTAGTGGAGTGCATGTGGCACCAGCAACTGGCCTCAGCTACTCCGTGGTGGCTACAGACTAGTAAAGGAACTGATGTCTGGGATACATTTGCCTCCTTCTCAGAAACACCACTGAATGTCAGAAAGGACTCTCTTACAGGCTGCAGCCCCCTATAACCACCAGCCACTCAGCAGAGATCTCATCCACAATGCTTTCCCTTTCCTTTTTCCAATCTTGAAGGTTAGCACAGAATTTATTCTGAACTACAGCATGGTTGGCCACCACCAAGTGGAAAATGCTACCAAGAAGAACAAGACATACAAAGGTGTTGGTTTCACAACAGTGTTCAGATGTTTCTAGACACCAGGATCCTAACTCAACAGACATCTGGTCCACCTGTGTGGCCACCAATTCCTGGTTCAACATGACATCCCTGCCGCCAAGAGCAATGTCACTAGCTCTAGAGCTGGAACATTCAATCTGCCAAATGTACTCTCAGTGAACAGAGAAGTCTGCACATAGCATATCTCCTCCTACAAACCCTCTCAAGACTTCCACTGACTCCCTGGGAACAGAGCGAGGTACATGGATTCTCCCCTCCCACCATGCAGCTGGAAAGCAGCACACACTGCAGAGTTGTTCTTATTGCTCGACAAGACAGATGCCCACGTGGATAGTAAGAGGCCAGCAAATATGGATCACAGTTCTGCTTTGGCAGATTAATTGGCCTGTAATTATGACTGATTGAGTCTACAAAAACATACTGCAGTTTAAAGACGACATACTTTAGTACAATCGATAGGGAGAAAAAGTGCATCTTAAAATGTGGAGCCTTGCTTTTGAAACTCAGCATCCTGTCTAGAGTCCTGTGAGAACTTTAAGGCAGAGTTTCCTGTAGCAGACCACAATGCTGAAGACTTGGACAGCTTTCTCAGTGAGGTATCCAAATGAAGCCCTATAACCGAGGCTCTGTGGGTTCTTGAGGGTCCATTTTCAGCTGGACATACACAATGGCTGTTAAGAAAAGGCACTCTAGTGTACAGCCTTAGGCAGTGTGTTATTGGCAGTAGGGAAATGTAAGTTTAGTACATCACAGCAGATCCTATAGCAGGTTCCTAGAGCAGAGAGGGACAGGAAAGAAAACACATGAGTGAAAGACAGAACAAGCCTGCTGAAGAACACAGCCAAGTCCTTCCCTTTCTCACCTCCCCAACTATTTCCCACATACCCTGTGGCAGACTGCTTTGGGACAGTCAATTTTTTTCCTTATCCCTCTATGGCTGCTGTAGATGAAATGACTGCCAGGTGTCCTGGGTGTCCTGAGTGAAGCCTATTTGTTCAAACCCTGCAGAACCAATGTGTGACCTGTCTACCCCTTAAATTCCACTCAGGTAACCTTTGAACATTTCTCAACAACTAGTGAAATTCAAGGTGACTCTCACCTGCTGAGTTACAATGTGCAGCTGGTTCTGTGAGGGTCTGGTTCAGAAGTTTGAATTGCAGGGACCACTAATTTACTTATTTTTTATAGAATGAGGGTAGCACATTCCTGGAGACCTGGCAGCCAGGCTGCATTACCACAGGCTGACATTCAGAAGCTGCTMTTCTATGGTGTATAGTCAGACATCTTCCAGAAACTGGTCATATTTGTTCAGAACTGCCTCAGCAGTCTATTTTTCCTCAGACTATCAAGGTTTGTGAAGATGCAGATATATAGCTGCCTACACAGATACTGCTATCTCTCTATTTAACTGCTTTTAACAGAGCTTTAAAAACATTTGTTTACCATTAAGTCCTTGGCAGTGCTTTTCCTTTCTTTAGTTCTTTGTGTTAGAGATCCTTGAAGCATGAAGTTTCTGTTAAACGTTCTGACAGTGGTAACTGGAGAACCATCTATTTTTTCACCTGGGAAAAATATAAAAAGGGAGATTTTTCACATAAGAGATTGAGGCAGATACAAAAACACTTCTGAAGAGTCACAGCTTCTAGTGAGATAAAACTTCCCCTAAGATGTATGAGRAAAGCTGGATTTAATTTTAATTAAAAACAGCAGGCTGTGGTACTCCAAATTTATTAAATTTTGAGGCCACGTCAATCAATGGAATTACAAAAGACTAATGCAAGGTGAATCAGACCCTAGAACTGTCAGAGATAACGCACTATGGAGTCCAAAAAAAGAAAAAAAAAAAGAAAAAAGCACTTAGTTTTATAAAGCCAATTCACAGCCTTTCCCTACCATACCAGGAACATTGCTGAGCCACATCATATGGACTGAAATCAGCAAAGATATGCTTTAAGGAAGTGGTGGGTTGTGCAGGGTGGCAACTGGCTTTTGGTAAATAAAACACTGTGACTATCTGGGTCTCACAGACTAACCCCAGCCACGCTGGAGCAGCAGCACCCCTCTTGCAGGGCAATTATTCAGCATTCCTCATTTGCTTTTTCCAGCCTTCTGCCTCTGCTCCTGTTTATTTGCCACTGTCACAACTTTCAATGAGGAGAAAACGGTGCTGTTTTTTAATGTGACAAGTGGGCATTTTATATAATGCAAGTACATGGAAAATGAGGAGATGGGACAGTCTATTAGGCCTTCTCTGTTCATTTTTGAACTCAAACTTTTCCCTACTTTGCTGAACTGTACATTACATTGAACCTTATAAAGAGAGTCTCTCTCTCTAATTTACAGAACAATTTAAGCGCACCTTTGATTGGTGGAGCTGGAAGTTTTCTCCTCTGCTGTCTTGATGTGTCTATTGTATGCATCTGTAAACAACACATATGCATTACTCAACTCCATTGTAGAGAAAGAGGTAAGATTTCCCCAATGTATTTTTGAATACTACATAATGTTCTGGCACCTGGTTTGTTTGCTTTTGATCCCGTTTCCTTGTCAGGCGAACACAGGGAGCCACGTTCAAGCCTGCAACAGTGAGAGCTGATATTCTGCTCTCAATATCTGAAATCTTCAAAGAAAATAAAAGAGAGAGACAGACAGATGGGGAGGGGGGAAAAGAAGTTTTAAAATTACTGTGGATGCCACTACTAAAATATAACCCTCCCCCAGTAAAATCCTCTTTAATAAGAAAATATAAACAGATGGCTAACTTCTTCAGCAATTCTGACACTTTCCTGCATTCTTTAGTCCTGACTTTAAAAGGGGCTTAATTTGTTAGTAAAGATGGAGTAAAAGAACAATCCAACCTACCTCATGACTCCAAGGAAAAGGCATTTTACTCCTTTTGAGGAAAAAAAGAAAGGGGGAGAGAAAACCTGCATCTGCCATCTCCCAATTACCTTTAGCTGCATAATCCCAAGTTCATTCAAGATGTGTTTTTCAAAGGCTACATTCAAAGAATGACTTTGTGGGACACATTTCCTAACTCAAAATTAATTTCATACACATGCAAAGTACATCCTCTGTCACAAAATCTAAACATTTGATCTTAAATATTTACAGTTTAAATGTATATGCATATTAAACACAAGCATGCATAAATGCAGGCACACACTATATAAAAGCACTGACCGGAAAACAAATTGCCACATGAAAGCAGTCTGATACTGAGAGCAGTGGAGACAAGTGTTGACAAAAGTGAAAGAAGAGTCAGGGAAGGCAGACATATAACCCAACTCCTGATTCACAATGATTCCTGATTCACCTGAACTCTGCAGAAGACCTTCCATTGGTGTCCTTGCATAGCTTAGGCCTCTCTCCTCCTAACCTCTCACCCCCATTAACAGATTTACCATAAAATAATGACCAAACCCAACAAAACATCACTGCCAGTTCACCAAGCAGTGCAGCAATGCACTTCTGGCATCAGAGAGATGCCAGGCTCTCAGATCTTTGCTCAGTCCTGAGGTGAGCATGCTTCCACTGAGTAAAATTGCCAGGCACTTCCCATTAAACCCTGACACAGGCAAGTCAGGGTGTCTTGCTGGGTATAGACTGGTCAGTGAAATCATTGGCAGTGAGCTGCAAGCAGTGTCAGCCCCTTGAGGTCTGGCAGTGTTACCTCATTCTGCTTTTAGCACTTGACCCCAATGTGTTCTGAGCCCTTGCCTTTCCGGAGCCTGCTAGAGTGGTGCTAGATCGCAGTGCACAGGAGTTCTGGCCTTTGGCTGGGATGTGTGCTGCTTAGCACCTTAGCTGCTTAGCAATCCCACGGCAGGCATGCAAGCCCTAGGCTCTGTGCTTGGCTCAGCCTCTGGCTGCTGTTGGCCTTTGTTGGTAAAAAGCTGCCAACACTGGCTTCTTTTGGGAAATGCTTTACAAGATAGTGATTAGATAAACTGCCTCAGACTCTATTTGCAGTCTGACCATGGCCATGCTCATGACACAGAGTGCACCATGTGAGCTGCCTGGCAGCAAGGAGCAGTCCAGCATTAGTACTGCAATAACAGACTGCTGCACTCCCATCTCCAAAAACAAGCTGAGGGAAGAAACAAATACAGTACATCTGGCCAGGCTAGTTACACAGCTCAGTTATGCTCTGCTCAGCTCATGTGATGCAATCAGCATCCTTAGATCATCAGACCATGGCAGTACAAAAGAATATTCAAAGTGTGCACTGTGAGGTGGGTGTTAGGCAAGGCAGTGTGAAACCTGCCGACAGGGAGGAGCCGCTGTCCTCACCTGAAGCTCTGCGTGATGAACCTGGGCGGCTGCCGTGGCCACCTGATCTTCCAGATCGGCCAGCTCGGATTCCTCGGTAACACTGCTGATCTTGCGTGCGGCGTCTTCCAGGTTGCTGAGCTGCCCCTCCAGCCCATACACCGTGCTGGCTGTCAGGTACACCTGCAGGGCCAAGGCAGGGACAGGTGTCAGGGATTTCTGGTTTGTGGGCATGCAGGTTTGAGCAGTCTGCATCTTCCGTGATACTTTCGAGTTTCCCTGCTTGCTAGCCCGCCACGGGGAGACTTACCTGGCAGAGAAAAGTCAGGGGGGAATAATCTGAAAAACACACATCCACAAAGAGACGGGAGGAATGAGGTGGCTGCATTACAAATCTCATAGGTGCTACAATGGTATTCCAAACCAGACTTGGTTTGGATATATAATATCCAAATAAAAGTTTGCCTTTTTATTATTGATATTCAATTGCATAACAAACCCCCTAAGTCTACGAGGGAAAGTGAACAGATCATGCCTCGTATAAAGCTGTGTTTATTCAAACATGCTTAATGCCTGCTGGCAGTAAAAACTGCATGAATAACTGTTCAGCAGCAAATAGTTGTTAACTTACTATAGAGTAAACGTGCTTATATGTATAAAGATTTTCCATCCCATCCTGCTCTCACCCAAATATACAGCAGCCAAAACCTTACCACCTCCTTGGCCTTTGAGTGAATCTGTGGAGGATCAATAGACTTATCTGGGCCACATAAGAGAGAATTACTGACTTTATAATTTAGAGTTCTTCCCTAAAAACAAACAACTCTTAGTATTTTGGCCCACCTATGATATGTCTGATAACTACAGCTAAAGGTTTCATTTCCCATTCAGCTCCTCAGAGCAATTTCATGGTTTCTTTTATTTCACAAAGAAACCTGAGGTATATGGCTGGATGGAGGTCACTGGTTTATAGAAAAGGGTAGTTTTCAAGCATTAGCTTTTGACATCTGTGCTTAAAATTGTGCACTTTCTGCCTATTTACTTGTTAGCCAAGAGACTTGTTTCAATGAGGCTGGTAACAGCACAGTGGAAATGAAATATATATTCTGATTTTCCCCATTGGCAGCCTCACTCACTGTAATAGCAGTAAAGACTGTGTTGCTACAAACCCAGCATGAATTAAACATGTTYTGTGGCTGACTTCATGGTTCAAGGGGCAAGAAACAGGATCTGAACCAGATCCTTGAGCTGATACCTTCACTTCATACATGTCTTCTATTCCAGTCATTGTATCTGCCCACAATTCCTGGATCTTGCAGTGCTTTGACATAACAGGTATTCACATAGTTTATGGCAATGCTGTGACTTTATGGATCAAAAGTGGTGGAGAATGACCAGATTAAAACTTCTTTACTTTTTATTATTTTTCTATTTCATTATTATTTCTTAATTGCTTGCAATAGGTTTCTTTCTTCTTTATGTCAGTTGTAGATACGTTTTTTTCATGCATGTGACTTTCCTAAGAAACAAAATCACTACATCTGTACAAACTGCATCTTGTAAGAACACGTTCTAACTGTGGGCATGAAATCTTTGAAAAACGTACCTAGAAAAAATAAGTGATCTGATTTAACATCATTGCTGAAGTACCTGGAAACATAGGTGGTCCATAAAGCCAGCATGCTGATTTAAATAGAAATGCTTGTGTTTTTTGTGGGTTTTAATTATTACTTCCATTCATTTAAGTGATCCATCTTTTAGGTATGACATACCACAGCCACTCCAGATGAAAAGGTGATTTTTAAAATTTCCCTGTCACATCTAAAAGCTTAGAGAAAGAAGAAAAAGGAACATTTTGAACAGAAGCATCTTTAGAAAGTTAAAGAAAAGATGCATTTAAATGCTGTGCCAAAAATCTCTGCACAGTAAGATGTACTTTGTAAGAGGGGGAAAAAAATCTAAAGAAAATGGGGCTGACAGAAAAAAGTGGGAAGGAAGGTCATCAGTGTTTCTGTAACTCACTCAGCCCCTACATTTCTTAAATCTTAATGAACGTTTTCCAGCTGGATCTAAAGAAAAGATTTTTCTAAAGAATATTTCCTTTACCTGAACAATTGTTACACTTGCAAACAACAATGGTGTCCTTGCAGGTCTCCCCTAAATGATGCCCTTATTCATACATTCACATTCAGATTGTGGAGATTTATTTAGGTTTGTACAACTTCCAGAGAAACCCAACCTTGTACAACTGGTACAGATGGCCCTAGATTCTCCACACTGCTACATGCACAGTCCTCTAGGGCTACAGAGAGCAAATTGAACAAAGTGTCTATAAGCACCCAGATCCTCTTGCAGAATCTGCTGCAAAAAGGATGTGCTTCATGCAGATATGGCCCCAGCTGCAATGGGAAAAGTTATGGATTCCTGGATTTCTAAAGGCTCTTTACCTTGAAACCGTGAGATTTTTGCCACCTACTTCACGTCCTGTGTGGGGCAGAGAAAGATGCACTGTGGGGACACAGCAAGGCTGAGCTGGATACCTTGAGAATTCTGCAGGGAACTGAGAGAAGCTAAACCAGAGATACGCTGCAGCAAGGGTGATGCTCAAGCAAGAAATGCTCTGCCTCAGTGCCCAGTGTCTGCTCAGTGAGAAATGCTTGGCCCAAATGAATGATCAGAGGCCACAGCACCACAGATGCTAAAGCTCCACACCGCTGGGAGGGACTGTCGGAGTGCAACTGGGGAAAAAAACATGCACCTTAGAAAGTTTACAACACAGTTTTCCACAGGAAAAAATGTGGAGCAGATTTCCCCAAATTGCTCTTTGTCCTGCAGAATTTCTTAGTTTTTCAAAGGATGTGGTCCAGCCTGGACTTGGACTTTTATTCCATATTCACTCTCCTACCAGATAAATTCTGTGGTGTTTAGAGCTAGGACACTAGTATTTCATGAGAGAGAATCCAGTGCCAGGACTGGCTTTTACTGCCACAGAATATCTTCCACTCAGTTCTTAGCCTGGGGCTGCTGTGGAAATATGTTTCTGTGGAGGAAACTGATTTTATCCCCTAAGAAGAGATTCTGTCTGAAAAATTTCTGGGGCTAAAGAAAATCAGGATTTGTTTTCTTGAATTGATCAGGATGTTATAATGGACAGTGCAGATTCCTACGAGATCTTTATGAGCTCCTAATGAAGGGAAAAATTGCTGAAATGTTATCACTTAAATGTGGAAAGAAGAGAAAATCGAAAATTACAAGTGTACCAACTCCATGAAGTGGATGCACAAAAATTTCCATCGAGTAGTGACTTCCCTTTATGATTCAGCATTGTACTTTCTCCTGCAGATGACAGGTACTCACGAAAAAGGATGGACGATTTGGACGCGGCCAAACAAATGTTTGTTTCATTCAGACTCTCCAGCCTGCTCTTTCTAACAGTGGAGGAGGCAGCTGCAGCTCCCTGGGGGATCAGCACGGTGTGCTGGGGATGTGTGGGGGGAGGAAGAGCTCCTCCACTTCTCTGTGTGACTGGGGACATGCTTTCCCCACCTCTGAAGAGGCTCTGCTGAGACTGGGAGATGTGGTTTCAGCCAGGTGTGATGTAGCCACACAGCCACAGAGGTTTGCTTAACTCAGCTTTTGAGATAGAGATTCTAAATTTAGTTGTAAACCCTGAAGCATCCAACTCCCCCTCCCCGCAATATTTTAAAGTACATATTAAAAAACCCCACCAACACAGCTAAGCACCTACTGAAACACAATTTTTTGTTCTGTTTAATAACCCCAAATTAATTTTGGACATCCACTGATGCTGCCCATGTGCTTTCCCTTTCGAGTTGGTGCACACATACATGTGCACTCACTCACACATGTGACTCTTTCACATACTGATTCATGTTCTTACGTTTTCTTCCAGCGTGGTGAGCTGCTCATCGAGCCTGACAGGGTCTGTGCCCAGTGGGAGGGCCCCTCTTCCCCTGTCCTGAATGTCATCTGGGAAATCGCAGGGATGGGTGGATTCTGCTATCAGTTCTTCAGTGGCATTGATGACTTTCAGGACTTCTGTAGATATGTTGCAGAGAGAGACAGCAGAGTACTTCTGTTTTGTTACAAGAACAGACAGAGAAAACAACAGCATTAAATTAGCACAGAGGGGTAAGATATAAACGACCCTGCAAACAGCCACAGCTTTAGCCATGCTAAAACCATATCCATGGCTCTCTGCTGCAAACAGGGACAAGAACCGTGTAAAGGAATTGGAATTTACTTGTCTTTTCCTCCCTCCCTTTTTCACATATCCACACTGCTACAGCATGCAAAATAACATACACATGCAATTCGTCTACAACACAAGTCTCCTGGAGGGATGGTCCAAATCTTATCCCAAACGAGCACACAAATATCCAGCTTTAGTCTAAGTGAGCTACATAAAGCTATTTGTGCAAAAGTGTTTTAAACAGGTTTTAAAACACAATTTTCCTTTTTGGATACTGGCAAACAGATGTGGTATCATCTGTCTCTATCCACAGGAGCCATTGAATTGTGGATGCAAACATGGAAAAGCAATCTTCAGCAGCCCTGTAAGGACAGTATTTTACTAAAATGCTTACTATGAATTAAATACCCCAAATAAACAAAGATTGAACAAGAAGCGTGAAAACACTTGTATCCTTATTTTTTTTTAAATTTCAATTTACCTTTTTTTTAATATGGAATAAATTATAACAAATAACAAGAAAAAGCATGCCGTTTTATGCTTTTTTTTAAACAACTGAACCATTTTATCAGTGTTCCTTACTTGTAATTTGTAATTAACTGTCCTGATTCTTATGATTCTCACACAGCTTTAAGCTTCAGGACAACTCCTCTGATGGAGGAATAAAATTTCACCTGAGGTACCTTCAAGCACCAAGCTCAACATCCCAACTATACAGCTTGGAGATTGAGCCAAAGCTTGTTGAAGCCAAAACAAATACTGCCACTGAATTTATGTCCAATACCTTTAGTGTTGCTTTGCCTAAAAGACAGTGTGGAAAGTTTAGACTAAAATTTAAGTCATTCCTCAAACCAGCAAATACTTATGCAGGTGAATKAGGGGCTCACCCACCTGTAATTCTTCTCACAAAGTATCTGTGGATCAATACTGAGGAAACAGTCTTTGGATTCTATACAGTAAATTCTATAGTATAGGAAAGTATAAGTGATTAAAAATGTCTATAGGCAGGATATAGGAGAAATGATGTTCTTTTGATTCCCACAAGCTCTGATGAGTTAAACTGGAAACCCACTTTTATTCTCTCTTTCCTTTAATCAGCTGTACATTCTTGTGTTAGATGAGACTTTTACTAAAAAACTATGTTTTTAGCAGTATATACTCAATTGTTGTATATCAATACATTAAGGCATCTTTAGCACTGTTACTCCTCTGAATTACAAAAAATAATTAGAAGGAGAGATTAAAGAGAACAAGAACAAAGCAAATACAGTATGCTACAGCACTCAGATCTTGAGCTTGTTAGGACAGCCATCACAGTCCCAAACAAGCAGGCCTGGGACTCTCTTACTGAGAACAAATACTTGAACCCCATGAATAGCCTACTGGCTTTTTCCATTTATTTTCACAAGTGCCAATTAGGTTAAAAACAGATCAATAATTTTATAGGAAAGAGGAGGAAATCAATGTTACTTTGTTTTATTATTTGCTTCTACAAGTACCTAGTTCTTATTATATTCCATGAGTAATGAACAAATAAGGATAAAGGCCAGACACTACATTTTCTTCATCATATTCACTGATGTATGTTCTCCATTTAAAGAACTGTAGCCTCACTTTGGTGTTCATTATTTCTTAAATTTTTTATTATCCTTTGTAGTTAATGATGGATTTCGAAAAAGATTAAATTAAATTAGAAAAAGGTATTTTTATACCCGAATGTGAAAATCCATATTGGCATTTTTTACAGACCAATTTACTACAAAATAGTTTTTGCGTTTTCCAGGGAAAGTCCTCTGTGATAGAAATCTTTGTGAGATCAAGATTTGGAGTGAAAAATATGCCACCTTATCAACAGATAATGGATGGGGGGGGGAAGTTCAATAGAATAGAATAGAATAGAATATCTTTTCATTTGGAAGGTGATGAATGATCACCTAGACCAGCTACCTGACCAATTCATGGCTGACTAAACGTTGTTAAGGGCATTGCCAAAATGCCTCTTAAACACTGACAGGGTTGGCCATAATGACCACATCTTTAGGAAGCCAGTGTTTGATCAGCCCCACAGTGAAGAAATGTTTTGTAATGTCCAATCTAAACCTCTGCAGGTGCAGAAATGTGATTTGTAAAAACCTGGATACTCAATTAATGGTTTTGCATATGTTTTACCCTCCCTTTTGAGCAATTGTCAAAAGCTGTTAAAACAGCTCATGTTCCAAAGTGGTCAGTCTGCAAATCTAGTGAGGTACTCTAGATGTAATTACCTAATATGTGTAATGTGAAAAATCAAAAGAAATTAAAAAAAATAATAAAAAATGAAAATGTCTCCCAGGGTTTCAGTGCTTCACAACCCTCTTCCCTTCCCACCCACTCAAATCAAGCTTAGGATTTACAAGATCATATAGAAATCACTTAAAATGCACAAACACACACACATCAAGATCATCCTCGCAGGTGGATTTCGAATTGCTCTAAATACCTCTTGGTTGTCTAATTTATCTTGCCCTTGCAGGAAAGGTCATTGTTTACACCTCTAAGTGATTCAGAGAGACAGCTGTCATGCCATGACGCAGACTCTGTTCTTGTCAAGCAAGTCAGAGAACTAATATGGATGTGGTAGATGTAGAAAGCAATCTCTGGTACAAATATCTGGCACAGAAAAGCTAAGTGCAACCATTCTTCTTGAAACACTGGAATGCGTTCTGATTTCAACTCTGCTACCCTACTTCTAAATTAACACCACCCCTCCCAAATCAAATCCATGCAGCAGATCCAAGTTTGAATGTTTCTGCTGGTTATGAGAATATTTTTTTTTACTGAATTTGAGACTAAGAGTTTAATGGAATGAAGAAAACATGCATTTATCCTTTTAATGATAATTAATATCCATGGTCACAAATATGTTAAACACACAGTCAAAAGAACATGCTCAATTTCCCTGAGTTCTTTGTGGTTGAATCTTAAACCCACTGAAATACTAAAAATGTGTGTGTATGCGAGCATACATAGATACATGTGTGCACTGAATATAACCAACATCTTGTAAAACTTCTTTACTGTCATTTCTGTGTGGTTTGTCAGATGGAAAGTATCCCTGTTTTGAGAAGATTATGTTTCAGTGGTCTAAGCCACCTCTTGCTGACTGTTAGCCACCTCCCTTCCCTTCTGCTGTCTCTCTTTCCTTTCCCTGTTGATGCTGACAGTATTTCCTTTGTTGTTTGACTCAAGCATGCTACACTGGAAGGTGCTTTATAGACCATTATTTGCATTCTTGCACAAGTAACAGAAGGAAAGCAGGATGATAAAACTGAAGTTAACTGAAGTTTGGACAACGTTAAGTGTCCAAACTGCTAAGAGCAGGTGAGCTTTCAGTCCCTGTATGCATCTCAGCAGCCTGTGACATTTTCATATACTTTCCTTTGCAGGAACACTATTGCTTTTATTTTTGATGCTCTTAAAATAGTTAAGTTCTCCATCACTAGCACTGTTTTTTTCTCCATGTTGTACTCAGCCTTTAGCATTTTCTCTTTTTCTGCCACTATGATGTCATCATTAGGCTCTTTTAAACTGGCATGGGAGGCAATGACTTGCAATTCAACAGAGAGCAGTGACATCAACAGCTGGATCAAGAACTAGACCAAGAACACCTTCCCATCACTAGCATCACGTGGCAGTATTGACCACATCCTTGATGACTTGTGGTGCAATCATTCTTAGCTCCAGTGTCAAGGTGTTATATCATGCTCTGAGTTGCAGTCAATATCCCTTGTTTTTTTGTAGGAGCTGAGAGGAGCTGGGGAGAAAAGTTTTGCTTTGCCACTGATTAACTCATCTTTTCAGAGTAACTTGACTGAATCCAAGCTGGATGAAAACAAAAGCAAACCCCAAACCTGTCTCCCTCATCTCCCCACCCTATGGGAGTTCACTTTACAGCTTTGAGAATGCCCTGAAAAGCCCAACAAAAGTCCTTCACAGGCAAGTAAAATCTGGGACACAAGTCACAGTGTGGGAGGAGAAGAGCCATCAATGTCCAGCTGTCTGTGGCAGTCGTCAACCCTGACCTTTAAAAGATTTTTGGCCTAAAAGTGAGGCCCAACCACTCATTACCACAAAGACTGTGGGGAAAAAAAGGCCAAAATTTGCCTGGCTGTTTGATRGCAGAGAAGTATACTATGATAAACTGTGAGATTAAGGAATTACTCTTATGTGCAAGTTAAGGACTTCCCGCCTTGGCCTTTAACATCGATATCTTTATTTATGGGCATTCCTCTAGGAAAAGAAAGCAAAATTTTCTTGTGGACTGAGAGCTATTATTCTACTGACATTCTCCAAAGTATTACACAGAGAGATAAAGTCTCTCTTTTTGATTGTGCTAGGTCATTCTGAATATTACATTTTTACTAATTCAATCCACTGTCCTAATATAGTTACAGATGTTATGCCTATTAATTTTTAATGCCTCATCTCTAGAGACAATTTGCCTATAATAATGAGAAAAGAAGTAATTTTCCAAGAGATGAAATATTACAGTCTAAGTTGGAAATGAAAATATTTACATCTTAAAATCCACAAAGATTCTGGTCTACAATGGACAGACTGAAGACATTGCACAAATGGAAAAATACTTTTTTTTTCTAAATTACTGTTGATGTTTTTACTAAATAAAACCAATATAATTAAAAGATGATTAAAACTCATAGGACAAAGTCTGAGAGCAAGGAAAAAAGAAAAAGCTGAGAGGAGAAGTGTCTTGCTAAATTAAGCACCAACTTTTGACACAAAAAAGTGGTTCTTACTTTATGACTGAAAGAATGATATATACCATACTAAAAATAGCATGTATTTTAAAATATAAGATAAGCATATAATTGCACAGGGTACATAATGAAAATCTTTTTTAATATGTGATCCTCATAAGCTGAGACTTAAATAGCACAGAATATGAAATCTCTTTGCATCTAGAAGAATGATAAGCAACAGTCACTAGCAGCAAAGTGAGAAAATATCTACTTACTATGTACAAACTCTACAATGAATTAAGGGTTTTGATTATTTTTTAAATTGGGAGCTTAGAAAGATTTTTGAAGACCACTATGGTCAGAAAATTTCCTTCCAAATTTCTTAATACAGGTAAGTACATGAGAATAGAAAGTTCATGCACCTTATCTTTGTCTTCTGTGCTTCTTTACTGATAAAACCAAATTTTCATCACAAAGCCAAACAAGGGAGCCAGTCTGCTCCACATGTTAGCTGTGATTATAAAATAATTTTCTGCAATGATTATTGATTGTGGCCAAAAGGTATGATTTTTCAGGCCTGATATTTCTAGGAAAACATTTTGAGTTTGAGAATGTTGCTTGGGAAATGTAGAAACCCTCAATATCATGCTATGGCATCTCTTACTACATAGAAGATCTAAGAAGACACAGAAAAAACAGAGCTTTCTCACCTGCTGCAATACAGCGGATAAAAACTGCAGCTTTAAATGAAGATCAAAAGCCTTTTGTTTTTCCTAGATAGTGGGAAAGCAGTTAAATGAAAAGGCAGAAAAGTTATACTAACAGCTACAGAGGTTAATGTTTATATAGGTTCAGACTTATAGGGAAGTTTAGGATAAACAGCAAGGATAAAGAAACGACCAAGAATAAAATATTTTAAAATTTTGATTTTATATTTATTACTAAAATATTTAAAATAAAGCAATGCCTAATTTATTTTTATTTGTGGGACTTAGAAAAACAGACCTCATGAAGACAGATACTGCAAATCATACAATTTTTTATAAAGTGAAACAGATGGACAATACTGATTTCCACCATCACAAAACAAAGTGTCACTAGGAACAGAAAAACACTTTTGCAGCAGTGTTAAGAAGAAGAAAAGCCAGCTATCTTTACTTTTGGGGTCTACATGGTTGCAATTTGGACACTATGCATGCTTCTAGTTACCAAAGGGTCTGTACCTCACAGTCAAGTGCCCATGTGGGAAGCACCTGGGCTAAATTAAGTAAAATGCCTTGTGCCAAACCACTTTCTACCTACTGTTTGCTGCTGTCCCTCTCCTGGACTCACTGTCCCAAAACAAACAAGTAAAACCCTTCACAGTGCAAGTCTCCAGTGCCCAGCCAGTAGTCTTACTGTAATCCTCCTAATTTCCTTACACCTGTTTAAACTAAACTGACTGGTTTTGCCTTGAAGTAATGACACAACCACAGCTGCCCTGTTGTGCTGTGACAGAAGTATCTTCCAGCTGTGGAGCAGCATTTCCTCGAAACTCTTCCATCTAGATCTGAAAGAGCTCAGTTTTAACTGCCAAAACTCTGGGCAGCTTACAAAAGACGACAAAATAGTAGTAAAAAATAGTCTGTTTTCCCACCATTTTGTTCCAGCAGCTTACACTAATGTTCACTGATTTTCCGCAAGTGTATCTGTAAAATGGCTTGGCCATTTTCTCCCTAAGTAGATAAATCTTTGGTGATGAGAGGACTGAAGGAGATTCCCCTTGCACGCACACTGGACAGAGCTGGCTTGGGCGTACATGCACGTAAGTATCAAAACAGACTATGAGAAGAAAGCTGTTTACAAAGATGCTGCATTCCCCATGTGAAGCCAGCTGAAGTTTCACCTCTTCAGCACTTCTCCAGGTAGATCCGACAGGGCTTTGATTCAGTTGCTCAAACACAGGCAGACAAAGTGCAGTTTGGAACAGCTTGAAGTGTGTGAGGATTTTGAAACAACACTGTCAAATACGACATGGACCTGGGAGATTCATGTTTCCTCTGGAGTAGCAGCTTAAGGCCCTGTGGGACACTGTAAGACATCTCAGATGCTCTGTCTATATCCACATCTATGCAACTGCATTGTGCCCAGAAAGTGTCAGAATTGGAAGAACACAAACATCACTGCTCGCTTTTCAAAACTTTTAAAGAAATAAATGTTTATGGCCTTGATGCTTGAAACTGAGGACTCAGATTTTGACAAAACAAACTTAGGATCAGCTTGATATTTCATGCTAAAGACTGATTAACAGTAAATGCATGAGAGAAATACCTTGAGTGGGAATTTTGTCCAGCAAACCACTTAAACCTCAGTTTAAAACTGAACGTATATTTGACTGCTTTGTTAAATTGAGGACTTAAAAGTTTGGATCCATTAGTCCCCTGTGAAGATTATTGTCTAATACCTCTTTTCACCTTCCCTAACCCAAATCTTTTTTTCTCTGCTGTCGTTCAAAATCCTGTGCATAGATTATGTGCAGTTCATAAACCTTAAAGATCACTTTCTACAATGCTGCCCACATTCAGTTTTCAATCCTGGACTTTGGGAGACYGCCCAGATAATTAACATAACCTTAAAAGCAATGATCCATGAAAACACAAGAATTAGTCTGAGCATCTTGCACAAAAAACCTTGAAACAACAGGCACACAAATATATTCCAAGTTGTTAATCCGGGAAGATATCATTGTACTACACTGATACGCGTTACTACCATAATAGCAGCAATGTAGTAAAGCTACTATACTTAACACTGTTAGGTTTTCTTGCCTAAGTGATCAATGTGGTTATGGCATATTTAGGAACTTTTACTCACACACTTCTAAAGCTTTCAGACATATGAAGCTGGATGGCAGTTTCCTATTAACCCCTGCCTGGACCAACGCACCAGCCAAAATACCCAGGAGTTCAGGGAGGTGCAAGATAATGATCACAAAAACTACACGATCATCTGCAAAGACAGTGCCTGCACCAGCACAAATGACTAAGGGAGCCCAGCCACCAGGAGACACAGGCTCACTCTCAGTATTACAGCACTGCTGTTTCAGCATTCCAGACATCTCTGCTGTGATGCTTCAGCAGGTCTGTGATACAGAGGAGGGATTCACTGACGTGTACATGTCCAATGCAATTCTCCAGCTCCAYCAAGGCTGTGAGCAGATGTCTCTCCAGTGACTGAGCCCCATGAGCCCTGCCYGCCTGACCTCCTGAGCTCTGGCCACCCTCTCCAAGGCCAGCCACTAGCATACATCACACCCACATGCACAGCCACTGGCTACTCCTCTTGTTAAAGAGAGGGGCCAGGCAGGTTTTCTAACAAGTGTCAATCTCACTATACCAGCAGTTGAACATCGCTCATTTACCTGGTGAAAAGTGTAAGATTTACACTCTTGAAACAAAGAATATAGGCCTCTGGCACAAATCCACATGATATTATTACTTGCAGTAACACTTTGCCCAAAATAAAGCTTTATAAAACCTAAGAAGAATAAAACGTTTCCAGAGAATGGAAGCATAAATATTTTATGAAAAGATTATTTATGCTGTTATTCATACTGTCAAGAAGCTCAGGAGGTTTCACTTAGGAAACAGGATCCCGCTGTGCTACTTAACAAACTCACTTAGAGGTTGTAGCTCAGAAAAGAGCTATTGTGTCATGTAATAACATCAACAGACAACAGCAGAATTTAAACAAAGTTACTCAGCCTTGGTTGTAACGTTCTCTGAGCAGAAGTAAATGTGTAAAGGGATTAAAAGAAATTCCTCAAGCACACATTGCATCAAGCTAACGCAAAGAGGAGAGAAACTCCACATTACTACTGAAGTTTAACTTGCTTGCTCATTTGTATATGTTAAGCAAGTCGTAGTACTAAGTAGAAGGAGATAAAAAGAAAAAACACAGGTAAGGTTTKAATAATTATTTCAGGTCTTATGCTATGTGGGCAATTTGCAAAAATGGCAGGGGCTAATCTCTTTTTTAAACAGTATCTCTACAGTTTCTGATAAAGTCACAGGGATAGACTGCATTCAAAGTCCAGCCTCCCAAAATTGCCTTCTAGAATGTAATTCTGGCATAAACCATGAAATAAAGACCCAATCTATTTATCTTCATGAAAGCATTAAAAGAGAAGGAGAATGGACAGAGGAGAGCATGAACTAAATACATCCCATTGATCATGCTTGCCACTCTCAGGATCAGTATCATTAAGATACTTCCAAGGGAATTTACATTTTGCTTTTTCCTTTAGGCATTTGTTTAGGGTTTGGGGGGAACGATGCAAAAACCAACTAAACAACCAAGGAGCCACAAACAAACAAACAAACAAAAAATGAGCAAGACAGAAAGAATTGTGCAAATCATTGTGCTAGTACAAGATGTTTCACTAAGACAACAGTTGCACTATAGTCATTTGGATTTGTTCACACCTGTAGTTCAGAGGGGCTGAAGRCCAACTCTACCCTGAGCATGGCTTTTGGTGAAAACCATGGCCTTTCACTGCACAACTAAGACAAACTGACTTTTCAGGACTCTGCATATCCCCAAAAGACCATGAACTACCTCTGTAGCTTAATAAGCACAAAATGTTTTCCATAAAAGCAAGTCTGCTGCAGGACTATGTTTGTTTTTAAATGAGAGCTGTGACTCTCCACAAGACCACTTTAAGCAATCACAAACTGAGACATAATGAAAATGATGGTGCTGAAGATCTAAGAAGATTTAAGTCTAAGTCACAAAATTAAGTTGTGCTAATTAATACCCACCTAAATCCTCAAATATCCCACATGAACTAAATAATTAACTCAGAGGTCATCATATTCAAACTTTCATCTTAAAGGCAGATGTACAACTCAAAACCTCAATTTGAAGGGAGAGCTGAGAACTCATAAATGCCTGACAACTTCAGCTAACTCTCCACTGAAGATTGACAATTTTTGTCACTGCTTCAGATTTTAAGATACTAAATACCCTTTTAAAAGCATCAGCTCGATGTGTGATTACATGAGATTCCCAGCTTCAATTAAAAATGGAAGTCCAGATTTTTAGAGGTGCAGACAGGTGAAAGTCAGCTTTTCATAAGTACCAGGTACTTAATTTCCAGTGATTCAAAAACAACACTTTTTTTTTTAAGTCTTATTCGATGGTCAGGTGTACAAGAACTAAAAATTCCCAGTAATTTAAAGTTGCTAAAGTGTTCCAGAATAAGCTTATGAGAACAGAAGATTAACAAAGACAATCAGCCTGGCTAAAATATAAGCAAAATGGCTAAAGTACAGTATTTATGTTCAGGAACACAAAGCAGATTGTAGGCACTTCAGCTCTCCCTTTAATGGCACAGAATTAGTGCTTCTGTACGTACGTAATTTGAAACCTGATGGCCAGGTCAGAAGCCTGTCTCTGACCAAGAATGTTGAGTGCTAGTCTGAAAGATCTGTAAATCCCTACATGTGCATTCTCCAACAATCAGGCTTTTTAAAGAGATAGCATATTGGGACATCTGGCTTTGAAAGCATCTAAAATTACTGGCTGCCTGAAAAGACATTTTCTATGCTTGTCTTCATATGACATCTACTCATCTGAAAGTTATTGCATCTTACATGAGAGTAGCTATGTCTTCGTATTTTAGATTATCACAGCCACAACTGGTATTATACACTGTCATCTTCAGTATTTCCTTGTAAGGTGCTGGTCAGCCAAATTTCCAGAGAGAAAGCACGTCAGAAGATTTTAAATTACCTTTAAGGACAACTGTAAAGAATAAGAATGAAAGCAGTGTGATTGTTTCTCTACAGCTGGAGAAAGTTCCTCTGCCAATTCCACTGAAGTTTAGACCATGAAGAGTACTGGAGTATTCCAGTTTCTTTATCATAGACAAAAAGAACATGCACTGTGACCATTAATGACAAAGACCTTTTTTTTTTCACCCAAACCCCATAAAGGAACTCCAAAGCTTCCCTTTTTGTTGAATATGGTAAGCTTCTTCTTTTTCAAACTTAAGAAAGTTTTACAGAGCAAAAAATTATTAATCTTTGCTTTATTTTAAATAACTGTCATACAAATATTAAAGAAATAACAAAATTAGAAGAGGAAAAAAACAACTAATATTACTTTGTAGATGCATGCAGATGAATAAGTATACCACAAAACATACATTTGCCATTTTCTGTGCTCCGTTCACCATATAGGAGCATTTTAGAAAGTCCTATTTGCAGTCTTTAATTCTGGACTTCAGTTGCATCATGTTATACCCTAGCTAGCCCATATATGTTGTTCAATAACATGACACTGAGGTTTTGTCTTTGTAAACCAAAGAAAAGCAAATTGAATGCCGCTAACAACCACTGACAATAAAGCTTTTATGTGATTTCCTTGGAACGGTTACGTGTATATCATGGAGGTATTTGCATTCATGATGATGAAGGTACTTACACTCTTGTCCATGGCTAAATAGCTCAGAATCAGCAAGTCACAGACTACCTACATTTGGAAAGGACCTCTGTAGACTACCTAGTCCAGCCCTTCTGCTCAAAGCACAGTCAACTAGACCAGATTGCCCAGGGCTGTATCCAGTCAGATTTTGATTATATACAAGGGTACAGACTCTACAATCTCTCTGGGAAATCTATTCCAGTATTTGAACACCATCAGAGTGAAAAAGCTTTTTCTTTGGATGGAATTTTTTTGTATTTCAGTTTGTGCCCACTGCTTTGATTCCTCTAAGTAAAAGAGTTCAATTTCCACTTTACTTCCGACATCAAATACTCCCCACCTCCCCCATCAGGTATTTAAACATATTGGAGAGATACTCCCTGAGCCTTCTCTTCTCTTCTTGGATAGACAATGCCAGCTCTCTCAGCCTCTCCTCATATGATAGATGCCCAAATCTTCCAATCATCTCTCTGGCCCTTCACTGGACTCACTCCAGTGTGTCCATGTGTCCCTTGTACTGGGGAGCTCAGGTAGAAGGATGGGAGCCCAGGAGAACAGGACACAGCACTCCAGAAATGGCCTCACCAATATCGAATAGAGGTGCATGAGATAATCACTTCTCAGGTGCAGGACTTTGCATTTCCCTTTTCATTTGACTGTTAAAAGTCTTGTTAAATCCAAAATAAACGATATTCACAGATCTGAATGTCTCAGATTACCATGATCTTTTGAAGATGAACAACAGTGGCCTCACAATGACATGAGACAGTTCCCTCAGGTCTCACAAGTGCATCCCCATCAGACACCGTGCACGTGTGTACGTCCCATTTGTTGAAATACTTGCTAACCTGATCCTCCTCTAGCAAGGATAAGTCTTCCCTGCTTCAGGCTTTCCCATAGGTCTCAGGGGCCTGGAATTCTTGAGGGAAAATCTTACCTGTAAACTGAGGTGAAAACAATGATGTGTAACAGCCTTTTCCATGAGCTCTGTCACCAGGTCACTGCAGTAGTGAGCCCTGCTTTCCCTCATCTGTCTTTTGCTGCTGATAAACCTGTAGAAGACTTTATTTCCCTTTGTGTCCCTTGACAGATTCAACTCCAGATGGGCATTGGCTTTTCCAAGACCATTCCTGCACGCTTGGACAGCACCTCTATAGTCTCCCTGGATCACCTGATCCTGCTTTCACCCCCCAGTGTATTAGTTCTTTATATAATTTGAACAAAACACCTTTCAAATTATGACAAATAGATTTCCTTAGAGAGTTGTCCACATCCCTTGTCAAGGCTGAGCTCTTGTGCAGGCAATGCCCCAAGAGGCAAATCAAGAGATGCAGCAGACTAGAATAAGCCTAAGTGGATCCAAGGAATAAGTGCTTGACTGGCAAGGGGCAGCACTAGGCTCCTGTAGCACCAAATTCAAGCACACCACATGATCTGAAGAGATATTCAGAGGCAGAAAGGGAAGAGAAGAGGTGGTAAGTCCTGTAGAGTGGCACTGAAATCAGAATCTCTTTGTAATGGTGACATGGCACAAATCCTCAGGCATTATCAAAACTGACACTGAATTTCAGTTTCATAAGAAAATGTTACTACTCTCAGAAGCCTATTAGCTGACAGAGCAACARGGTTGGAAACCTTTAAAGAAACACCAAATATTTTGATAGAGAAGCAAAAGAAGAATCTATGACATCAGGATGAACTAGATGATATTAAGAAGAGAGGAGCAACTAAAAGAATGGAAAAAACCACTTAAACTGGCCTGGTTAGCAAGTAGAAAAAAAGAAAAACTAGATATATTTTTAAGTAAAAAAGTGTAAGTCAATTTTCAGTCAGTTTAAACTGACATAATTCCATTAATATTACTGAGTTAACAGTTTTGTTGCACAAGTTACGTTCCCTGCTTGGAATTGATGCTGCAGGCTGTCTGTTCCTCACAGAGAGGAACACACACTTCAACTGAACTTCTGTCTAAGCAAGGGGTTCAGGCTCAGACCAATATAAAGGACCTCAGTTTTTATTAAACAACCATGTTCAGTTTTCTAACCAGAAGTTTCTCTTTCTGGATTCTAACCCTTACAGTATTGTTCCCACTCCTCTACAAGGACCACTTACCTTCTTTAACTCTTCCTGAATACTTCTGCCATTTTCCTCTGAGGACAAACTCTCCTTCTGGTTTTCAGGATCTACTCCAGGTTCTGACTCTTGTTCTTCACCAGACGATGTTTCCTTGTCACTCATTTTAGCAGCAAGCTGAAATAACCTGGATTTAAGCTCATCCTCCATAAGTTCAGGCTTGACATTATGGTGTTGATCCTCATTGCTTATATCTGTTCCTGATAAATCATCAAAATCCTACAAAGAAATTAGAAAAAAACCATATAATTCCTGTGTAGGCACAGAAAGAAAAAACACACAGCTTCCTAGAAAAGTAAAGGTGTGATCACTCTGCAGGGAAGCTAGAAAGAAAGCACACTAAATGTTCTGATAAAAAAGGCATGCCCATAAACCAACACTTGTTGGATTATACTTACCATTCCTGCTTATTTGCATATTACCTAAATAGGAACTATCAAAATCATTGTGTATCTGTGTGCAACTAATAAAATGTGCCAAAGTGGCATTTCCCATTCCCAGCACTGCCATTTCTCGCAGGCACGGTGCAGGTGAAAGTGAGGTGTATCTCAAAGTTGTTCTAAAAACTAATGCCAAGGTACATACCAATTCATTTTCTGGGTCTGTGCTGTCTGATTAGGACCCAACTTGGCCTGATTTCCACTACAGTCCCTGAAGAGAGACAGGCACCTGCCAGAGCGACCTGTTCCACCTATAGCACTGACTGCCTTCTGGAAATGTTATCTCCCTGCTGACTGCTAAGAGAAAGCTTTGAATCATTAGATATTTTGTTTGGTGCTTCAGCCAAGTCCATGAAGCAAGATGGAATTAGGTGGGTTTAAAAGTGACAAATTCTTTGAAATGGAGCATAATTGTGCAAAACCACCCAGAAGGGGACTGTGAAGAATTCAGCCTGGGAGCAGTGGTAGGCACATCTCTGCGCATCTAGGAGGATGATTTGGACCAATTCTCAAATAGGAAATTATTCCTGTTTGCCTCATGCTCTCCTACTGTGACAGGACCAGACACTGCTGCAGAGACTAAAAGCTGTGTTCTCTCTTCCATTCACTTGGAAATACATAAACAGGAGCAGCTGTAGCAGCACTGTTTAGGGATGAACCAATTGCCTCCAGTTCTCAAATGTTAACTCTGCCAACTCCCTCACAAACCCTACCCATGAAACTGCTTTTAATGGATTGACATAGTGGGTTCACAATGTCAGTTCTCATCTCTCACACAGTAAACTGTACTGTAGTGTTTAGCACTTTCACAGCTTTCTGGAAAATTTCTGTCTGCAGTTATTTGCAATTCAATCAATTATGCAAATTAATTATTACTTTACAGCTCACCTTCGGGATGCAAAAGGCTATTTTAGAAAATTAGAATTTGAAAGAACAACAGAAATTTAAAAGATACAGTAGAAAGGGAACCATAGGTTTATGCTGAAACTCTTTTCCCAAACAATCAGCTTTTGCAGAATAAAAAGCTATTTCTGCCAAAGCTGTTCAATGACCAAGAACAAGATCTCAAACCAGTGTTTTCACTTTAGTTTTATAATACAGTATGCTCTTATATACATGTAAAAGACTGGTGTATTTCACCTTTTTAATTAAAAATCTGTATTTATCATAATGGTGTTTGGTCAAATTGCAAGAAGAAATGGTTTTTTTTCAGATATATCTTGCATGCCACTCAACAACTCATTACAAAAATCAGTATTACACCCCAACCAACAATCTGCCAATGACCAATACTCACATATCACTAAACTATTACTAAAAAAATCTGAAAGCTGTTGCTGAATCAATAGTTCATCAATTTGTACCCAGGAAAGAAATAACCATGATTCATGTGATATACATGATAGAAAGCACAGTTAAACTCTGCACTTGTATTTTATGAGACTACAGTTTAGTGAAGATACACCTCATTCAACTTGAGCTATTTACAGCTAGGTATCTAGTCTAAGATAATTACTGGAATCCCTCTTTATTTGAATTACCTCCATTTATTCAATTGGTACCTCCAAAAACCTACTCTCATCTACCAAAACACCTGGTTTAGGATTAGAGCTCTGCACCAGAGGTGTGGGCTTCCTCTAGCAGTGTCAATGCAGGAAGAGCACCTTGAAGTTGAGTCTGCAAGGAAAAGAAGAAAATCCCATTCTATGCAGACATTTGAGCAGATCAAGCTTGGAAAGACAAGAATTTGATATTTTTGTTTAAATAAGATCAAAAATATGTGTATAAAATCTAGTGGAGCAGTGAGGGAGGCTAGAAGTCCAGAGAAGCAGATTCTCCCACATTTCCTCCTCACTGCTGTACTCTGATGTGCTGACAGACTTCATTGTGCAGCAAGACATGCATGATTCCTCTGGAGGCTTCTTACATAGATCTGCTTAGCTTTAACTGCTTAGCAGCCTTACTGGAGCAGCAGTGCACACATTACCCCATGGCAAGCACTACTGGTTAATATAAAGAATACATATTGACAACATCAGTGTAACAACTTCTCTTGATTCTGAAAAAACACGGATCACACACGGCAGCAACTTAAAGAGCTTTTAGCTAGGCCTGTCAGATGAAAGTCATAAGCTGCCTTGGCAACCCTTGGATCTCATTCCACATTAGCTAAATTTGTGTTGTGAATACACATTGTTTATTGGGGGAGAACTCATCTTGAGAGTATTGACTGTATTACAGCTGGACTCAGGCATCTCTATTATCGTTTTTTTTGCCTTCCAATCTCCTCACAATGAACAGGTGGATTATCTACATTTGCACGAGCTGTTAATTCCTGTGCACATGCAGAGATAATGGTACCTTATCCTGCTACAATTTGTGGTTTCTGTTAATAGGTTGCTTGACTTGTGTGTTGGGTTTTTCAGATAGTGGCAGCAAAATATTTGTGAGGAGATTAYACCTCTTTCATGGACTGACAAACTAAAAAATGCATTAGCAGCCACGACAACAATAAAAATAAATAAATTGAAAGGTACTGCTATTATTATTTATTTAATAGATGCTGCCTTAAACTTCATTTTTCTTTACTGTTCAGGTTTTAGCTCTTTCTGGTAAGTTTAATGACATTTTTGTGTCATTACACAAATCATTGTGTGAATGTCCATTTGCATCTACCAGCAACATATAACACTAACATCTGCACACAAGAATAAAGGGCTACCATTTTATCTGAAAACTGAGCTGCTGTGAGGGCCTGGCAAACGGACACAGCCATGAACCCGGTCTCACAAAAAAAAAAATCAAGTGTTTCTGTGCAAGCATAAGTCCTTCAGCAGACAAGGAAATACACCTTTCCTCATACACAGTGTCCAAATCCTGTCAGGAAATCGCTGATAACTCAATGTAATCATAGTGGACAAAAACAAAATACAAAGAAAGGGGCTCCAGAACAAAATCCATGTTAAACTATAAACTCCTGAGAGAAAGTTCCCTTCATACAGGAACCCAAAAATCAGAAACTACAATTTTTAGGAGAATACACAAATTGTGAGGTTTGCAAGCAGTTTGTCAGCAAGAGCCAGTGTGATTTCAGGGCAGCTACTTCCAATAAATACATCCCAAGCGCCATCCCGTGGGAACAGGCAGTCTGACAGTGCTCACCCCTTACCTGGCTGCAGGGCAGGAGGGCTGTAATCAACAGGTGGGGTCCCCTGATCAAAGAAGCAAACTCATAATGAGAGTACTTCCTTCACTTGAAGCACTTAAGCCACTCCACTTTCCATCAGAAATATAAGAATTTCAGCTACATTAAGCAAGATTTGCTTAATGTACATTTCTCTCAAAAAGATAATGAAAGCCAATATATCAATATTATTATTACTAATAATATCAGCTATGAATATAATTATTAATAGTAAAATCAGACAAAGGTTGGTGACTTGAGTGTCCATTTTTTGTAGAAAGTTACAATTTGAAAAATAATCATCATTAAAAGCAAGGCTGCACTTTGCAGTTCAGTTTCCACAGGAATATAAATCTTCTGTGGTACATAAGTGATCAGGTTATCAGAAATTTATTATAGTAGGACTTTGGTTTTATCAGGACAGTTTTCATGTCTTGCTTCATGACTGTGTTTACAGCATCTCTACAGGCAACCCAGTAAAAGAACTTGTTCTTTTACTTATCAGTAAGTGGCAAAAAATTTCACAAATACATAATAAATGCTTACAATTCTCTAGACTTGGTGCAGAGAGAAAAAAGGGCTTGTTTCCATCTCACTGAGAATCTTGGAGAGTAGCACATAAAAAAGCAACCATCACTACTTGAAAATTAAAAACGAAACCCCAACTTCTAGACTGATAAACTAAAATCCTGTTCTACAATGCTAATGAAAACATAATGGTTAACGAATTATCATCTTATTATTACAATGCAGTAAAGTACTGAAAAAGTGTATTTCTTCACTGGAATTTACATTAAATCTGTTATTCCTTGTCTAATATCTTGGTTTAACATGGTTTAGAAGAGTTTGTATGGTCTCTGTAAATTTTCCATAATCTCATCATGTGGAAAGCTATGCATGGTTTAAGCCCTACAGTGGAACTTTCTGAAGTCTGTGCTGTCTGCAGTTCTACACACCCACACTATAATTTTGTATGAACTATTTACACATAGGGCTCTCCCTGCTGCAGCCTTAATCATTTTACCAAGATCAATACATTACTTCGGGGAATATATGCAACTCTGACATCCCTTTAATCTCATTTCTCTAAGCAATGTAAATGACATCTGGCTAATTCATTTTCAAACCTTAAATCATATTCCTTACACACATGATAATTTTAATTGCTTCCTAGAATTGCTCAACCATGCAACATCCTTGATATAAATGGTGGTAGTCAGTCCATTCCTTCTCCCAGCAGTGCTTGTGTGCCGGAGGATGGAGTACCAGTTCCACGAATGTGAGCACCAGCTGTCAAATCAGCCACCTGTGTGTGTGTGTGTGTGTGTGTGTGTGTGTGTGTGTCCCCAAACACCAACTAAACACGTGCAAACCCATCCAAACATAAACTTCCTAGTGAAAATTTCATTGCTTCAAAAACAGTAGCGTGATAGGGAGGCAGTGTGCCTCTGCTTGCCCACTGAGGCTAAGGGAGCAGGACAGCAGGGACAGCCTCTTTTAGCCTAAAGGGTAAAATGAAGGGGAGAGTGGGTCAGAGTCCCAAATCTTGCACTTTGAGCACAACAGAGAGAGTCTAAGAGACAAAGCAACTCACAAAAGACTTGGAAAGAAGTATCATTTTCCTCACCAGCTTGCACTTTGAAGCACACACTAAGCTGCTGCAGGATGCCATCACGTATGTCCGGAAGCACCCTGCCTTTCTGACCTCACCTGGATGAACGTGTGGGATGTTTAGATTAGGTATTAAGAGAAAATCCTTCACAGAAAGGATTATCCAGCACTGCAACGGGCTGCTCAGAGAAGTGGTTGATTCACCATCCCTGGAGGTATTTAAAAGACATGTAGTTGTGGCACTTAGGGACATGGTTTAGTGGTGAACCCTGCAGCGCTGGGTTAACAGCTGGACTCGATGATCTTTCCAATCTAAATGATTCCACGACTCTGTAATGTCTCCAGGGCCTTATCTGTGAGCTCTGATCTTCTATGCTCTGCAGAGCAGTAGTAACTAGAAAGCCACAATATGAATACAAACACACATAGAATGTGCACAAATACACAAAGGCAGAAAGGAAAGTACAGAAGTCTGTGTACGAGATATGGTCTTTGTTTAGTCCCTGGAAAGTCTTGTAACTGCCTGATGTTCTAAGAAGTCATTAACGGCCACTGATGTGTTGTCACACATTATCATTATCACATTATCATACACAACTCCCCTTCAACAGCTGTTGATTATAAATATATGATGACACAAGAATAAATGAATCAGTACAGAACACCCCAAACACCCACACCTCTGTCCTAAAACCAGATGGAATAGATACAGAATTCACAATACTTTACCCTGCTGAAATCCTAGAATCCTAATCTTGATTCAGAATCAGCTGTACTGATGTCTTTCTATAGGAAATACGGGCTAGTAGCATAAGCAAAGAAAAACTATTCAGGGATCCTAAATTTGGTCAAATGGCTTTTAAGACTGAATCTGGCTGCTTGTAGTCAGAGGCATAGGGAGACAACAGCCCTCATCTCCTTGTTTCAGTCTTACCATTACTCTGCTGCAGCAATGATGCAGCTTCAGGATTTAAGAGGGGTAGGACATGGGAAATGGAACTGGACAAGGGGACAATATTGTCTCCATCTAGTGTGCTTGTACAGCTAAAAAAATTCCGGGGGGACAACCAGATCCCTTAATATCAGTCCCAGGTCTGGACAAACTCCAAACAGAGAAGACTTTTTGCCTTCTGGTTATCCAACATCTGTAGTTTCAAAGAAATGTCTGCGAAGTACTTTGCTGTCTTCAAGTTGTATGAACAGTTTTTCCAAGTCTGAGCTATTACAGTCTGGGTTTTTTTTGTTTGTTTGTTTGGGTTGTTTGTTTTGTTAATCAATTGAAAAATTATTCAAATGGAAGTAGTTTGCAAACCCTTAGCCTAACATATCAGAACTCATTATAAGGTGACCAATAAAAAGCAGACATTGCTTGGACTGTATTTCACAAAAAGCTCTTTTTGAATTTCTGCTGCTCATTAGATTTATCCCTTACCAGAATATTTGCAAACACTGCCCAACAGATTCCCAGGCATATGAATTATTTCTTATTCCAAGAACAAAGAAGTTAAATAAAACCCCAGCACAACAAGACAAATGATTAATTAACATGTTAGCTGCTGACAAATCCTGATTTAATTTTTTTTTAAGAGCACTGTATTTTACAACATTAACAATGTCTGTGATCAGATAAGAGTGGCCTATTTGAGAAAAAAGCAGAGCCTGTTCATGATACATCTAACACCCYACCTTTGCTTCTTCTCACTTAGGAGCCATGAGGAAGATAAAATCTGCAAGARCACACCACCTCCCACTCGTGATTCACATGATATTGCCAGCACAGCTTAATTAGTTTTGCCCAGCTCTTTTTGAGATTGYATTTGGTAAGCTCAAACACAATTACCTGACTTAAATTCATCTTGTTGGCTTTTGCCTCATTCTTTTCTTCACATAAGTCTTCAGAGACTGCTTTGTTCTTCTTCCATCTTCTTGATCTCTTTTCTAAATCATAATGGACTTCTTCAGTCTCACTGCTGTCTGAATACTCCAAGCCAGTCGCCTGTGGATTGAAATTTACATCCAGTTCTCCATGGAAATGCTTCTTTTCCATTCTGGGCATATCACTTTGAGTTCTGCTTTGCAACCAGAGAAGTTTGCCGGGTCCTTTAGCTTCCTGGGAAGAGTTTACTGAAGATGTTTCCGAATCCGAGAACACTGTCTCAGTATTGGTGTATAACCCAGAGGAAGGGGAGGTCACTGCCTGGTACTGATCRTTGCCGTAAACCCACTCGGCACCATACTGGGAATTGGTGTAATAGAAATCGTCTGGCAATTGTCGAGGTCTCCGACGCAGCTTGTTCAAGGCCACATTCCAGTCATAGTCATCCTCGCTGTCCGAGCCCATCTCATCGTAGGCAGACACAATGCTGGACTCGTTCTCCAAAGCTTTGAATACCTGACTCTTTGGTTTGGCGAGCATTCGAGGACGCGGCAGAGCCACATTCTGCAAAGCCACCCAGTTTCCATCGGTGCTTTGGAAAACAGAAGGTGGACCTAAGGAAAGGAAAAAAGAACAATTGTGATCACACTGTGGAAGGCTCGTTTTACTTGCTGCACATTGGAAGTTTCAACAAAACTAACGAACAAACGCAAGTGCTGCTGCCACACAAACTCCCCCACGTCGAGAGCCAAGCTGCCCTACTACTCAGAAGCCACCACTCAAAAGTCATGGTGATGACTATTTAAAATGTCAGAGTACTCAGACCAAAGCTTTTTTCTAAAAGCATTATTAGGAAAGACCGATGAAACATCAGCACACAGATAAATCCTGAGTTTTGCAAATGTCTTCTATCCTGTGTGCAGTTCTGGTCCCCCATGTTGAAAACAAAAGATGGAAAAAGGATCAGGGAAGAGCAACAAAGGTTGTACCAGGTTCTGAAATGGTGTCCATTCAAGGAATGATTAAGTAAGCCAGAGCTCTGCCATCCTCTGGAGAGGACAAGACTAAGAGGATATATGCTAAAAGAGATGGGGGAATCTCTTTCAACCTAACTACTAGAGGACATGAAGTGAAGCTAGAGAAATCAAGGTTCTAGCAAACAAAAGAATGAAATGGGATAGAGTGGATACYAGATCTATGGAGCTTCTTGCCTAAGGTTGTTCTGGATGCTAGAAATTATCTGGGATAAAACAGAGATGGCTATGGACATGGAAGAGAAATACATTGAAATTCACTAAATACAGAAGAACACTTCTAGCTGAGATAGTCATTAAATTGAARGTCCTAGAGGTTCAGAGCCTACTCGGAGGCAGCATGAAAAATACTTGCTTTGTCCTAATCTTTCCTAGACTCTTGCTGCTGTTGTACCACAGACTAAATACTAAATGACCTTTCTGACTGACACAAGCACTGCTGCTCTTGTATTCTTACCCTCTTCCTGAGTATTACAATTCCAACAGCAAMAAAAAAATAGTGTCACAAATATCATCAAAAAGTGCTGTATAACTCTCGTAACTCAGAGAATTGCATTTCTTTTAAATTTAGATCTCATTTCCAATCAAACTTGAAAATTCCCCTCATGGGAAATATGAATGTGTGATGACTCTGCCTTCTGCAGCAGTTGAATAAATACATAATGGCRTGGATTTACACAGTAATCTCAGCCTACTGAATGAACTTTTCAGACTTATGGATTCCTCTYGTGGGTTCAAATTTGCTATTTTCAGAAAACTATAGAAATACTTAATATAAACCATTAGTTTTCTCAAACTGTAAGCAGAACATCACTATTTTAAAATGGACAAAGTAATATTTGGATGTGCTGTAGATGATAATTAGGCATTTTGCATTAGATGATTACAAATACTTGGATGACAAGATTACTTTTTCCCTGGAAGTGTTCTTAAAGAACATCAGTATGCAGTAAGAAGGTGTGTTTAGTTTAAAAAAAAAAGTCTGAGGTGCACTACCACCACCAAAACACCCCCAYGAAAACAAAACAAAAATTAAATGGTAATTAAACATAGGAGCTATGAGAGATTTAGAACAATTTTTGCATTTCTTATTTATTTGAACCCTTTTGGCTTGTTTTCACTTCCTAAGTTTCAAGTCAGTTCAGAGAACTTGAGAAGATATACCACTGAAGTAATTCTTACTCCKCCTTAAAAGGAAATCAAAATAATACTAGTTCTCTTGTAGCAGTGACCAGCTGAGGATATAACTGAAGTCAGGTTTGTAGGCAGAACTAATAATTCTTTATTGTAACTCCTGATTTTGGAGAAAAAAACGCAACCAACAAGCTATCAAACGTAAGAAACTTCTGCTTGTTCACTTCTTCCAACTGTGCTCGCTAATCTAAGTATAGGATTCTCTTGAGAGAAAGAAGACCTTTCCTTAAAAAACATCATTCCTTCAAACAAAGCCAACAGCTCTGCAAGATATAAATCTCCAATAAGAATTGAATTCAGCTGCACCACATTACACAAATATAATGGAGAGCCACATACTTTTATTCTCCACCAAATCATGTCCTCCTTATTTTGTTTAACAMCACCACATAAGAATCAGTCAAACAACCTCAGTTAACTGAAGAAAGGACAGGATAGCAGTTGATTACATCTTAGATGCAAGCAAGGTAGAAAGTCACTGAGAACTCTATATTCAGAAAGCTGACTCAGTTTTATCCCACCTTCTAGWATGTCAAGTGCTCCCTATCTGATTTTTCAAAACAAAGTCACATGGATTTTGCACACAATTCTTTGGGCATAAGCTATAATTCATCCATGTGAAAAGGAAAAAAAAAATATTTAAGAAGTTTCATTGTAAGACTATTGATAAAGGGGGAAAAGAGCACAGTATCATGATTTGGCTCTTGAGTCATCATTTAAGCCAATACAAATTGTAACCAAAATGAACTGTGAACTACTTTTTGGCTACATGCCTAACAAGTCCACTGATGTTATCACACTAAACTCTTGGTTCAGATTTCTTTTGTTTTCTGTATCATAATACAAAGCTGCTTATTACTGCATAGATGAGACCATATTTGCAGATATTAGCACAATCACCTATTTACTATTAGCTCAATAGGCACCACAATTTCATCATGAATATGGGTTTTAGATGAAAGAAGCCAAACAAATCCTCTGAGTGGAGCACCCRGAAAGAAACTKGGTCAATTTGTYGTTCTGCTATGGTTAAGCAATTGTTAAATACTAAATTGCTCAACAGTTGAATTCAATGGGATTGAAGTGGGTTCTTAAATTTAAGCAYCGAATTAACTGCTTTACTGAAAATAGGCCTTCCACTAAAATGCCCAAGAGAAAAACACTTCTGACAGTGGGTTGATTAAGTAATTCACAAAGTAATGCATACTTGKTTAAGTCAGATTTTAGTACTACCTTACTATTAATTTCTTTCTGGGGGGTGGAGTATTGAAATAGTTTGAATTTCAGTCTCCCAAGTTAKCAACTGGTGTTACAGATAAACAAATTGAATGGATGGGCAGCCCCCATCCCTGGTGTCCACTAAACCTAAACATGTTTTGGCTGCTGCTGCTTSCCAGCACCTAGTGAGCCAGCTGTGGGAGTTACAGCACCAGTGAACTCACCCTGCAAAAGGGAAGTTTTCCGCTTCTACAGCTTCATGAACCAATGTCCTACAGGGGTCAGAKGGGTTCTACAGCTGCTACGAGGGAAGAAGCAGGAACAAGCAGRCTCTGTCATGGGAGGACAACACCTGGAGCCAAGGAATGCTGCTGCAATGAGCAATTCAGCTCTTCCCCTTGTGCAGCTGTAGGGGTGACAACTAACCAACTCTTCAGTGCGGGAGTTGCCTGGTGCTACACTCTTGTGGCCTCACAAACGCTTCASCCAGAACAAGAGAGGCAGCGGAAACAGAACCGCCCCAAGAGCAGGAGCCACAGTTGCAGAAYGGGTCAGGTTGGAAGGGACCACAGTGGGTCATCTGGTCTAACCAACCTGCACAGGGCACAGGATTGCATCCAGKTTCTTGAATATCTCCAGTGAAGGAGACTCCACAGCATCTCTGGGCAGTCTGYTCCAGTGCTTGGTCACCTGCAGAGTAAAGAAGTTCTTTCTCATATTCAGATGGAACTTCCTGTGCACCAGTTTCTGCCCTTTGCCTCTTGTCCTATTGCTTGGCACCACTGAGAAGAGCCTGGAAACATCCTGTGACACCTTCCCTTCAGATACTTATATACATTGATACCTTCTTCAATGACAACCTGTATTTATGCCATCTTGAAGTAAGCAGCRAATTGCATTCTATTCCAGGGTGCTGACTCAGGAATGGAACTGACTTGGAAACTGCTCACCATTCATTATCTGTATTTACATCCATACCTAATGCACAACAACAGAGGTCAGATCCAGGGAAACTGCTGGTTTGTGAAGTTCCTACTCATACAGCTTCCTCAAACGAGTGTGGAAGCACCAGTGAGTAGGGCTGCACAGAACACTGCATTTGTGAATTCACCAGAGTTGAGAATAAAGCTGTAAGGAGGAATTCTAAATGTGAATTATTTCAATGATTGGKTCACCATGTAACCTCATGAACAGTCACCCTGTGCAACAGAAGGGATACTATGGACAATTCCAAACTCCTTCAAACAGAGGACAGATTACCACTGACAAAGAAGGGCCCTTGGGCTCTTCTATCTTAGAAGCTCTGAAATGTATCCAAACTAGCCACATAGTTTTGTAACAGTCCAAAATCAACTCCATAGAGGCCCAAATTTTGAATCAATTTTTTTGAAAAAAAGGTAAGATAAGCAATGACATAGCCCAATGAAATCGTGACACAGCATTATCAAATACACATTTTAAACGTGACCTCTGAAAGCACAGAGGTCAGCAGAAACRTCCTCAAGAAGGTCCTTGCTTTAAGTTGTATTTATTCCACATGTGAGTGAGAACCAAAAAAAGGTCTTATTCGTACTAGAAATATTTACTTGTTTCATTTAGCCTGTCTACACTCTTCCAGCTGGGTAATGCAGAGAGCTTCCGTTCCTTCTGCTTCCTGGACTGCCCTTTTTGCTGCTTCCGAACAGCCTCGGTCACAGATGATGCAGGGTCTTGTCCTTTACTGGTCATATCTTCACTAGCCAGGGAGAACGCAGACTGAGACCTCTGTGGGATTAAAAATCAAAGAGTTTAATTTAAAAATAGAAGTACTTAATTATCCAACCCTTTACCATWATCAGTATTCAGTTAGCCGAGCAAGTGTGGGATCTGCTAGCATCACAAATGAGATTTAATGTATTCAAAAKAATTGTTTCAGCATTAGATTGCTTATTTATGTGCATTTCTGATGCTATGCAAGGAGGCAAGAAATTGTTTATATTACCATGGACCAGATGGAGAGAAATAATTAACGTGAAGTTATTGSGAATGTGCTTGGTGAGGACTGATCTCTAACTGCTTCGACTCAAGTTAGCCACAAAGGGATCCCATTGTGGTGAGACATGATGATCTATTGTTGGCTCAACAGGSCATCTGGTGTAACAATTTGCAGAAGTTAAAAATCAAAAGAAAAAAGCAAACAAACAGCCTGTTCYCCAGAAATAGATGTGCAACTCAACTGATTTTGATGCAGAATTCTGTTTGCTAGGACATACATATCACCCGATATGCTGAGCAGTTTTATGCAGTCTTACTAATGAACTCACCATAGCCTACAYTGGCACATCTATTTAGTTCTAGGAGGGTCACATTTCAAGTCATAGTAAGGTAAAATACTGTTGTGATTGTTAATCAGCCCTGACTACTACTGAGGGAAAGGGACTTTCTTTTGGTTCCACATAAACAGATTTGACATTCTAGTTTTGACTTAGGCATAGAGGTCAGTTCCAAAAGACACATTTAAATTTGGCCCATTTTAAAAAKCTGTGAAAGCTGGCAGTGTCCTGCTGATTTCAGAACTCACACTTACATATCAAATCACATACATAGTTCTAGAAACAAGGCTACAGAGTTCGAATCMAGTTGCCTTCCTAGCAGAGTCAGTAGAAGACTCTATATGCCAGGGTTTCAAGTGCTTCAGCTGCTTTGCCCAGGCCAAGTTGGCACTCTCAAATCTTTGTACATTTTTACTGATGTTCAAATTACAAATAATTTACTAAAACTGTTACTCTCAAAAGGGCCTGTCTTTGCCTGTATCAGATAACTGCTTTGCACTAGTGCAGATGAGGTAAAGGAAAACTTGACTTTTATTTATTTTCAAGTCTCTCCAATTCCCAGGACAGCCACACACCACTTTCTGGCTGCACCTCCACTCAACTGAAATGCTCCTGTGTGGGATCCATGTACCATGCCAGATTTAATTAACTGCAAATTTTCCTGTATCCTTGGCTCAGCAGTAAAAGGAAACACAATTAAGCACAAAGGTTTAGTTTGGCTTCTGAATTCATGACGAAAAGCCAGAATTATTTGATTATAGAATCAAATATTTTCTGTAACTGCAATTACTGCATAACTTTGTTAATCTTGTCCATAGAAACACACAGGTCCTAATATGATGCATTGGAGTGTTTCCTTTCAAATTTAGTGATATAAACTATCCACAATGAGCTCATAGTACTGTATAATTTTACTATATGGAATCTTTCAGGTGCATCACTTTTACAAGCCAGCCACATTGAAGTGTATATTTAGGCTGTTTCAAACCTTGAACTAGATCTTCAATTGATCAAGACCACCTGAATCCTTCATAACCTTGTAAAAAGGTTARTAATTTAATGCAATACATACAGGTACATAAATTGTTTTGCTATAGGAAATWCGCTCATGAGCTTTGATTTCATCCAGGCAGGATATGTGGACAATGTAAACTATTCTGCCGCAACTTTGCCACCTGAATTGTGACAAGTTTTAACTGTGCTGTGGTTCACTTCACTTCATTGTAAAGCTAAAACTACCAAACTTCCTACGCTTTCAATAAATTAGGTCCAGTATGTGTCCACCGTGTCTTTTGATATCTTTGTGTTAAAGTTGTTACATACCGAAAGCAGCAAATTCTTGTGGCTGTCACTATTTTCATGGTAACACGAATATTCCCTCAGGGCACATTCTTTTTCCACGTGTTTATAGCAAACACGAGAAGTAAGAGATGCTGAAGATCCAGAAGAAGGAATAGCCTGCAGTTCAATCAGTAGTATCTGTTTTCCATTATTATTACTTAAAGAACTGAATTGCAAGAAAAAGAAGACTATCAGGAAAAACTTAAGTAGTCTGTGTAATGATAACCTGGACTCAGATAATGAGAGGAACATGTTTTTCTTACGTAAAATCTGTATGTTTGACAACTTTCCTGTTTTGTTTAAATGGCAGTTTCTGTGTGTCTACTCACTGATTCATTAACATCACACTAAAGGCTGCATCACAGTGATAGCAGYGTCTGCATTTCGCTCTCAACTAACCTAAGACCTGCCAGCAGCTTAACCCTGACAATGCAGAACTTGGCACGAGCTGCAAAAACGCCTGAAGGAGCCAGGCACTCCTGCCTCCAGGCTGATGCTTCACAACACTGCAGCCAGCAGTGCCCGAGCAATTTAAAGCCAGCTCAGGTGCATCCACACTACAGGACAGATAAAGCTTTCAGAAGGACTAGAAAAGACACAACAGCATGAGGGATTTAAAAAGAAGGTGGTGAATGTCCTGAAGGACAAAAGGAGCTGAAAAACAGGGAAGCACAGAAAAGAAAGTGGACACAGTCCCATGTGGTGTAGTAGCCTAGAATCTCTAATAAGCTCAACCAAAAAAGCTTATTTAACAAAAAGCTGKTTTTTTTAAATTGTGTGCTAGAACTTTTGGGTCAAATCAGAAGGAAACTGCTCTCCACAGTTTCTGCAAGCTCTCTGTGGGGAGCAGGAAATTGGCATTATGCAGGAACTACTGCTAACTCCCAGGAAATCCAGTCCAAATACAGAAAGGGTTAAAGCTTTTGGTGCCTCCAAAGCTTGGCTTGAGGCCATCCTCATTATTTTTCTACACTTCATGTGAATTTTTGATAAAATCTGTCTTGGATTGTTCTGCTAGAAGTACCACCTCTTCTCACTGAGGATGGTTCAATGTCACAGAAGGGCTCAAGGAAAGAAAAGTAATGGCATGATAAAATAGCTTGGCTGCACCCCTGCACCCAGATCCTGAAAAAGGAAGAGGCTGTTGAACTAGCAGTCTTCACTGCTACATTTCAAGTTCTCTGTAATTCTTGTATCYGGAGAGATCAAGAACTGCCAGTGTTCTAATAAGCTCCAATTAAGAAGAATAAATAGAAGTAGAGGATTAGGCTATTTCTTGTTATGAAAGTTAGTTTTAGATAGGGATGGAGGGACAGATAGTAGAATTGTCTTTTACTCAGACAACCATGTGAGGAAAGAAAACATAAATACTCATCCCTGACAGCAGTTCAAACCACCGGTAGCACTGATAATGATACAAAAAAGGAGTGTTGATAGACAAGCTTGGTGTAGGAACAGGACAGAAGCATATCCTGGCATGAGAACAAACCAGTCTAAATAGATTATATTTTTCAGAGCACAAAAACAAATGTTTGTCTACAAGTTTATTGCCAATCAATTAGCTGCCTGATTGATGACTCTATCTGAAACGCAAATGACCTCAAGACTGCCTTTTGTTGTTTTTGCAAATAAAGAGCAAACTAGAAAGTTACTTATTTGGTGTGAGGTTACACAGCAAAAGCCCTAATTTTGGCTGGCACATTTGCATCAACTTAAACTCAGCCAGCACCACAACCTCCACAGCCCTACAGCTGCAGCATGGGCTGCATCCTAYGGACACACCTGCCCACTTCCCTGTGGGCTGCTTTCACTGCTGCACTGACCTGTGCAGGCAGCAGAATCACATACCACTTTGCTGCATTGGTGCCTCCCTTCCTCACAGAGGTAACAGTCCATCTCTAGATCCATAGGGGACATCTTTCCTTTGAGGACATTTGAATAGGAAGCAAAATACTGAAAATAAGGGAACAGGATTGAGAAGCCTACCTTGGGACTGGTGCTCCATGTAGTTTCCCCATGAATGGATGCACAGAAGTCCTAGGGTAAGGCCAGCTACCCTGATAGGCTCTTGGATTGGTTTGCTTTGGAACAAGGGATTTTTACTGATCAAATGAAGGAACCATGTCCCTCAATCTTTACCAATTGCCTACATACTTGGGCTGCAACAAGATCTCACGGCAGAAGAGCCAAAAGTATCCAAAAAATACAGGAGCCTAAATAGAATTTTCAAAAGAAGGCAAGAATGTAGGAACTTTGGTCCTCATTTATAAAGACGTGAGATGTCAAGTAAGGAGCTAAAGCTCCCTGGCATCTTTCCTAACCAGAAGTTCTGCTTCCTCAGCAAAAAAAACCCAACCCATCAGCTAGGGGCTATTTCAGGAGTATTTATATGCTGTAAATGACCAGGCYGCCCTGTATGTTTGCAGTCGGACACTACTGGTTTCTGCAGTAAATTAGTACATCAGCAGATGGCATTGCAACCCAGCAGATCATTTGCTGTGCTCTGCACACACTTCACAGAGGCATGTGCTGCATGGGCATGTGCTGCATGGGCAGTGCAGCACAGCTCACAAAATATAGTTATGGTACTGACAGGCATTTCCAAACGCTTGAGTTAGATGAGTTCCCCACCAAATGCTGCCTAGTGGCATCTACTGCGAGATGTTAGTTTCAAAAAAGGAATTCCAGACACATTATTATCCATTTTTTTAATCCCTCTTCAGGGAATTCTGTTGCATAGTTTGTAATGTCTGGATGGAGAGAACTCAGCCTTCATTTTTTACTGAACTACAGCTAAAAGGAATCATCTGATTCACTGATGACCTTCAATTAAAAAAAAGACAATGTGGTTCCTGAAGATAAAAGAAGGAAGGAGCGAATAAAAAGTGATCCCATCTTCTGAACACTGAATAAATGAACACAAAACAAGTAATGAAAAGCAAGAAAAACTTTATAAACCATGCTAATGATTATTGAGTCAAATGTTGATAATCTATAGATGCTTTACCTTGAAMAACTCCGTTATACGTACGCATATTTAGAGAGACAACATGGAGGTTTTGCACTATATTATTTCTCAGAAGATGAAAGAGTATGGGTAATTCCTCTTTTTCCTACAGAAAAGCCAAAATGTTAATACAAAATAGGTCCCAAAAGCATCTGATGGGACTTTTCAAAAGATATTCTGGATCGTGCATGTGTTTTCCTTCACTTTCCTCCTATTTCACCCTATTTCCGCCCTTACACCACCCTTTGGTCTCATATAACTAGTAAACTAGTAACTTATTCTGCAGTTATTTGGAGCAGATCAAGGACTCTCCCAGGTTCAGGAGGGACTGAGAACCCCACAAGGCAGCTGCAGGGTCACCACAACAGGAGCCCTTGCAGGCACTGGGATCCCAACACCAGGGCTGAGGGCAGGTACCTCTGGATTTGTGCAGCAGAATCCTGTGCTATGCAAGCTCTGACCCGTGGGGCAGCTGCTAATTTGGGCTTTAAGGACTACCTTGTTTATTCAAGGAATCAACCTAAAAATCACAGCATAACCTCAGACGACTTAAACGCAACCGTATCCCTCCCCTCTCCTCCCTCACAAATTCTGCAGCTACGCCTGCCAGCGATGCAGCAAAACCCCTCACCCGCTTCTCAGCTGTGCTCTGTGAATACAATCAATGCACAGACAGAACCAGCAGGTCTGGTAGCAAATACAGTAGCAATCCCTAAGCATCRACAGCTAATGCATCCTTTGGTACAAAAACTCCCACACCAAGAAGGAGACAGTATGAGCTTACAAATGGTGCCACTCTGCCACAGCCTATTTATCCCTGGAAGTGATTTTCGATGTGCTCAAATGTATGCAGTCCAGACATCTAGCAGCAGGAGTGAAATACCAAGGGCTTCAAGCATCTGTTCCTTAGTTAATCTTGTACGTGGCAAAGGATCTGTTAACAACCTTCTGAAAAAGGGCAAGAACAGGCAGATGAATGGAAGATTTTCACACTCAGTTGAAAGAATATTCCCTTCTTCAGTCCTAACCAAAACCCTTGTGGATATCCCAGCCATCAGGGCAAATCCTTGAACAGCAGGCTAGGAGAAAGCAAAGATGATTGCTCCCTCTCCTGCAAAAGCCTTAGAGCATACGTCTTTCTATGGTCTGCCCAAGTTGGCTTTTTGTTCCCTAGTGACAGACATAGCCTGGGTGCACTGGATTATTTTCATCCTTCTACTGGCCTCTTAGACAGCTGATCCCCTTAAAAGCACTGTTCCCCTAAAAAGAGTACGAAACTAACGATTAGTTAATCACGAATAGGTCTGTCGGCAGGTTGAATTGCACAGCTGTGTAATAATATGTAGAGCCACATTTGGGTGTGCAYTTATTTTGGTTCAGTTTGGATTAGCTGACCTTGATTATCCAGAGATGGAGAGAAGGGTTGTAAGGGAGAAAGACAAGAGGTTATTCCTCAACAAACCCATTGCTGGTGGGCATGAATGTAGCTCTACACCATCACCTACAGTTTAAAAAAAAAAAGAAAAGCTGGCCCCACATACATGTGAAAGTTCTACTGCTTTGATTGCAAGGGATTTGTAAGCTAGTAATAATGGATATTTCATATTGGTTCCAGAATATGAGTATAAAAAGCCTTTTATTGTACTTATGGGGATAACAATTTAGGAAAGTGCTAGGAGCATAAAATATCCTAGTTTGATCAATKTAATGGGTTTATGTGAACAAGTCTATTGAAGTCTGTGGAATAGAGGCTAGATGGACCAATGCAACTGTAATCCAGGCAGTGCCTTTACAAKGTACCCTTGTGCATTTAGACATTACTGCTCTTCACATGTTCACCCATAGCCCATTCTTTCTCCCCACTCCCAAACTTTGAATATTGTATGACGTCTCCTGAAAAAAACCCCAAAATAAAGTAAAAATGAACAGGGGAAACACTTCCCAGTTTGAAAATACTGACAGCTCAGTTATATTGCCATTTTACTTGCAGAAGAGAAAGCTGAGCAACAGCAAAAGCCAGATCCCTGGTTCTGGTGTAGGACAGTAGGACTAATTTGCTACCAGCACACCCCTCTGGAGGAGGGCTTGTGTATAAGAGGGTAGGGGGAGGAGATGTGCTGGCATCTGTGTCTCAAGTCTAATTGCAGCCTTAGACATAAGCACACCATTTTTTTCAAGTGAATACTCTTCACTAAATACAACTATTCTTTTTTTATCCATCTCTAGGTGTCTCAGTTCCCTGTGCAACCTTTTGTGTCCTGTTCTGACCTTCATCTACAAAACTCAGCTCAGCACGGCACTCATCAGAGAGAATCACTGTATCTCCTACTCAAACACCAGAGGAAGCCTTAAGTGTTCTGTGTTTATTTACTTCTTGCTCTGACAATATACACAATTGATTTAATCTAAAAATAAAGTTTGTCAGGCAGCCTAGCTCTGAGCATCACAGGTTTTAAGTTAGACCTGAAAATTCTGTGATACCCAGGAATGTATTATTATAGCATCTTTAAAAAAAAAAAAGCTGAAAGAACAATCTATGATCTAAATTATTTGGAAAATAACATTATACAATGACCACCCTTCTTTGATCCCTCTTCTACTCCCTTTCATGCCTTAAAACCTATCTTGGTTTGCTGACAGTAAGTGCAATGCAGTTGAATGTAAGACCTGCATRGGCTCAATCATGCACCTAGCCTCTAAAACTGTCTTCTTGGATGTTTGTCAATTGCATGGATACAGGACTGTGAAACCAAAAATCAGAAATCTCATGCTAGAGATACACTTCAAGAAGAAGTACAAACTCAAGCTATACAAACAGCTTTAAAAGGACAACGCTGTCATGTTTAGCCTTACACTGATTATTTAGCAATCTGAGCCTTAAAAACCGGCACTAGTTGCTGAGTCAGGTTGCAGACTAGTTGTATCCCATCCTTCTGCAGCAGTGGAAGGAGGGAAATCAGGCAGATTACCACGGATAGAGCCTTCTTAATCAGAAATCCAGATCACTTTTGCAGTGAGATTACAACATTACAGTGTCATCTGCAGAGTTAGCAGATGCCAGTATTATCTGTAACCTGGAAAGCACTTAGGGAAAGTTGGATCTTCACGTAATAAATATTTATAGAAAAGACCAGCATTTTTTAGAGCACCAAGTGCTTTTTCATCTCAAAAGGTACTGTTCTTTCCCATTCTGTGCAGAGAAGATGGTGCTGCAGTTGGCTTCTTTCAAAGGAAACAATACAGCAAATAACCCATCAGGATCCAGCTGATGGGGTTCTGGATGAATGCACACCTGCCTCATTGGAAGCAGGTCCCAGCAATACATGCCATGCAACCTTCTGATGCCAGCTCACGTATAAAAGGTCGAAACTCCAACTTCCCTATGACATGATACATTTATTAATTAGACATAAATATGATGYTTCTGATGCAGTCATTGACACATAGGAACTGATGTCAGCTGGTATCAACTTCCTACAGTGTTATGCCTCCCTCACTCAAATCACTCTCCCACTGTGCTGCGTGACTGCTAAACAGGATTCCTCCTCAAAAAGGTTTTCCTGAAGTACTTGTCTGAGACAAACCTAAAAAGGTACAGAGCACCCGCAAAACCTCTAGGGATTTTCAAAGCAGTGTTAGACCTCAGGCTTGTGGAACCTTCCCTCTCTTTAAAACAAATCAAACGGAGAAAAAAAAAAGAAGAAAAAAAAATAAACAACTGTCAGTACACTGTGGACCTTATAATTAGCTTAACCAGTATATTTCTGCTTCCCCTGAGGTGCATCATAATGTGTATTTAATGAAATCCTCCTTTTCCCTATATCCCTAGCTGTTTTATATACTATAAATTATGGATGAGCTTCTGTTTATATATGCAATCTTTTAGCTGTAAAATAAAGACCACTAATACAGCACTTAAAACACACCAGGGTGTCTGCACTCCATCAATGTTTAAATGGGATACAATATGCCAACTGGTCGTTTGCTCTCTGGCTGGCAGTGATGTATGGAGGGGGAACTGGACTGAGAGAGCAGAGCAGCATCYGCCCATTGCTCTGCACTCCTCCTATCCCAACACTGCACAGCCTTTGCTTATTGGTAATGAGAAACAGATGGTACCATCCATCTCTTTTTATGAGATGTGGAAATAAAATATTCAGCCTTGTTTCACTATTTTTAGCYTGGGTGAGGGATCTCAAAGAAATCTAAGAGGAAAAAAAAAGGAAAAGACAATGTCTATAGCTACTACCCCACCATAATACTGCAGTTAAACAATCAATACTACAGTTTGGAAGGGGGAAACGGGGAAGTTTAACTTATTTAATTATGATTTCAAAGCAAGTGGGTTTGGATTAGCAGGGAGGCAACGCAGGGCTTCCAGAGCCCACTGGAAGTTTCCGACTGATGTGGATGAGCTGCACACAAATAGCTGCAACTAAAAGAAAAATTGCTTGGCAGGTGTAACCACAAGGTGATATCTGGGATTATTACAGCACTCCCCCACACTGTAAGCAAGTGAATTTGATAATAAAAKGCAATGCAATAATAAACACGGGTTTCTAAAGACCACTGTTATAGCATGTAACTGCTCTGCRTTGTATGTTACTAGCTTCATTCCGCTAGCAAAACCATGTACATTATCTTCTACACTGAAGACAAATAAAAATATTTGCTCTAAGATAAATTTCCAGTTTTAAATTATGAAATCCTGATTTCCTTTAAATTATTCTATCCTTATCCCCCTTTCCTCTGCATGTCTGTCTTTCTCTTAATCATGTTTCTTCTTTCCTTTCATTTAACCTATCTTGCTTCTGCTAATTTGTTAGCCTGGTACCCAAGAAATACTTAAACAAGGGGAGTTCTACTTAAATAATCTTTATTGGTAAACAGGTTCACACACATAACTCTGACACAGTAATAGTCACCTTGGGTAGCTTTGACAGAAAAAAAATGAACACTTGTTTTTCTTTTCTTTCTCTTGGGATTGTTGTGGCCASAGTGTCTACAAAAATCTTGGTTACACTAGGAACACCTGTGCTAATTAGTCTGTTGCAGTTGTAGTAGATCCCTTGTTAGCTGTGGCATGTGCTAACATTAATAGGTTTTTATAAATACAGGCAGATCTCTGCTCAAACTAAGCCAACACACAGAGCTCAATGTTATGATGTGTACACGAATCAAGAGTTTAGGGGTTTTTTCCTCAACATAATGTCATCAGTTAGGAACTAAGAAAACTTCACGTATTGTAGTGGAACTCAAGAAGATTTGCTGTTACAGATTTGGACTCAAGAGTTCCTTGGAGGTAGTAAGGAGCTTTGCCTGGAATGGGCATAGGGCCATAGGGCCTCTCTGCCAGCTTGTGTAGAASCCACCTTTTKTTTTGTAAAGAAAAAAATAATTGCMGTTCTTTTGGCAGAAAAGATAACTTTCTCACATGATATACAGAAGAGAAACCGATGCAGTTTAGTCCTGCAAATCTACTGACAGCTGCATGCCTCCCATTTGTAGCTGAATGAAAACAAAGTGGTATGGAAGGCAAGCTCAGGAAAAGGAATTTGAGTTGTTTCAGCATTGTTGGTGAGAATCAAGCAGGCTGTAACTGCTCTGCATTTGCCCTGCACAAATTGCCTTTCAGTTGCCTTTCCAGCAGCCCCTTTGTTAGAGCTTCTGTGACTTCTGCTAGTCTAATAGCCTAACATAACTGCAAGTATCTTAGCTAAGGAAACAATACTTCCTTTACAAGGGTGTCTGGTCAAACTGACAAAATTCTCCTTTATTCAAAGCAAAGCAAAAATAAACACATATGCATTTCAAAGGACAAAAGGAAACAATAAAACARCCCTAGCAAAGCAAAAGGCAGAAAGTAAATTTATGGGAGAGATGAAAGAATTCACAGCAGATRGCCAAATTCAGTCGTGTTCCTTAAAGCACTGTGGGAAGACAATTGGAACAAATGTGGTGAAAGACCCTGTACAGATGCAGAGAGTCCTTCTAAAATACTGTACACATCTGAATCTCTAGTACTGACTGATGGCTACAGAAGTTTTGAAGCTGTTCTCACCTTAGKGTGACATTTCTGCTATTCCAGTATTTTCCACAAAGTCTACTATCACTCAAACCAATGAGCCTCCCGCTGGAAAAAAAATCAGGACTAAACTGTTACTTCAAAAGAGAATTTCAAAATGTGTGGAGTTCAAGCTTAAGTGTCCAAATGCAGAACAACAGGCTTCTGGTATAATGACTGAGGATTTGAACAGCATATTCCTCTAGCTCTTGTCCTTAAACTTAAGAAAGAAAACTCAAATGAGTCAGACACAAAATTAACTCTCTCTCTCTCTCCTGGCTCTTACATTCAGCAAGCAACTTGCCTAGGAGYGACAGAACAAAGCACTTAAACATGCTCACCCTGACTTCTGATCACTTGGTTAACAGCAGCACATTACAGGCATTGCCCTTTCATTTTGGAAATTGGTGGGGGGCTAGAATGCAAGTCTGTATCTCAGCAATTCTGGCCCAGAGTCAATATTCTGGCATAAATCTGTTCTCACTGGGAGTGCAAGCGAGCAAACTTAGCTGGGAAGTAGGACATAGCCCACGTTCAGTTCTGCCGGTTCTGCTCAGCGGGGGAGAGGTGGTTACTGGCACAGCAGCAGGACACTTGGGAGCAGCAGCTTAAACCACAGTGTCAAAAYGCACTGGAACTAACTCATCTGTCACTGTCTTCCCTCTCCGATTGTCAAAGAGTCTGTTCAAGCCTACAGCTTATTTTCACTTCTTTTTACCTGCTGCTCTTTTAAAACTGTTACTAATGCAGCTTGTCAGATTTTCTTCAGCTTTATAGCAGGAGCTAAAGACATTGTGGTGGGAAATAAGTGGAAGGCGGAAAAACTCTTCAGAGACATAAATGGTACTCTACAGTTGGGTTTACTTTTTTGTTGCTGGTGGTGGCTGTTTTCTGTAAGATGGCTAAGGAGAAAAAGAAACATTACAGAAACCTAACTTTATACAAAAGAAAATATAAAACTCAGCAAAGACCTAAATAAAAGTTACGTGAGCAGAAAAAATGTTTTGAAGAATAAACACTGAGGCATTGAGTCCTGTTAGCATTCAATCAAGCAGTGAGATTGCCCATATCACAAGCTTAGTCCTCCCCAACACACTCACCAAAACAACACAATGTCTGTGATGGTCCGTGCAATGCTAGGGAAGCAACTGAGTSACACTTTGTCCACACAAATCCAGATCAATGCTTGTTCTCTGCAAGTCTCTACATACCATTCCAGGCAGCAAGTATACTTATCCATGACTGCAATCTTCAGTTTCTGTGCATCAGAAAACATGGATAGTTGTGCTGTGCCACTCACCCACAAGGTGTAGGACCCCCTGCGGCTCCCTGGAAAAGTCAGCATACTCTGATCTGAGACAGCCACAGATGCCAGGCCACTGCTCCGGGAYGGTGGCCATTCGAAGTCAGCCTCGGCCTGCTCAGGTTTGCTCTTCTGCTTCTTTATAATCTGCAAGGAAGGGGAAAAAGGAGTGGGAGGGGACAGAAAAAAGGTGCTCAGAAAATATTGTCTGAGCCATACGGAGGAAATCTAGATGAATCCTGTCTCAAGGCAAGCTGCCCAGGAAGAACATTTGAGTTTCCCTTTGCTCTTGCTCCAGCTCATGCAAGGACGATTCGGACTTCTCATCTGAAGTCCTACCGCTTGCAAGAACATAAGCATTGATACAATATATAATAGTTAGTGCCTGTAGGAACATCGGAGGTAAATTGCATAAACACGGGAACCTGTTGCTACAGTAACACTTCAGCAGCATCTAAGTGTCACGTATTTTCTCAGACAAGACTTTTTGCCAAGAAACATAAAATGCCAGATATGAAGGGAATTTCAAAGGCTCCCTTGATATCCAGACACATTCTAGTGAAAAGAATGGGGTCTAAGGTGTCTAGGCACTACTTTTGTTTTTGAAAATCTACACCATCTTGAGAGAGAGACATCATGTAGGCTACCTGTCTCCCTACACTGACAGATTATATCCTGCTACACTTCATTTCCACAACTTTTTTTGACTCAAATATAAAACATCTACAGAACATTATTCTCTGGCATAAAAGATCTTGTTAGGCAGCTCTTGGCAAAAATGGTAGCAATTCAAGCTTGGCTGAGATGGGCTCTGGACTGTGAAAGACCCGATAAATAGAATTAATATGCTAACATCACTATTAAAAAAGAAGGCACATTATTTTCCATTGAGCTGCTGCTCTTTTCTTGATAGCCTTATGAACAACATGCTCCTCTTCTGGTGTGTGATCCATACACTGTTAAATGCCACAGCCCATACACGGATGTGGCAACCAGCTTATTTCACATGGGAGGAGACTAACTTAGCAGAGTGGTTACTGTAGTGATCACAGGAGCTTAACAGTGCTCTGCTCATGCTCATCTTGCCTTGCTCCAAACTGTCCAGGGGTATTTGTTCCTACTAGCCCTCTATTTTCATTTTGCATCAATGTCAACTGTGAACTTTGCAAGGAGAAAAATGAGCTTTACGTAAAAAGCCATAGAAACCAGACACACTGACGGTTCTGTGATTTTTTGGGTGTCTCTTACAGCATCATAAACAGAATTCTCTTTTAATGATTGATGTTTTCTTTGAATGTGTTGCAGATGCAGGGTTCAGTAGAGGGTATGGTCAACAGTCACACTTCAGTACACTGGCAAACCTTGTTTCTTTTGGGAAGTGACGTATATGGGCAAGAGCCACACCTCTTGATATTAGAAAACTTTGTGCCTGTGGCGAAGTGAAACACAGATGCAAAATTCCATTGAGCAGGGGCCTTCTCTTCCAAGAAAGGACATCACAAACTTCAAGGAGCGGTACCTCTCAGCTCTGAGGGTGTAGGGTATCAGGTTAGGCACTGGATTGATCTTATTTATAAATTGATCTCTGTAAGATGTAGCTGATGAAGCCTATACTACCATAGTTCAAGTGTAAACTTGCCATTTACTTTAATTTCTACATGGGTGTCATCCTTTTTGCTTGTAGCAGCATTAGAGCTCACTAGATTAAAGCATTGTGTTTTGGCTATTACACAAGCTAGGGAAAAAAAGCATGTCATACCTTCTGCACAATGGTTGTGGCCAGCTCTTCTATGAGGTCCTCCTTGTGCTCCTGCAAGTAACAAGCTTCATTCTGCTTGTCCTGCATGAAAATAGATATTTGTATTTGCTAAAATCATATAAAAACAGCCGTTCCACAGAAATGGGTAATACGCCCTACTGGCACTGTGGGAAGAAGTTAAAGGCACTTAAATTGCATGTCACCTTCTGAAATGCAACATGCATCTTGGATACCTGTTCATAAAACCCATGCCCATTCCTTTAGGTATATCATGAGATAGTCACTACTTCTTTATGTTTTTTTTGTATCTACTTGGTTTTGTACCACTACCACATTAAAAGAAACATAATTGTCCTATTTAAATTAATACATTTTTTTAAAGTGTTACCAGGCTGTCACTGTAGGTCTCTGCCTTAGAAATAGCTTCTTCCACTGCTTCCTCTGCAACACGTAAGGCCACAGCAAGGGTATCCATCATGCTGTGTCCTAGACGAAGAATAAGATAAAACCATCATGTTCTTTATATATGCACATTTTACATAATGAGTTCCAAAATCCAGATTCATATTCTGGACACATATTCAAATCTTAAATTGTTCATGAAAAAGTTCCTCAATCCATAATTAAAGACAGACAAATTTGTCTCAATCTCTAAGTTTCTTCTTAAATGTAAATCTTAAATATGATAAACCACAGTATTTTTTATGTTGCTTATTTTAGAATGTAGCAAAACAGTTTGGAGGAAATAATTGAAAGAAAATTTGTGAAGTTCCTATAAGCATCAACAAAATATAAGAAAGAGAATGAAAAAATATATGAGCATAGGGAGTGAAGTAACAAAGACTGAACGTTAACAAAATCACACTAGAATAGGTGTGTACTAGGTGTAATGCTAAAGTAAGATATTCCAGCATGGTATGCAAAAGACTTTTAGTGTCTTGCTGAATGACAGAATTCAGCCAAAATACTGTTGAATCTGTGGACAAAACTTACCAGCACTCTAAGCTACTTGTCCAGTAATTCAAAGTGCAAGGACTGCATCTTAATCAAACGAGCTTTTAGCAGCATACCTTCTGTCTGTTGGTAGAACGTAGAGTCACTGCCACAAATGCTTCCTTCATTCTCAAAGCTTCCTTCATACAAGCTTCCTTCCGCTACAAAGAAAGACAGAATCGTGTGTTATTATAAGAAGTACCCATTAACAGCAGAGGCATTATTAGATTACAATATTCACTCACGATATGGTGGCACTGCACACAATGAGGGATAACTGGAAAATTCCTCCTAGCTGTTGCTGTTGTATAAGTCATGACTGCAGCAGCTTTTGTACAAAACATGACTGCCTTTATATCAAAGACCTCTCACTCATTTTGAATGGAGAAAACTATGAGTACAGTAAAAAAGAGAGGAAGAAGCTACTAGGCATAAAACTCACATGGTACAATTTAAGTATGGGGAATTTGCCTTTACTATGACATTTAGGGTTGAAATAGATTCTACATTTTAAAGGGCAGTGCTGTATAAATAAGGCAAAACCCAGACACATATACCACTCTTTATCTTCAAAGGGAACAAAAGGTTTACCTAACAGTCACAGGGAGAGTAGAAGAAAGTTAGCAATGATATTTAGACTCAAAGGCCTTCCCTAGAAAGGTCTCACAGAGAGTGCACATGCCACTGCAACTCATCATTGCATCGTTCACACTTCCATTCAAGGACCAATCCACTGAGACTAAGGCTTAAGTAAAGGCAATACATCCTATGAAAGTTCTGAAGAATCTGTTGCCACAGTGTTTACTTCCATTGTCCCACTTCTGCCCTCATTGATACAAGATTTGATTCCCTTCAAACATATTTGTTCTCAGTCGTTAAGGAATCTTCTCAAGAAAACTGAATTTGATATTGAAAAAGACTAATAAATCACAATTTAATACATAGGCTGCTTCTCCCTAGATGCTTTTATGTCAGTTTTCATCAGAAACATCTAAAATTTCCACTCAGGACTAGAGAGTCTACTTACCATCCTATGTATTTTCAGAAAAAGTAACGACTATAGAAAAATTACAGTCCCTGTACAAATTTTGAAAGAATTACAATAGTAAATTATCTGGTCCAATAAATCCAATGAAATGTCAAATATTCAGCTAGTTGTGTTTTAAGTAATGTGCTGAAGTTACCAGTATGACACCAAGCTCCACATCTTTTAACCCATTTATATCTCCAGTCACTCTTCTTATGGGATGAGGCATTAGAACACCACAGTTAAGGGAAAATTGTGTCTTTACTTAAAAGGATGATGCCAATACTTTATCAGTAGCTTTAAACTATATACAAACATTGATACAAAAATAAAATGTYGCTGGTTTCAGATCTTTAAGCATGCAAAACTCCAAGTGAGGAAATCTAAGTTTTAGTCAACTCGGATAATGAATGTATCTCATGTTAATCAAATTTTGTTTCAAACACCACAGAAATATGTGTACAGTCAAACGTTGAATGCAAAAGTATCTTCTCATTCATTGACTACTCAGAACTGTGATACATTTTGGGACACAGGCTAGAATACAAACTGCAATTTACTTCATAGACAGTTCTTCTGTATCAGGGACATAATTAAGATTAAACATTCTTTGAATTCTTAAACACCTCTCTAGACACTTCACCCCTTTTTTCTCTTTAGTGAGGTATTTCTTTTGGAAAAATGAAAGCTGCCTTAAAAAAAAAAATCACTCGAAATAATCTCAGAATTTCCATTGTCTCATCTTGTGTGTTAAAGTAAGTAAGAATAAATCTTGGAAGAAATCAACACAGCTGTTCTTACCTATTGCATCAGGACAAACTCCACTCTCCAGTCTATGTTTCTTGTACAAGTTCTTCAGGACCTTGGCACTTCCAAAACACTTAAAGCGRCTTTTGACATTATTATAGTACCAGTCCAGAGACTGGGTCCTTAAGAGCCTGAAACAGAAAAATAAACTATGTATTTGGAGTGATTCTACAATGAATAAATGTAAAAAAAAAAAAAATCTTTAGACCTCAGAGCATAAACCTATTAATTTCTGAATACTTCTTTATTGTTTGTACTTAGGAAGTGTCTGGTATACTAAGGCAAGAAAAACCCAACAGTGTGACTCGGAAGTAAATATCTTCTTCACATTAGTCAAGGTTTTATTTGGTTTTGGTACTATCAGAAGAGGTGGTCTCCCCTTTCGCATTATAATGCTTACACTACAATCTCTTGAAAAATACAAACAAACCTTGGAACAGCACAGGAAGACTCAAAAATAGCCTTCATTTACACAAATTTACAGATAATGTAAGAACACAAGCCCATTAGTGCRCCACAAAAAATACCCATTTACATAAGAATACATCACTGCTTTTATTTGGGGAAAACAATAGAGCAGCCCAAGCCTAATCAGAGGACCTCAAAGCAGAATGAGCTGCGGTTTGGTTTCTCACTTTCCACAGGAAGGATCGCTGACAACAATAATTCGTCCTAAGAGACTTGTGCCCAGAACTCAGATACTTTATAAATCCGTGAGATACTGGCAAGCTCTGTGTTATTTCCAACGTGGCATGTGGCAACCCGCTTCACCTGTTCCTTCAGCAGCGCATGGAGAGAATCTGGGCCATATTCCCACGCAACAACAACCTCAGCTGACTGCAGGGTAACCCACAGCAGACCTGTACATTTCCCACAGAGGGTGTCACTGGGGAGGGGGATCCTAGGGTTCCACCTATAAATTAAAGCTGACTTATTCTTAACAGCAAGATTTGGGAGAACAAAAGGCTAATGTTAGTGTCCAGTGTTAATATATGAACCCCTAAAGAAATGATGCTACTATCAGGAGTGCTGAACTCTCAGCATTTCCAGACTTGAACATATTTAGATGATTTAACTCCATTTTTTAAACTTGGGCCATGCGTGAAAAACAAAATAAAATGACAGTCCCACTGTAACCTTCAGATTTTCCTTCAGGGACTCTGGACTTTTCCTTGTAACGTGCAAGGCAAGTGGCAATGCACGCACACCATATCATAAGCAAATAAAGCCTCACCTACTGACAGACCAGCAAYGTAGATCTTATTCAGTACCAGACCTCGGGAGATACTCAGTAACAAACAAATAGGCTGAGCCTGGGGTTTCAACTAAGCATTTCCATCCAAATCCAGATGTTTTAAGCTTCAGTATACTGATAAAAAGAAATACCGAATTCATGAAAAGCAGAGCATCCTGATATAGCCCACTTCTCTGTAATCACTGTAAAGTGTTTCGTAGCAAACACTAGCAGTAGGAAATTAAAAATAAAAATCCATGAAGCCTATCGTACTCAAACTGTGAACCCTTAAAGTTACATTAGCTGCTCTACAGAAGACAACTGAAGAAAAAGCACATAATGGAACTGAAGCCTATTTTTTCTGGATCCTGTGTCAGCAAACAGATGCAGGAGAGATGTTTACAGATAATGCAAGAGTATTAGTCATTTACGATCTATTTGCACAGTAATATCCCAAGCCTAACTACAGTTCCCAGGAGGCTGATTAGTTCCAGTGTTCACCRTTCTACAAATATCACTAACATGTGACAAGGGCAAAAATCCTTTTTTTTTCTTTCTGGAAAACGTCCTTACACATGGTGCACAGATGACCGATAACTGATGAAACACAAGTGTCTGGAGCACAAGCAACAGGAAGCATGCCTAGATCTGTCTGCAAAGTACAGGATTTCTGAATTCCCATAACGCTGCCAGCGAGAAATCTGTTAGGATGCCTGTCCAAGACCTGACYCACTGACCAGGGCCTGACTGCTGGCACAGTGATGAATCTGAATGGAAACAAATTTCTCTCCCAGACCTGCAATTCTTTGGCATGTTGAGAACCTGCCTTCTTTGTTGGCAGGAACCACTTGCTCTCATGTAAACAGTGTCACAATATTATGTCTTCTGCTTGCTGGATTTTATTCACTTTTGTCCACTGAGTTCCTACAGGGTCTGACAGTGTCAGATTTCAGTCAATAGCACAGAGTCACAATCATTATGATTTCTAAAACTGCAAGGCTGGGTTGGAAGTGGCTTAGGAGGAGGTATTGACCAGAAAGGATGCTCTTCTGCCCAGTGAATGCAGCGTTCTCCAAGCTGTCCACAAAACAGTATTGCAGCACCATCACCGCTGGGGGACTCACAGCACTGGGAGTCCTCAAATACACTGCTTTAGGGCTTTCAAAATCCCTACTAACTCCCTCAGCATGTTTACCAAGTAACCTCAGCTCCACTMGGTCAAAATATTAAACTTGTAATCTTGGAAGCCAAGTAGACCCAGTTATTAATACTCAGACTGAGTGACAAGGTAAAAAAAGAGAGTCACCTATCTTTGTACACCCTGTGCGAGTTAAGATAGCCAGTTATGAATGCTGACCCGGCAGCTTGGGAAAAACAAAAGATGTGATTCATTGCATGCTTGCTTCCTCATCTTTTTCCCTGTGTCACCATGTTTTTCTGGGTTTGATCAATACTTTTTGTATAAGACCAAAAAGCTAACAGCACTGGTTTCTTGATGAGGTGAGAGTGCTTTGTAACTAAAACAGGTTTTGTATGTTAACATTTTCCATATGTGAACTTTGGAAGAGTCAAAAGGATAGAGATTATACATCTCAAAGCAACCGTGAACGAAGATCCTTGTCTCTTTGTACTAGTTAATCTGGTGTAAACACAAGGATTGGGATTTTTTTGTTGTTGTTGGGTTTGTTGGGTTTTTTTTTAGATTTCTTTGTTGCTGCAGGATTAACACTTTGTGAGTAATCTAATAATCTCATGCTTCTCTCCTATGTGTTGGAGAGCCACCAACAACTCCAAATCTATGCTTCTGTCCTGTACATGTTTTATAACAGATTACAATGCCTCCTCTAAAGCTTTTCAGCCTCTTAACTTTCAAATAAGTCACAATGTCCCTGCTGATTCCTCATAGGGAGAAAGGATTTGGAGAAGAGAGAACTTCTCCTAGAGATACTAAAATAAAGGACTAACTCAAAAGAGAAATAAGAGCATTTTCACCTCATTTCAAAATCCTTTAATGTTGACCTATATTTTAAAGCTGTTTTCTGCAAAAGCAGTCCATGAGTCCAGAATAATGAGAGACTATGATGATGCTAGCATTATATTGTTGGAATGAAATGTTTCCCTTATTAGCTCTAATAGAAAGTGTGCAAGTTCTCTCTGTGAAATAGAAGTTCACACTTAAAGGGTATTAGTTGTCTGCATTTTAAAGAAGCAGGACTGGTTGAAGCCATTTCTTGCTCTTTCTGTGCCACAAAGACTGCTGTGCCTTTCTTGCTACTAGCTTTAAACGCTAAGGACATTATTTATGTTATATAATATTGTGACGGAGTTCAGTTGCATTTTGATGGGCTTTTGGCAGAGGACAACACTGTGATTTTAAAATTCTGTCTTACTAGAAAGTGTGAAAGCTAGGCAGACACTTTTGATTTAACACTAAAACTTGAACAAGTAATATAAAGCCCCGTCCTTTTTTTAGCATCACAATGTGTTTGTCTTAATCAAGCAGCACCATAAGAGGGAATAAACCCATTAAAACTTTGAAAAGTGGTTTTCAGTACACTTCTCACCTGAAGCACACAAATAATAAAGTTCTAACATTTTCCTAAGGAAAAAAGTACACAAGCTGTGTTGGGGAATGGGGACATGAATGATCTCTCTCATTATTAGTGATTGTGGTGGTTTTGATGATCAACACAATCCCAGGAAAGACATCACTCACACAATACTCAGAGTACAGGAGCTTCTTTAGTGACTGATTTACCAGTTTAATTCTTTTTTCTTCTAAAAAGTTGCAAGATTTTTTACTTGGTCTAAAGGCAATATGAAGCTTCTGCAAGAAATTTTCTCTACACAGTAGCATCAACTTCATATTCATGACCTTAATCTCTATTTTTTGCAAGGTTTTACCTATCCGCAACATCTGTTCATAATAAAAGATTGACTATAAGGAAGCATTTTATAACAACATTTTTCCATTTTCCATKAACTTTGTGAGAAGTTTCCCCCCACAAGATTATCACTTACTGAGCTGCAGTCTAGTTTCTCTAAGTCAGGAGGTGCTTCCTGAAGTCTGAACTTTTATTATTTGTCAGGCTGAATACATAATCACTTGAATTTTCCTTGCTACTGACTTGCACTGGAAAATGAAGCCTCTTTTTTCAGCTTTTCACACCTATGTTAACACATTTTCCACAGCTTTGTGCTGACAGTCAGGCCAGTAAACTCTTCTAGTCCCTCAGCTGCCACCCTGTGCTTCTCCTGCTGTGCCCTGGACCTAGTGCAACATCYAGCCTCAGGTCACTTGAGATCTGCATTCAGCAATTGGTTAGTTTCATTTAGGAATGGATCTGCTTTACAATTCTTGGACCTTTTTACTTTTGTGGACGTGACAATTTTTAAAAATTTAGTAAAGCAAATTTTAATAGCCAAACAAACCCATCTCTGAAATACAGGACTATCCACAGATCAGAACTCCTGCTCTGTGGGAGGCTCCAAAGCACAACATAACTGCATCAAACTTCAGAAATATTAGAAATGCAAATTGTCACTGGAAGAGCAACATCAATGTTTGGTTTTCACTCTTTGAAAGCACTCCCAAGGCTCCTTGAACTGCTGGCAGGCTCAGCCATGAGTGAAGTGATGGAGGGGGTGGAAGCCAGGAGATGACAGCCTACTGAGCTCCCTCAGAGCTGGGACACCGGTGGACAGGCCCCCTCCAAAGCGGACCTGCTGGGCCAGAGGCAAGGCCATGCTGCAGTTAAATATTCTTGTCTTCAACCTTGATGTTCCCYCACAGACAGGTGACTGGTGCTGTGGGACTGGCATCCTTGAAGCCTTGGCCCCTTCTGGGGAGCTGCACATCCATCACCCCCGGCTGCATTAAGGCCATGGTACGCATCAGTGGTTGGGAAACTCCAGTGAAGACAGATTAAGCCGTCACAGGCATGCTGGCTGTCACAGGTCCCCCAACATGGGCTCTCTCCCTGTTCTGACTCACACGCAATATGAAGCTCAAGGCCCTTGTTTCCATTTCCCAGCACAACGTGGCCTCAACCTGGTGCCCAGAGAAACAATTAAGATTTAACCTGTCACTTCTTATTTACTAGTTTTGGAGTAAAATTGCTTCAAACTCAACATCCGGAACTATTCTTCCTCCGCCAATAGCAATATTTGCTTTTTTCCCTTGGGCTGATGTTTTAGAGCTTGTAATGTACTGCTCATTATAAATTGTTGAATTAAAGGCTTTCAGTTCCTTTCAGTTTCAGTGAAATCAAACATACTTCCAGGTTCACCTTCATTCCCTTTAGGATGAATCGTTACAGCACATGAACACTACACACATCAATATCCTGCCAATGCTCAGTTCTCTAAAAATCAGACTTAAAAACCTTATTTATTGAGAAAGTTCAGCACCCTGAAGCCCTGAAAAGGAACTTTGGCGAAGCTCATGCCATTCTAAGAGGGGGCTTATATTTCCCTGATTGGTTTGCATCTATCCTCTGCCTATGAAAGCCCAGCAGACCAATGTTAACTCTTTGTGACACTTTCTTCCCAGGCTTTAAGTTAAAATCCAATTTATTTTCTCTTAATGGCATTCTGACCTATCTCTCAAGAAGTGCTGTTCCAGAAAAATTTCTTCCTCCAATTATCCACAGCAGAGGGCTGCACACAGATTACGCCGTGACAGGTCAAAGCACAGCACACTGACCCGTGCAGGTGAGTGAAAGMAAAGGCCACAGCAGGGCATGATGAATGCACTGCTCTGCAGTCAGCAAAATCCAAGTAACAGGAGAAAGGAGACCATCTCAAATCAAGGTATTTACCCCAGAATGAAAACAGTCCACCCCAGTGAAAACATCATCTGTTTTTCTCACCAGTGGAACAAAACAACTGTCTGTGTCCCTCACAGTGAAATCATTACTTTCCTGTGCCAGCAGAAATGAACCTGCTTTGCAGACTCTACAGAATGTTAATTATTCAGAGAGCTCAACCAACAGTACAGTACTACATAGGGCACTTCCTAAAAACCCACATAATCCTAACCATTCACTGAGAAATTCACTGCTCCAGTTTGGGTTTTTAAATTCCAACATGGAGCAACACACAAGAAATACTAAATTAAGGTTAGCAGAGTGGAAACAAAGATTTGTTTATTTGTCTACAAAAGACAGCTGTACGTGCAACCCTCAAATTTGCTTACTGTCTCCTTTACTTCTGCAATCAGCAGTCAAGAAGTTGGATGCGTGAAAGAGAGTAAGTTTTACACAGAAAAGATACATATACTGTATGAATGGAAGAGAGACCAAAACTTGTAACGAGTTCACCTCMTACCAGTTATTGAGGGAAGTACTAAAACCTCTACCACCCTGGCTCCTTTAAGCGAAGCCTCAGTGCCTTTCCWAAGGGAGATGACAAAGATTGCTCACAGCAGCATGTGCCAAAGTGCAGGAATCACTTGCTGTGTTACGAAGCAGGCCACAGCAAGTGATTGCTGGTTCATAAAAATAGGATAATGAGCCATACTAGTTCAAATAAAAGGCTCACCTGGCCTCATACTCTGTGCCTGGCCATTGGCAGACGCTAGGGAGGAGATGACAGAAAAACTCCAAGTGAGCAGCAACCCTGCCTTCAGCGCACTCAGCACTTGTCAGCTCAGGACTCCATGCTTGATATTACACCAAACCACCCTCAAAAGACACTTATATTCCATAAATTTGGCTATACCTTACCTGAATCTAGGCATACTTCTGGCCCACTCAAAGGTCTCTAACAATCAGAGTCTGCAGCTACTTGCCATATAGAGWTGCTTTGCCTTTTTTCATTTTAGCATCAACCTCCTAGTTCTCTGGGTGCCCCATATATGCCCTGACGTGGGATGCTGCAGCCGAACTGCRTGACATTGACATGCAAACTGGAAAAAAGCTCTAGTTAAAATACAGGCAATGTGGAATGGCTCATGAAAACCAGCAGGCAATGTGCTGCTTTCAAAATGAGTTACAGTTCACGTAGAATCACATTTCCCTCTACTGGGTAATATTTCAAAGCCCACTAATAAATGAGAAATATCTTGGTATGCAGAATCCACTAAAAACCCTTTCTCCATTCACAGACATTTCTCTGTGCCATAGGTTTGTGACTCATATGCCCAGTGGATGATCTAATATAATCTATGTTAAAATAAACCATGAGATTGCTGATCCTTAAACACATAATTCAATTACTGGACAGTAATCAGTATGYAAAAATCAGGAGTCAAACATGTGCCTCTAAAAGCCTTTTTGAAAACAAGAATGGAGAAGCTACAGTGTCCCTCTTTCAAGAAATCACAGACTTAACCCATGTTTTATTAAATAAAAGGAAAAAAGAGAAAGATTAATTGCAATTTGTAATCTCTGTGCTAGTCTGTCTTTCCTTCAGTAGGAAAACAGACACAAGAATAGAACTTGTCAGCATTTAACTGAGCTATTTTGCCCTGTATTTTCCCTGTGAGGCTTCACGTCAGGACCCCCTGGCTCACAAATAAATGTGTATTTGACATATTAACACAACCTGCTGCCCCCAGAAAGCATGTTTTGTTTTAGGGTAACCCAAGCGAAACACGGATTTTGCAGCAGTTATTAAAGTCAATTTTTAAAAAGAAGAGGGTTTTCAAACCCAGTGCTCCACTGTAATTTAGCTGACTATAAACTCCAGGGGTGAAAACATGATTGTGGAGAGTTAACAGCAGTTAAAGCAGTGACCGAAGAAGGGGCAGGATCTCTCCTCAGGCGTCTACCACCAGGAAAAGATGTAAGAGGCCACATCCAATACAGCTCCTGACATTATCCCAGCACAAGCTAATAAAATTTTGCCATAACAAGATGCTTATAAGGATGTTTGCCATGTCTTACAGTCATTAGTGAATATTCTTTCACCATTTTTGCTTTGTAAAGTGAGCCTCAGTTGAGTGATATTTATTTATTCAGAGTTGACTTCTGAACTGTAAAGTTCAAAAGGCTGCATTCCAGGGGAGCTTGCAGAGAGCTTGCAGTACAAGTTACTGCTGCTTGCAAGCCAGTTTGGCAGAGCCCAAGGCCATAAAAGAAATGGGATCACATTGGTTCTCCCCTTGCCCCCACACATGATGAGCTACACCTACATCACTCCCAGCAGATATACAGATAGCCTGTTCTTAATGACTGCGGATGCTCCAGAGCTCCCCAGCCATCCACTGGTGTTTTCCTATCCTAATGTTGAAAGGTTTTCTTAACATTTAAGCTGAACCTTCCTTGTTTCTATTTAAACAAGACAGTTTAAAATGTTTGCTCTTTTCCTTTTTCCTTTTTTTTAAAAGGCTAACGAATCCTGTTTCATACCGGATCGTGTTTTCTAGTCATTCCCACTGTTTTATTCCTGTGATGAGTAAGAAAATATCCAAGTGGTCTACATGATTCTTTAAATACAGACCCAGAACTGACAATCTGAGGCCAGATTGTCATTTTCCTCTTTCAGGAAAGCCAAATCTAAGTGTGGGGGTATGACAGCACAGCACAGTCCCTATGGATGACATCCCACTCTGAGAGCACTAGCTATGCCATACTGATATAGAATCTGGGCTATGCAATGCTGTGAGTTACACATCCCTCAAAGCCTCAAAGTCTTGCTGAGACTTGCACCACAGGAACTACCAACTCTTTAAATGAAAGATCCGGTCAAACTAAGTCAAGGCTATTTTCACTCTGCCTTTTCTTTAAACTGACAATTATGTGGACGCCACTTCCATTAATGAGATTTAAAGAGTCTCTCACTGGCACTCAGCTGTTACACCTTGTTATTGATCACCAAATAACTCTGCCACATAAGAGAACCATGTCCTTCACAAGGAGCCTCATGTTCATATCCATAACACTACCAACTCCACCTGCACAAAAAGCCCAGTTCTCTTCATTTTACTCTTGCTTTCACTTCTGGGTTGGTGTGTAACAAGCCCCAGATGTTACTGCAGCCACTGCAGATCACTCAGTGGCCAAAACCGGTCTGCAGCCCTCATCACCACAGGTGTAAATGGAAACAGAGAACTTGTCCCCTTCTTTCCTCAGCCCTTCTAGGCGTTTCATTCAATGCCTGGAAATTTCTTCCCCACCACATTGCCAAGTATTTCCTTCTTAAGCCTTTCATTAAATGCATATCTTTACACAGCTCATTTATACCACCTGTCAACCCAGATGAAAATTAAGTAAGCAGACACTGGATATTTGAAACTGAATGGAAACAAGTCCAAATGCCTGTGTAAAAGCTGSAACACTTGGATACTGCAAAAATGAAACATTCTACATGCTCACTTCAAAGCACATTTTGTGAGGGTATTTTAAATTACAGGATACATTCCTGACATTTGTATACCATCCACGGAATTTATTTCATGACATAAAAATCAAAAAAATGAAAATAAAAGTACTACCGCTGAAACAAATCTTTCTGCCTTAAGCAATTTCCCCCAGAAATTTAATTTCATATAATTTTTTTTTCTATCGTATTTTGCAATAAAATGCATTTTCAATATCCCAATATTTTTCAAAGGAAAGAAATTCTATATCCTGGCCATCTGGTACCAGATACTTTTCTAGGCAAAATGTAGGAATTAATCAATACTGCATCATTAATAAATTTATGACATTCACATGCACACAACATGCTGAAGCAAAATGCAAATAAACATGAATCAAAACAAGTTACTATAGCTACACTGAACACACGTGTATTGACTGTCCCTGTCATATTTGTTTCTACTTGCTAAACTGCATCAGTGTAATTTTTATTTCAGATTTCTGAAAGAAGACATGCAAAAAGAATAAAAATCCACAGTGAGAGTACCTCAAAATGAATACATCCTGCTGCTTTTCTTAAGAAACAATAACAACAGCAAGAGATACTCATACATTCTCAATCGGAGAGACATTAATTTCCTGCTGTGCTATTACTACAAATTTATCCTTTGCACCTACTCACTGAAGTGAAGGAAAATTCATATAGAAACCTCACGTAAATAAACATCAGAATGCAGTGAGCAACATCAAAACGCCGTCAGGAACATTTGGTCATTGAACTTTACATTCACGTTACTGAAACAAAAGTTATTTACAGTCAAAATACAACTGCATATAAATGGCTACGAATAAATGCACAGTTCATCCACACGAGAAATGTTTTCCATAACCACATAAGTTACCAAATGAAACAACAGAGCATAAAGGCACTTTGATTAGTTACTCGGATTACCTAAGTGAAGACTTTTCTTTCTGTAAACTTCATTTTTAATCCACAGATTCTCGAAAAACAGCTGAACAGCAAAAGTAAGGTCGATGAAGCATAAAAATTTTCACAAAAGAGATACAAACTCTGCTCCATCAGAAAAAAATACCAGAGGATAAACCATGCAAATTAATTCTGTAATCCTGATTAGAAAAATACGCAGGGCTTTTAATATAGAGCTCAAGAACACCAAAAAGACAACAATCCTCTGCTTGAAGGTCTGCTTCTGTTCTTATATTGGGAGAAAGCTGTGAACAAACTGCTGTGAAATGCCAGCAAAGATGAGAAGATTCATCACCATGGAAAATCAAAGAGAAAGCTGGGCTCATTGCAAGATTATTTAACAAAGAAAGAAGGAAAAAAAGTGAAAAATAATTTAAAAAACCCTCTTTTCTGGGGAGTGAAGAGATGCAATTTCAGTTCCTGTCTTTTGTACTGGTTACCTCACTCCGCAAGCCCAACTTCTGCCAGAGCAGGCTGCACTGCTTTTTTCCAGGAGCTGTGCACACAGTGACTCCATCATCCCTTGCTGAGATGACATACTTGTAGCTTTCCAACTCCACCAGCCACAGAGCAACTTAAGGAACACACTGCTTAGCTGGAGGCACTGCTGTGTTATCCAGCAGGAGCATGACACCTCCAAATCCTCCCATGCAGGTCCCTAGCTGGGAGGTGTAAGGAAAGTACTTCTTCGCTACCCACCCCRCCACGTGGTAGGAGGATTAGATGGGGTGATGTTGCACTCCCCAAAGAGCAAATTACCCGGACAAAGTCCAGATGTTTATCCAGCAGTTCAAGCAATGAGATTTCCTTGAATTACAGTGAAAAATGGGGTAGATGTAGAATAGCTGGCCAGCCCCAGGAAGTGCGCTCAGCCAACCACTACACCTCAGCAGCATTTCCCAAATGGACCAAGGGCAATCCACCAGAGGGTATCTGATGCTGCGCAATGGTACTTCTACTGCTGTGTGCAAGTGAGCATCCTGAGCATCCTGTGTGTGTCTCCTAAGTAACCTACCATTCCATCTCTGCTTTTCTGTATGTTGTGCTACTTATGCATGGAGCTCACTGATTAAGCCTTTAAAACACACAGGGCATGATTGTTGGGGACTCTTTTTCTTTCTTTTTTTTTTTTTTTTAATAATTTGTTTTTTCAAACCAACTCCATAGTCACTGCATTTAAAATGGTGAGGTTTTTCAGATTGCACAGAAAATATTTTTAGTTAGAAGCTTTATTGTGCAAGCTGTCTAGCAGTCTGACAAAACCTAAATTCCAGCTTACGGCTGAAAACCGTAGGAAAAATTCCAAAGCCTTTACAAATTATACAAATGAGACTTTAATCCCAGCTGGCCTCACTAACAGGGGCTCTACATCTGGGCACAGATACAAATGTAGTTTTCATATGGATTTTCGGTTATTTGAATAATGAAAAATAAAAAAAACCCCAAAAACCAAATCTCTGTTTTTATAAATGCTTGTATCATAGTAATAAAAAAACAGAGTCCTGGAAGCACAGATTAGCCAGACTGTCACAGAAATACAGCTGTTTCTCAAAGCAGGTCCTGCTCTTGGGTAAAATTGATCTGCTGTCCAGAGGATTCACTTCTCTAACAGCAGAAATCTTCACAGCCATACAATCCTCCTGCCTTTTCCAAGGCAAGCTTATTCTCATCTGCACAAGGCAGGGGGCACCTTCATAGGGCCACCCCATTGTGGTAAGATGCATGTGTGCATGGTATCAGCAAACTCGACCAATCAAGAAAAATGGGAAGAACTAGAAGAATCAGTGTATGAACAGGAGGGATGAAAGCAGAAGCAGCTGCAAAACCACCCTGATCATCTACATAGAAATGACAACGTGCAGTGTGTCTTTGAGTCCCTTGGTGCTGGCCTTCCACTGCCGGCAGTGAATGGAGGGCAAACAACACAGCCCTTCTCACCTACATCCAAGGCTCAGTTGAGAAGACCCCCTGCCTTGCTCAGAGAAGAAATGCACACCAAGGATGTCTGAGTTCCCACTAAACTGTGGTGAGTATGTGATAGCCAAAGGACTTATGCTACGTGACCCAGATGTCTCTTCCTGCTTTACCTGCATGTGGTATCACTACCACAGCTTTTCATGTTTGGTTAAAGCAAACTCGCAGAGGTAATTTTTGAAGAATAAAGAAATCAGGTTCTATCTAACATTTTTCCAACCATGCTGCTTGAGCCCTAAGTGAATAAAGGGATTTAATGCAGACTTGCTGCATACAGACACTTGTAGTTTCACCTAGCAGTGGCAGAAGAGGTCCCATTCCAATAATTGGAGGTATCTTCGCTTGGGCATCCCTCCTGTGTGTGGTGACCACAGGGAGAGACGAGGCCAACAGGAGCCATTTGTCATTTCTAAGACATTGTTTACTCTCATCTCTCTTCAAAGGGGAGGGAATTTAGGTCTCTTCTCAAGCAGAACTCCTCTCATAAAGAAGAAAAACTTGACAGCAGCTTTCAGGGAAGCAATCCTAGCTACTAGGACTTCCTGCTGAGCACGCTGGTTGTATTCTGACCCACTGGCTGCTAATAAGGCTCATGATGCGGGCTGCCAAATAGCTGATGAGCCCCAGTGGGTTCGAGACAGTGGGGTGTATGGCTGTCTATCCTGTGCATCTAAGGTAGATGCCTTAAAAACATTAAAATGTTCTTTCTCTCTGCACTTCTGTGAGTTACTGTAGGGATTTGTCACAGTGTCCCCACCCYTTTTTCTTGTCATTCTTTTTTCTCCATTCTTCTTCCTTAGCAAAATGTGAAGGTAGGATAAATGATTCGCTTGCAGTACTGGAGACAAATTCGGAGAGTAGTAGGGCAGGCAGGCAGAAGGCAATACATTAAGAATGTTCCCAGTGTATGTGTTGCTTCATTAGTGCACTGACCTTCTTTTAGGAGCTCAGACTACAAGAACTCACCAGTCCAGCAGAAGCAGGGATATGAAATGTCTAGTATATATAATGCTTAAATTTTATCAGACAGCAGGTGTAATTCTGCATTTGCCCTGTTACAAAGACAATGCAGGTGTTAAAGTATTTTCCATTACATAAATACCCATGAGAAAAAAATTAAACGACCATTTTTAAAGGATGGCTTTACAGATCAGGCACACATATTTTCAAACAAAACAAGTTAAAAATTAGTTTGGACCCAGAAAAGCATTAGAAGAATCATATAATTGAGATGCACAACAGATTAGTCTTTAAGATAACAGATTAATCCATATGGAGTCAGATGGATACACTAAATCTAGTAACTGTGCAAAGGAAAGTGAAAAGATAAAACCAATTATCTCTTCTAGATATGACGTAAAGAAATATATAATGACTATTCAAGGGTGTTTACCCCCAACTTTTCCTTTAGTTTTGATGAACTTTCATTAAAAAACACTCTTTCTCATTTTCTTCAGAAGTTCATTTTTAAAAAGGAGTACAGACTCCAGGGGTAGAAACACCAGAGAAGGAGGGAAAACACAAAAATCAGAAAAAAACCCTACCTGACTTGAGTTTCAAGATGGAAAAAAAAAAAGTCATTCTTCTCTCCCAGTCCCCAAAGTAAGAAGCTGTATTAATATAAAATATCAAGAGTACCCACTTACTTTCAGCATATTAAGGAAAATTATAAAAGGATCCACATGGACATTTGACTCCTAGAATGAATCATACCCTGAGTAATGACAGGTTAGTAGTGCTGCTTTAAAATATTTGGGTTTTATACATCTAATCCATCTCAATACTATTAAATAACGCAATCTGAGATAATAATAACAAATACTCTGCAAGCTGCAACAATGGGATTACTTATTAAGTATACTGAAAACAAAAACACAGGTAGTGAAAAGAGATTTTCCAGAAAATGTCTAGAAACAGAGTTAAAAACAAGAACTTATTTAAAAATAGTAACYGAAGTATTTTTCAGGTCAGAGCCAACTACTAATCCTGTGATACAACCTATGACCCAACTCCTAATTTTTTGAGAAATTAACTCTATAAGGGACAAACTGCAATAATTCTATATTAGGTGAAATAGCTAATAAAACTGTTTCACATATATCCTATTTAATTTTATATGTTTTTTTACTACTCTTTACAATCATTAAGTATATACAATATGCCACAGTTATTTGAAACTTACTACCTCATTGACAATAATAGCATTATGTTAAAGCAATTAAGATCTTTACAAGGAAGCCAACTAAAATTTCACTTAGTAAAAACAACAAATGGCCAAATATCCTTTAAACTCACTGAGGCACCAAAAGACTTGCTTCCAGTTACTTTGGAAATCGAGCATGTTGAGAAAGGAATTCAGACATCTTGGCTATAAGGCTTGTGTTTTCCACTCAAGTTGACCTCTCTCCAATTCTGAGCCATTAAACATTGGTTTAACAGCCCCATTTTCATATCTGCAACTTGTTCAAATTTTAGATTAGATACTTGTGTTGAAGAGAAAAGGAAACCAACACTCTCAAAATCTTTATGCGTGAAGAACTGTGAGCGAGATCAAAGGGTCGGATAAGGCAGTGTGACAATCCATGCAATCCTCTTTCAAATCCACTACACAAGCAGCATATCTGAACTTGGAAACAGCCTGCAGCCAAGGATTTTGCAGATTGTTTTGTTAAGATATATGGCAAGAATTATTAATGCCTGAATACATAACAACAGATGCAAATCTTGAAGAGTGATCATCTGCATTAAGCCTACTTAGCACTGCTTCTACTGCAAGAGTTACACTGCTGTGCTCAGAAAAGTATCAGAGAAATAAGACATTCCCATTTTACAGCCAAGGAGCCACAAACACATACCATGTATCTCAGTAAGCTCCTGCCATACAAATCTGTTTGTGCAAGCCTGTACACCCTGTGGCCCAAACACTGGCTTTATTCTCAAGAGGATTTGGGATGATACAGAAACCTATGTGCCCTCAACTACAGGCTTCTTTAAGGTTTCTTATGTTGCCTCATTCAGAAAAGACCATCATTGCTCAAGAGAACAATTATCAATGGGGAAACATATTCTATAAATATTTTTGGCCAGTATGATCAAAAGCGCTCCACATTTCCCAAGACATCACAGTAGCAAGAGTCAGGTCAGCCTAGCTGAATGTTTTTAGTTATATTCCCTTTTTATAAACGAGATCATCACTCCAAGTTTGGGCTTATTGAAAATTATTGAATTCTAGGCTAATTGAAAGCTCCATAAAGTAGGAGATTGCGGAAGAAAAGGGAACTGTTTACCCTCCTGATATCATCCTCGGATCCAATGTCATCTCTGGATCCACCTGTAGCATGTTACTTTGGGTAAAAGCTTTCATAATAGTCCTTCACTGTGCCAGTAAAAACATACTTGGAAAGTTAACATCAGGACTTGGATTTAACCTTTGTATTACATGCAAATTCAGAAGCAATCAGCCACTGTAAATCATTGGTCAATACACGGGGATACGAGGATAGCAAAGTCACCAAGAAAAAGGAAATGATGGTACCGACACTGTCCTATCGGACCACTCGCTTCAGAAAGGAATTGGAATATCCAGTTCCACTCTAAACAGTTTCTCTCAGACACCCATATGTGTGCTACGAGGCACAGGGAGGTAGCACAGACACACAGCACAACACACATTCTTACGTTGTCCAGCACCACAGGACTGCAGCAGGTCTACGTATGCTATTCTGTGGCTACAGAAGACACATTCAAGACTTCTCTTCTTGACAAGTCAAACTACTGCAGCCATTATCACACCACTTCAGTTGGGTTATGTTCAAATTACCCATCACTCTGGGCCTGCGCTTACTGGTTATTTAGCACAACAATGAAACTTAATCGGTAGAGGACCAATTTCTTCAYGGGGAATTTCATTTCTGTTAACCAAACCTCTGACAACAAAGAAACAATATGTTGTTGCCTTTGGAATTGAGTCACTTTAGTAGGAGGACAGTGAAGATGAAGAGAATATGGCAAGATTTTTCCAACATTAAGTCTTCAAACACATCATCACCCAATTTGTACGGATGCCAGCCACTCTTTCTGGCAGACTACAAGATGTCTTCTTGTATTCTACAGCCAATTTGTTGACTCTAATTAGCAATTTGGGAATAGAGTAAGAAGAAAAGAGAAATAAAAAATCAGAGTGCACAGTGCCAGTTACTATAATGGGACACTCACTCTTTCATTATTATTTTTTTAATGTAGTTGAACATAGTTTGCCTTCAGCTGTTTCTTTAAAACCAGGCATGAGTGGTTCCACAGAACAGAACAGCATTGTTTACATTGGAAAAGACCTCTAAGATCATTGAGTCAAACTGTTAACCTAACACTGCCAAGTCCATCACTAAACCATATCCTTAAATGCCCCATCTACCTCCAGGGATGGTGACTCACCCACTTCCCTAGGCAACCTCCTTTCAGGTAGTTGTAGAGAGCAGTGAGGTTGTCCCTCAGCCTCCTTTTCTCCAGGGTAAGAAACCCCAGCTCCCTCAGCCTCTCCTCATAAGACTTGTGCTCCAGAACCTTCCCCAGCTCTGTTGCCGTTCTTTGGATATGCTCCAACACCTCAAAGACCTGCGACTGTGATGATTAAGCAAAGAAAAGACAAGAGACACGTCTGTTATTTTTTTTCCTCCGTTGCACCGAAACTTCTTTCAGGGATATTTAGACACAAAGTTCCAGCAGATGGAATCTTTTCTAGGGTTTGCTATACGTTATCCATAATTCTTTCCTCCACAAAAAGGTCTTCTGTGGCCTTATGCCAAATTTCTCCTATTTGGGAGTAAATCATTTTTGTCACAGCCAGAAAATGAATAGTTCATCACCTCTCTTCACCCATATAGCTGGATGTAGGGACTCATGCTGCCTGCAAATGGCCCATCTTGGCTGAAGGGGAAGAAGCAGTCAATGTCAGCTAATGTCCTCATCTGGCCATTGCTTCAATGAATGAACTTTCAGCTGGAAGCTATGACTCCACTGAGGCTTTCCCAAAGCCCTGCCTGCCTGATCTCAGGCAGCATTTGACTAGGCAGGAGCAGCAGCCAGCTCCATGATCTCTCATGTCTCCATGGATGCTCCTGTTCCTCTTTGAGCCCTCTGGTGCAAGACCTGGGTAGCACTTCCCTTTGTGAGCTGTGGCTAGAGAGCCATTTAAAAAAAGCAGGCTCTTCTCTACTGTATGTATCACAAGTAGCATGTGCCACATATTAGACAATGCAAAAGGAACCTTTAGTCTTCCTTCAGGTGTTTTTGAAGAGCATTTTGCAACTTCTGTCCCCTTTACAGATGATGGGGGTGCGGGATGGCAATCATAGAAGTATGAATCAATGCACCTAAAAGAGATGGATGAAGCACTTTGGTATGAACATCCATCACAAGAGTTTCTGACCAACTTCACCACAGTCAATACTGACATTTAGACCTTCCCTAATGTCCTTCAACCCTTTCTCTTCACTGTCTTCATTGTCTAATGCCAAAATACTCTGACACACGCAAAAATATAAAARGAACAACCCTCCTTGCTTCCACCACTGCCTTTTCTCTATTCTTAAAACTCTTGGGTTTTGTTTTTGGTGAAGACAGCTGCTATCACAGCTTTTGTTGCTGTCTGAGCACAGAGAACTTCAAGCGGCACAAGTGGCTATAAGACACCCATCAGTGCCGAAGCAATTTTTTGACATTTCTTTCTCATCAAAAGCAAATATATCTTAAACAGCTGCCTTTTACAGAAAAGGAGTGAGCCAAAAAATTACAATGGCTTTGGTGAGAATTGCCATTAAAACATCACAGATAGACACCAGAGTGCTTGCATGGAACCGAGGAGCACATTAAAACCCACAAAGAATGCACAAGTAATAAGAAGCTTAATTATACTCTTTATAGGAATATTTCAAATTTGCATTTTAAAAAATATTTTATCTTCCTAGCGAAAGATTACATTTGATTTTGAAACTAACTCAGGCGAGTTAGACCTGATTATTTGTCTAAGACATTTGTATCTCTTTCAGGAAGAAAAAGTTTCCAAGGGGCATATTTCAGAGAGTTATAGAATTTTTAAGACAGGAAAAGACCTCTAAGATCATTGAGTCCAACTGTTATATCAAAACATTAAAAATTACATGATCACAGTAGGATTAGATACAGAACACTCACAAATCTTGAGCAATTAAAGACGCTATACAATTACTGTGTGCAGAGCTTTTCTCTCTTCTCCTAAACTTTCCCTTCATCCTCTCCTCATAATTCTGTTAGCACAACAGCCTTGCTGCCATGCAACAGCACTTCAGCCAGGTACAAGCTAGCACATCCACTGGCAGCTGCAGCCCTTGGGCCAGCTCACAGATTTTTGGCATGTCCAGCAGGTGACTGGCAGTGGCTGGCGTACAGCAACTACGCAGTGATCAGATGGTCTGTTTGAACAGGTAGTCTGCCTATTTTGGCTGTCAAACCTACACTTGAGTCCCACATGTGCCACAGCCCTCGCTGAGGCTGCCAGCCAGCCAGGTTACGAACACAGCAGGAGCTCTGGTCTTGAGGTCGGTACAAGAGAGGGGGCACGAAGCAGTACTGGAGGTAACAGCCTAGGTGAGAGTAACAGATGCAACCCAAACAGGCATGTGCTTGTTGTGCATCCCTACTCTAAAAGATTTAGGGCACACCATAAAAGCCATAAATTTTTACTATTTGTCAGTGTCATCACAAGCTATTGTAATGTATTAGGGCTATTGCAAAAGATGGGAATATAACAAGCATCCATTCCCTGAGGGAGTAAACAAAATGTCTGCCACAAACAATCATCAAAGTCTTGGGAAATTTTGCGTGCCTCTATGTGCCTGTTCTAAAAGCTCCGGTAATATGTAAAACCTTTGCTTTTCTTGAGAAATAACAAAGAAAATGGATTCCTTGTGCAAACAAGATCTAAAAGTTTTACTTGAGGAGTGAAGAAACCCATTTTGAAAGATCTGCATTACCTTCCACATCTCTTGGGATTTCACTTAAGTCCTGACTCATGTTGATGCTTCCACCTGGACCTATTTTCAGCCCTCACAACAGGATTAACACCATCTAATTGATGGGCAGGTGTTGTGGTAGAAGTCTAATACAGCTTTTGAAGGTGAAGTGTTGGAATGGTGACAAAAGGGGGTTGGGTTCACCTGTGCTCAACTTCTTCCTCCATTCCCTCACTATCTTTGTTCTAATTCTTTTGCAGTCCAGCTCAGAAAGGTGTGCCCAAAAATCCCTAATCCTTCCTCAAAACAAAATGCCTGTTTGAGTCTCACTTCTGTGCATTACACCCACTATGTCAAATTCAAATCAACACTTTAGCCAACTAACACCTCAAGCCTAGCAAACCCTACTATAATTAAATGCCTCCTCCCGCCTTGGTTTCAATAGCTGATTCTTCTGTGTCTGCCAATTCTTCTGGCTCTTGCTTTGCATTTACTGATACTCTCCTTACCTACGAAATTTCAAAGAAAATTAAAAAATGCAGATTATCTGATTATAAATTTTTTCTCCACTTTAAGATGACTTAAATATTTTCACCTGAGACTTAAGGTCTTGGGCAGCTGTCAGCAGCTTGCTGGTGAAACTTGGTGTGCTGGTGTGAGAGTTAACTGAGGATGGCCAAGGAAACCAGCCACCCACTGCCCACATCAGACTGCCTAACTCGCCTGCTGGAACAGAATGCCCCCCACTGCAAGTATGTTGGTAGTGATCTTGAGAAATGCAGGACAAAAACATCTACTGCAGGTAGCAGGGAACAAAATAGATTTTATGTAAGTGTAGTCCAACGGTGTGCTGAGTTACCATGGGCAGGAAAGCTGAAAGGATAAAACGCCACCAAAAATTTCTTTCTCATTCTTTTGAGAGAAAGGTGGATTGACTGCACTTGGTACAGCACTGAATCTGCCAAGGAGCATGTTCAAAATATTATACAACTTGCAGATGTATGTATTTTGGAAGGTTATGTAGCATTAGTGTCTTTGAGAAGCTCTTTACATATGCTCGTTGTGAATACTTGCAGGAAGAGAACCATCATGGGAAACAATGTGCACATTTATTTGGTTCAACGAGAGGTCAGAGAGGAGTATCACAGACATACAGGTTAATGATTGCCTCAGTTCATTAAATGTCATTTCCATGCTTTCTGTCAAAGTTCAGCCAGGCAGTTCAGAGTAGTATTAGAACCATTATTATTTCATGATACTTGATAGGCAGTGATTTGTAGCAGCGGCTTCTGAAATTAATTTCTAAATTGTCAGCTGACTCACTTGTATAGCTTGTCAGGCACTTGTGGTTTCAACAGTCATTAATAGATAAACCAAGGGTACAGTGGCTGGACTTTTAAGATAAAAAATGTGGTTCTTGTTTATAAGCAGACCCAAAGAAGGTTAATGAGTCATAAACATACAGTATGTGAAACTAGAAATGTTCTGTATTACAGACAGCCCTCTGCCCCAGACACCAAAAGACATGTAACAGATAATATTATTCTTAACACTTACCTTAGGATTAAGAAACATGACCACAAGTTTGCACACACCTACATCTTGCATATTTGAGTTAGCCCTAGAATGCTTTTTCAGACTAGTTTGGTATCTGATAGAGGGAAAGATGAAGGATTAACCAAAATTTTGCAAGAGGAGTATAACAGACAACTTAACATTAAGTAGTCTTTTTCTATTCCACTTCCTACATTTTCAATGCAATCAGAATTCAAGAATGTGCTAGTTTACAGAAATTATAGATAGGCAAAAAGGAAATACTGAATTTAGAATAGGATCACTGCCCTATTGAAGAAAAATTTCACAGCATTTGTTCTCAAAGCCCTTCTTACAACAGGTATAAATATCAGTTATGTAGGAGATGAGACATTTGGAAATAAATCTACAAGATTTCTGTAGAATAAAAATTGTATCTTTACAGTCCTGTAGATGAAAAGATATTTCTAATACCAAATTTCATGTCTTGTTATTCCCAAAGCTAAGCTGGTTGAAATAGATGGTTCAGCTTTATTTTTGGATATAGCTGGTTTCTAGAACACTTAGGATTTACATCCAAAATGAACAGGTATTTTTCTTCATTAGAAAGTACCATAAAATCTCTGAATGAAAAAATGCTCCAATAAAAAAAATTACATACAGGCTTATCCTCTTTATTCTACATCAACATCTTTGTTAACATCAACACTACTTCATATTTATCTTGGTGTTATTATGATCAGGACTGTATTCCTGAAACTGCATATATTCCTACACTTCAGTGACTGTAAGACACTGCCATAGGTGTAAAAATCACTAAAACCTTTTACTGGAGTCTTCGATGAGTAATAACGCACAAAAAAGCTCTTGCATAGGAATGCAAAAGTGACCACCAAATCACAAATTCCAAAGGCTGCCAGTAATGCAAGTCCCAGAGAGGGACATTCTTGAGAAAACATGTTGAAATCCATGTTAGGTGGCAGCACCTATTTAGAAAGGCACTTAGACATGCAATGGAGGTACAAGGCTATTAGTACTCTTTATAGTAGTACCAGTAACCCAGAAATAAGAGTGGTGGCTGTCCTCAGCTTTCAGTACAACAAGATCTAATGAATTCTTTATCATTTATCACAGCACCTTCTCTTTACTATGAGGAACATCCATTTACAAAACCTTCACTAAYAGTAACACTATTTTTCGATGTAGGAACGAGACAGGCAAAACGAACACCGATGTTTGATGACGACTTTTCTGTTTCAAACTAAGTCGCCTTTGTACCAAAGTGATGTCGCTTGTCCTCCATTGGTCTCAGGTGCACCACTTCTCCTCTGTTTTCATTTCAGGCTTGCTTATTCTTTTGCTCCCTTTCTTTTTATCACCATTAACCTGAGTTCCCCTGAGAACCGCAGCTCCCAGMCAGCCCAACACAGACAGAGCTGCTGCCTGAGCATGAGGGCTCCTCACTGCAAGAAGCCAACTAGCCCAGGACCTGCAGAACCAGTGGCACCTCTGACTTCAGGAAAACTCACCCACTACATACAATTGATGAACAATCCCTGGAAAACCAGGATCATTGATGCTCAGGCACCCTCAGTGCTGCTGATGGATCAACTGTCCCAAACCAAGGCAAAACACCAGCAGGTCCACCAGGAAAAAACAGAAGAGCTCCAGCAGATACTTTCTGCCCATTAAAAACACTCTCCAGTCTTGGAGTACCATGCAATGACAACAATAACAATAGGTTCTTCCTTTTTACTGCTCCTGCTGTCCACTGAGAGGGCATAACTTAAGTATGAGTGTGTTATTTCAGATATAAAAATCTAGTGGCCCACCTTGGCCAGCAAGCTTTCAGCTGTAGTACTTTTAACATTGGTATTGTTGTTTGCGGCCTTTCTGTGGAAACAAAAAATATGAATGCACACACAGAGCCTAGAGATAAATTTTGCACTACAAGACTTCAGGCAGAAGCTAAATCCGCCAGGAGCGAGACTTCCCACAAAGCCATGAGAATGGAGAGATACTGGGTTACAAATGGTGCTGCACTGAGCACTGTGGAGTCCAGCATAGGTACACTGCCTAATTTCTAGGTAAAGCATCAGATAAATCAGCTGCATGCTTTTTTTTCAGCCTCCAAAACATAGAGTCCTTCAGCAGCATCAACACAACCAGTCCCAAAAAGCCTAGTCATTAASGACTTACATTTAAATCCTACAGAAACACTTAAAGGAGAGAGATGTTACAAGGAAAAAAAAAAAAATGGGTTTAAATTCATTTGTGTCCTCAAACAATGATGCATAAAAAGGGACAAATTCTGGGGAACTGAAGCCCCAAGAACTGGAACTGTTCTGTAATCCTATTGACCAAAACAGAGTGGAAAAGAGTTTTCTATGAGACTAGCAACAGCAGCACATGTGGGGAACCTACTCTGGCAGGGCTAACCTCATCTCACTTTCTTAACCTGTACATTAACATACACAATTACATTCTTCCCCATGCTGCTGATTTATAAGTGTGTGGTGATGAAGATGAAAGGGGCACAGATCCATTGCTCATATCCACACATCTGCACCAAACAGATCATCACATCACCAACTGCAGCGGCACCAAAGGTCATTATGACACAAGGAGAAGGAAACTCATGCTCCTTTCATCTATTACTCCTTTCTCCACCTATTACCCAGGTATCTGGCATTTGCCGAAAAACATGTCCCAGCAGGTGATAACAAAGGGATTAACCAGAGCAGCTCGTACTGGCATGTGACCTTCTGGCTTGTAAACATCGTGTTGCCTCTGCAGAAGATCTGCCAAGTCATTCACCAGCTCTGTATCACGGCTGGCCGAACAGGGGAACGAAGGGGCAGACAAGCAAATCCATTAAAAGCGAGTTAGGCAGTCTTTATCAAATGACTCAGAATAACAAGTGAATAACAGGGATTATGAAAGTACAGACCCTGCTGCATGAGGCCATTTGTATGACTTGTGTTCCCCAGTGATGCAAGCAGTAAATGAACTGAGGACTATTGACAACGTACAGTTCCTATCTCACTGCCTGCAATACAATTTAGAGGAAGATTCCACAGATAGGCTGAGCCAGAGATAAAAAGTGACATGAGGCAGCTGGTAAAGAAAGAGAAACAGACTAAGTTGCTCTTTTTTTGCACTTTCACCCCCCCCCCCCGAGAAATAGAAACAAACTGATTGCTAAAGGCTTATCAAAGGGGGCTTATTCTTCTAGTGGTACTGCTTATTCCCCTGGAGAAGCACAGAAGTTTTCTGCATGACTAAGGCTGTCTGGAAGCATAGTTCCTCATAGCCACACACGAATCACTTGACACTATGGAGCATCTTTCTCCACCAGCCAGGCATGGGCTGGCATGAACATCAGCTGAAACCCTGGCTAGGGCATTTCACAGACCCCAAAGTAACTGCAAAAGCCTGAATTGCTGTTATTCCTCCTAGTAGTCAGTAATTAAATGGGAAGAAGTCCTAGGCTATGCCACCAGGATTTAGGGGCTGACATCCCAGAACATCACTCAGTCTGTATGCCAAGAGAACACCAATGCTGACATTGCCCAAGGCTTTTGCACCCATTTTTGATTTGCAGATCCAGAAACTTTCTGTGTGAGTGTCCAAGTCTTCCTTCATTTTACAGATGGCACAAAAGTGCTAAGCACAGAGAGGAGCGGTTCAGTAGTAGTTAAAATCTCTCTTGCATGGGGCACACAAGTGAAATGGTCACTCACTGATCATATCAAAGGAGTAAATCACCACAAACCCTCAGGATTTCAATACGTGTCAGGGGTCAGTCCACTTGCCTTGCATTTATCATGTCTGACAAAACCAAGTTCCTTCAAATTCAAAATACTTCATACTCAAGTGATAAATACATTAAGTAACAAGAGATAAGTAACAAATGATAAATAGTCCAGATTAAAAGAACATCCAGTGAGCAAAGGGGCAATGTTGGAATAGAACAAGCCCTGTTAAGCAGTAGCAACGTGCATTACTTGCATATATAAAACCTGTGGCCTGTACTTTGCCTCTGGATAAAATCCTCTTCAGGAATGGACAGTGCTACATTCATTGAGCTCAATTCTCCATCAGAAGTCAGGAAGGAAGTAAGGGTTTTAAGTGCACACATTCTCCTAGCTTATTTTGCAAGAACTCCACAGAACAACCCCAGGAATAACTATGCCTTGAATGCAAGAATTCCACTGAACTATACGTAACACTGGTTAAATATTGGTAGATTTAGTATTTTCTAGTATGAGATAACACTAAATGAATGCCTTAACCTTTTCCCAAAAAAGTAACATCTTCAATAAAGTTCATGAGCACTGTTAGCCACTAGGGATCTTTTGGTCATTGCTAAAAGCCTCCTTTATTAACTCTATTTTGTCTAGCCAAACACTTCCTGTAACTTAGGCATTCTTAATCTCTTCCTTTACTCCAGATAACATAAAGGAAACCTAGGATCCAACAGACTATTTACCAAAATGTTGTTCTCACCTGGTCTCACAGTTTTTGATAGAGATTMATTTTCATATAATGTATGTGATTAATTTGTCATTTAATGAGTCTAAACAGAGGACATATCAGTTTCCTAAGCAACTTTTCTCCAAAAGAGGTGTTACTTTTCCTTTTATCAAGAAATGATGACAGCCAAAGTAGAGCAAAAGCTACAGCAGCAGCTTGAATGCTACAGAAAAGGCAACAAGTATGCCAAGCTTGTTAGAAGCATTAGAGCAAGAAAGTTAAAAATAACTCTTTCTCTGCCCTAATGCAAATCTTAGTGTCCATCCCTGATGTGATATTAAAATCAGCAATACTCCTCCCTCCCAAAAAACACCCACAGGCTTACAGACTGACTTGGCAGATGGAGTTTCTAGATACTCCCCTGTCTTTTAACTGGGGCTAATTAAAACAACAACAACAACAACCCTTTCTTCTTATATTAATTGCATAAAAGGTTATGAAATACTGTGATACAGAGGCCACACAAATATCTAAAGCAGAATCTTTGTTCATTCCCACTTCTCTTCAAATCTTCTTATTGGGATTTCCTTTTGTATCTAATATGATTAGTAGCTAGAAAATCTCAGCCTCGGCTTTCTCCCTAAAACCACTTGTTTGCTACAGAATTTGCCTGAGCTCTGTCTTAGTGCTCCCGTAATGCTTCCAGTCTGGTCAAGTTACTAAGCTACTGAAACTCTGTGTATCAAGTAGGATCATTATGGAAACCAGGCAGGAAAACACCAGTTCCCAGGCATGTTTTAAAGTCAATCAATGTGTTATAGGCTTCCCACACTGGATGTGTTCAGGAGTTACAAGTGGGTCTCCTGAAGTCAGAAGCACCACGTAGCAGGTCAGGATTTCTCCTGAATTACCTGCACACCTTGTAGCAGCACTGCGAAACACCACAAGGATCTGTTCAAGAGCTCTTCAAAACTTCACACAACTCGAGCGTGTTTGAAGCAAGGTTCCCAATGCAAAAGGGCAGGACTAGCTTTAAGCTATGTTTTCTTCACTTCACGTTTGCGTCACTTCACGTTTCCTTCATTCCTCAACTGCTTCTCTGTCTCTTTAGAGAGATTAATTTTCAGGCATATTTAAAGGGTATTAACCTATGCTTCCACAAAGCAAATGTGCTCATAAATTGTTTCACAGAAGAAAAATCACTTTTGTCAGTTACCAACTCTTCCATCTCCGATTTATGCAGTAGAGTTCACTGGCCTCTGCAAGCATCCAGCAAAATTGAAATCTGTTGCAAAAGCAATTTTTGCAGTCATTTCCTCTAGCAAAGTGTTAAATTTAAAAAAAAAAAAAATCCCACCAAAACACCAAAGCGCCAACTTTTTACTCCTGAGCTACTACCAAGGAAAAGCACTGAAATCATACCACGCTGACAAAGTACTACAGAAAACCACAGAAGAATATCAACAAATGTAATAGACTATTTCCCTTATCAACACTGGGTTATTGGTTCTTAAACTTAGGAAAAGACTGTGAATCCATAAACCACATGCCGGAGCCCTTCAGAGTAATGCATCAGATCACACTCGCTCATTTTTCCCCATATGATGAGCTCGTATTCTGAGTTGAAATACCTACAGGCATGAATAAAGTGAAAATCTATAGAGAAGTATATACTGACAAGAGGAATGTAGAAACAACCTTTAAATAAGCTTTCCTTTGATCAAATTCTACTTTTTATTTGAAATTATTAAATTATTTAATTCCCAGACTTCTGAAGTTGTCATCTTATATTTCAATTCAACTAGAATTGGTTTTATAGGTAATACTCTTTAAAATGAAAAAAACCCCAGATATTGAAAAAGAATAATTTGTCATTACTGTCCAGTGCTTTGGGGTTTCTCCATTTGTTTCAGATTTTTCATTCTGAACTTTTCCACTCCTACCATTTCTTCTGATGACCTACTTTTACCATGTTATTCCTATGCTGTCGGAAAAGTGAGGAAGCAAAGATTTAAAATAAAATTGTTCATGAAGGGAACGCCTTCCTACATCTCCTTGCATTCTGAAGGTTCTCTTTCTTGTCCAGTTTTCTGCAGTTMGGTTTTCATTTTAAAAACATAACTGTGATTTCTTCTTCATAAGATGCATTTAATGTTCAGTTGCTTCATAAATGTGTTTTGGAGGTAGATGAAGCAACAACATCGTCTTCTAGTATAGTCTCCCAGGTTGCTTTTAACTTTGCAGTTCAAGAAATGCATTCAGCCTTTCAAAATTTTCTCTCTTTTTTTTTTTTTTAAAAGCTTTGAGCAGAAGGTAAATAAACTACAGGCTATGATCAAATAGTGTCACAAAAAAATTCCTTGTGTTTTTTTCAGAGAAGCAAAGGCCTTTCCAGTAGTCACTGCTCAGACTTGTAGCATTTGGCTGTCACACACACCAGCCTGGCTTCACAGCAGACTAATAGATGTTAATTGCTGTAGCCTTCCCTTTGAAATTCCAAATCTACTTGTAAGTTCTATTTCAGACTTATTACTTTTAATCTTCTTTTAGGACCAAGTAGAATCACACACTTTCTTCTACTTTTTGTACGAAAAGTTTGGAGATTTTGCATAAGCTTGTACAGAAGCTAAAAATAGAATTTTAGGAGGACTCAAATACAACCGTTTCATAGAGTCAAGTCTTTCTCTAGTTCATTTTGCTTCCATTACAAGATCAAGCCACTTTTCAAATATCCCAATAGCCTGCATGAACATGATTAGGACCACTTCAAGTAAGTGATCTTAGTACAAACTAGATGGGACCCTAAAGATGAACAGCAGTAGYTCATGGATTAACCATTCAGGAGGAAACTGGAGACTTTCTGTCACCCCCAGGGTAACTCAGTGACAGCAGCACTGAGAAACATGAGTCTCTTGTCTTATCACACCACCTGAGCAGCTCTACTCAAGTGTTGGCCAGAGCAGACCATGTTCTTCAGGGTGACTGATCAGAAATGAACAAAGAGGGCAGTGTGATGGGAGCTGAGCTTTACAGCTGCAAAGGGAAAGATAATACACTGCAAGAAATAATTTTAAAATGCTCACACAGATCATCTAGCTCTGAATTAAATGTGTGCAAATTACAGCCCCCCAAAAAAAACTGAAACAAGCAAACAAACTAACAAACAAACAAAAATAAACAAAAAAACTCTTAACAAAAATGTAAAGGGATGAATAAAATGTGCACAACTTGCACACAAATATATACACTTGATATAGATCATAAAAATATTTAGAAACTGGAGAGATCTTATCTGGATGTCTTAAGCAATCTAAGTTGCAACAGACCTATAGAAAGAGGCAGTGAGAAGTGGACCAGCTCTTGCCTTGAACTGAGAGATAATGAGAATTACTAAAAAGGAGAGTTATACATGATACAGAAACAGAAGAACAGGGCTGAAAAAAGCTACAGACAAATCCACTAAGATTATCTGTGAAACAGATCGCTAAAAAAAACATGTGTCAGACTGAAGGTTTCTGATGAAAAACACAATTAGCATATGGAAGGATTTTTTTGCCTCAAAGCATGAGCTGCAGCTAAAAGTTCACAAAAGGAGATGCGCCGATAATAAGAACCATGCTTGCATGACAGACCTGGACTTCAACAAGACCACAGTCTAGAACCTGTGGTGTTTCACGACCGTAAGAGAATTAACCGGCAACAGTGTCTGTAGGTTGAGTTTGCTGATGTGGTGATGCTTGGTCCTCGTCTCCTGGAGAGGYAGGGATTCTAGGAAGCCTGTCCAGGGTCAGCGAGCTCCTCTGGACAGCTTTTAATGCCAGTGAGGAAGGAGCAAGATGCCATGTCAAAAGGCAAAAACCACTTGCCAAGACATGGCCTGATGCCTTTTCCATCTCACGCGAAGAGAAGGAATGGGAGATTTTTAGATTAGGCTATAAAAGATAAAAACGCTGATCCACTGCAGAGGTCAGCTTACTCCCAACAGTGTGCACTGGCCCCAGCACAGGGTATGATCTGAACCACAGCCAAGAGTTAGCTGCAGGATTTAGTCTGCTTTAAAAAAAAAGAAATTAGTATTTTTTTTTAGTTTTCTGCAGAGTTGGCACATTGACCAAATTTGAGCATGGTAATCTCAGCTATCTATGTCTCAAGGGGAAACTTTGCATTTAGTTAAGTTGTAGACAATTAACAAATTACAGATTTCAAGGCTGTTTTACCTTTTCTGAGAGAGTAACAATTTGTCAGGAGTGTATTTAATATTTTGTAGACCAAAGAGGAGGCTGGAGAATTCAATAATTGTAATTAGATATATATAGCTGCTTTCATCAAAAGGAGAAATCTAATAAAACTGAGTTAGCAGTTCTGGGGGTTTTTGTTCTCATTAAAACAATTATTACAACTTTAAAGGCAAAATTTCTGTGTTAATAAATGCGGGGTTGGGAAAAAGGGGTAAAAACCCCACAGTCTGCATTTAAAGTAGGATGAAGCAGTAATATTTGACACTTTGGATATTACCCACCAGAACCTCAGCAGGAACAAGCTAGGGTTAATTTAATGAGTTTGATGAAGCTTGTGTCAGGAAAGCAGATTGAATCGCATGTTCCAGCAACTGGCATAAAAAGACTGCATTATCTCTAATTCTGAACAATGATTTCTTCCAGGGAAGCCCAACCTACGTTACAATGGTGGGGAATACTATTACCTACTTTTATAAATGGGAAAACTAGGACACAGGGGGCTAAAGCGGACGTAAGCAAGACTTCACAGCTGCAAAATTAACAGACCCTGTTTAGCAGCCAATTATCAGCTCAGTAGAGTTGCTTCCTAATACTTTTCATGTTTTATTTTAACTGTGATGATAATCTAGCTCGGTTCTCTAATTAAAAAACTCAAACTGAATATGCACAAAATTTTTATAATTGGAAAGACAGATAATTTTTCCTTGGAACAGAACTGCTACTGCTTTACATAAATTTCATGGTAAGAGAACACTGGAAAAATTCAAGACTGATGTTAATTAACACAATAGATTGCCAAGATATTTTTTAACCCTGCCTTAGTGAATCAATGCATTTTTCTTTTTTGCTGTAAGGGATCCTTATTTTTCTTAATATTTGAACACTGATGACATGCAATTATCTGGTACTTGTTTCCTGCTCAGAAGCCTCGTACAGCAGAGACTTCTGAGCTATGCTTGTGACAAAAATCATTAATTCTTACAGAATACATTATTTCAGAGTCCAAAGGAAATTAGCATTGTTATTTCCTGCTCACCCCAAAAATGCCTGGAAAAAATGAACAAACAAAATCACAATCCCTCAATTTACCAAAAGAAAGCTCTTCAGAGGGATTGTCTAGAAACATATCGTTTAAAAATATTCAGCCTAGTTATTCTGCCAAAGTGAGGGAAATGTCAGCTGGGTCATTGGGACTACAAAATGATTATCCATTATCACGTGATTCTTTTATGTATTTTTATCTTTTCATCTACCTGTTTCATCCATGTGCTGCAGCTGGAATACAGCCCTCAACAGGCACTTTATGGTGCAAACAGCAAACACGTGAACTTCTGAGTGTGGTGATGGTTTTGCCATGGACCATAAGGGTGTAAATGAGGCCGTTAATGTCTGATACAATGGAACATTTCTGGCTGTCATCGGCCTCATCCTAAGAGCAACTAACAAAATGAAATGCTTTCACTGTTTGTTTATGATTAACTCCTCTAAGGGTGACACAGTCTATTGCAGTACATCAAGGCACTATTGAAATGGGTTTGTGGGTAATTACAAGGAAGTTATAACGCACCTCGGYTCTATGCAGGAGAGACCTTTGTGTTCTGCATCATTCATAAACTTAACTGGAGCAATGCAACAAAGCTAATTGTATTCTCAGCATCATTCTTCAGTGAGTGCTGAGAAAGTGCTTATTCTCTATTTCTTTAAATTTATTATCCAGCTCTTTTAAATGAAATCAACTAACAGGTTTTCAATCCTGTCAACTACTGGTAAATGGCTATAATATTTGACATAAGATTTCATATCTAGCCAGCTGGATGGGTTTTCTCCCATATTTTACACCATCAGACTGACTGCTCTTCCATATCTTTTTCTCATTCATATTTTATATATATGTGTATATATATATCAAGACATAAAAGTTGGCATGAATTGTATTTTTCTCTAAGAACACACATAGTTTGCTGCTTGTATGAATCGACAATAAGCAYCTCCTAACATAAATACACAAACATTCTTACATCTTTTAACTTGTTTGCATATAGTGAAATATATTTTAATCAGCTGGAGACACACTAGAGAACCCCACTGGAAACAGAAAAGAAAATTTACTATAAGTTTATCATCGTATAAATATTTTGTCCTTGACAAGAATTCACCAGTTTACAAACATATACTAATGGCCCTCTACGATTGTACCTATTGAGACTTTCGGTTGTTCAGTGCTTTCCTGAATGGGAGAGCATAATAAAACCCAAAAATATTTCTGGCATGCATTTCCAGATAACAGGAATGTGTTCAAATGTCACTTTCAGATAAATATATTTTAAAAAAGCACCTCTGTCATTTGCTGTCAATTCAAAGATTATGTATCTTGGTAAATTTCTTTCAAATACAAGTTTAGGATGGGGTAACTTTGTGTCAATTTTACGATTCCCAAGCAGATCTTCTTTCTTTAGATTCAAATGATTTTTTCCTAAATTCATGCATAGGCCACAAACCCACCCATAGTTTTTCTAAGTCCCTGATAATTATGATGATCACTGGATAACAGAGGTTACTACTGGAAACTAATCATAACAAGTCACTCGTGAGAGCAACCAGTTATGTAATCACAATTTTTGCCCTCTTCCTACTGAAATTAGGGCAGGAGCAGGGCCAGACATCCAGTTCCACCACACAGGGAAATGTCAGCACTTGGAACTGAAGACCCTGTAGTCTTTCCCTCCCCTCACTGGCCTTCTCCAGGAGTTATATCCAGAAGTTTGCCATGACCTTTAAGGTTTCCCAAGTGCRAAGGCTCAGCAAGGAAAGCTTTATATGGAAAACAGAAGCCATGTCCAACCATCCTTCAGAAGATGGTGGAGAACAGCACAGCAAAAGAAACCTCACTGACCCCGCTACTGACCATGGGGCTGTTCCACTTTCCAGACAACTGAACATGAAGGACAGGCTCCTAAAAGTCACTCAGTGAGAGGGGAAGAAAGGAGCAGGTGGAAAGAAGTGCTTAGCATATGTCAGAGCTCAGCTCCAAAAACACCTGCCAGCACCCTGCAGCACTGCAGACATTTCCAAGGCATTTCCAGGGTCAATCCATGCTCGTAATATACCAGCAACTGATCTGGCACCTCTGTTTTCCATATTACGCTGGTTTGTCTTTGCTTCCTCCCCATAGCACTGTGCAAGCCCTTTTGTTCCGTACTGCATCTAACATTCCCCTGACAACTCAGGCATTAGGAAAGTATGTCAATGCATCCAATTAAAACACCTGAAATCTGGTGCACATGTTACCCTGCACCTGCAGCGCTGCTTGCAAAGGTGCAACAAAGACAATATTTTAGTTGAGCCTGCTGCCACATCCTTGTGYTTAGTCTCTCACTTGAGAGACTGAATACCCAGCCACATACAGTGTGGAGCCACAGAAGTAGAGCGATACTCTGGTGTGTGTGCTAAGTATTATTTTCCTAAAAACCTGGGGAGGAGGGTGAGGCAGGAGTCCCTGACTGCCAGGTTGTTCCAAACACCCATAGCTTGCCTGTGGCTCTCATGCAGCAGCCAAAAATTCATATAGACAAACAAAAGGACCCCACATCCTATCAAGAAGTCCCTCCGCTGCTAACCTGGGCACCCAAAGATGTGGCTGGTGTCTTGGTCTCTCCCTCAGTCTTCCTCTCTTACTGCACACTCTCTAGCAGGTCATGCATATTTTTCCATTACAAGGGTGTTCCCTTTTAATTGCAGAAGCATTATCAGGGATGGCAGAAATTGCTCATTAGCCTCCTGGCAAAGGAGTTGTTCTTCCAAACTGGCTATCAAGGGAGGAAAGTCCACAGAAGTTTTTATTATTGTAAAAACTGGGATCCCTGAGCTGGAGTCTCTTTAATATCTTTGCAGCTACTCCTTCTACCCACAGCCAGGGCTTCAGTGTCTGCTGCCTCCAGAATTATGAATAACTATCGGTTATTCACAGCCTTATTTTCTACGAACAGTACACAGAGAGACTCATGGGCACAGACAGTAGATCATTTCCACAGCACAGGCAGCAGAGATGGGAACAACTCAGCAGCAACAAGCTCAAGGTACAGTCTCTAATGGCATGCCCTGTCTCCGTTTAAACTGGTTATACTTGCAAAAGAGACATTACAACCTTTAAAGCTGTGTTTATAGAAGAATAGCAATATGTTTCACAATGAACCAAATGGTTACTTCAATGCCTAATTTCTTTTTTTTGCTGCCCATCCTACAATAAAAATAACCATCCAAGATTTTGAAGCTGCTGCAGCTGGCAAGACAGAACACAGAAGAGAGAATTATCCTCCCATTACCTACGCTTAAGCATATGCAGTGTAATAGTGTTTCAGCTTCTGCTCACTTCAGAAGTTGTGATTCCCGCTACATTAGTGGGATAACACACCACTTCTCCAGCGTCACAACACAGATGCTGTGATGCATCTGGCAAGGCTTCACACTGATGCTTGTAAAACCTGTGTTATGACTGCAGCAGAAGAAAACAGTGTTTAATGTTAATGCTGCTTCCCAGAATACAGTTAAAAGGCATTAAGAGAGAACACAGGCAGGAACACTACAGAATGTTTGTCAAAACAAAAAAATAGATGCAATGCTGAAGGAAGCGTGTCCTACATCAGTTACAGAGAACACTGTGGATCATCAAAACAGCATTCAATTAATAAGTAGTTTACTTTGCATAAGTGAGCTCTCAGCACGCCTATATGTCCAAGGAAACTCCTGCTATGGTTGTGTCCACTTCCTTAGGCAGCCACACAGCACTGCATAGCTTGGGATTTTAGCAGTATCAACAAACACTGACTAAACATTTATATTTACTCACAAATTTAAAAAGTAAAATTATTTTATTCATGTAAGCCTCCCTGTTGCCAAATTTGATTTCTAAAGTCTGCATTTGAGGACTAAGCTATTCCAAAACATTTTTTAAGGTCATTATAAATGTAAAGATAAATCAAAGCATCTTCAAGAAAATCAAAGCTCCCCCTACACAGTCCAGATAAATATCATGCAGAGATACATTTGTCACAAGTTCAAAAAACCAAAACTTAAAATTTTTGTCATGTTCACTGCATCTCAGCATTCAATACTGCTAGGTACTCCCAAACGTATGATTAAATCACAGACTAATGTTATGAACTGAAAGAACTGCATTGCAAGGACAGTGATRTACAACACATGGAATGAAGTCATCTCATTGTAGTATCATGCATGACAAAGATATGGGTATCATCATTACAAATGGTAAAAAATGAAGCAATAAGCAGATTTACCTGAAGTAGTAACTGTGTTCTATTCCTGCTTTGTTTCATATTTCTTTCCGGATAAACACCCCTAAAGTATATTCCCCACTTTGCACTAATATTTTATTCACAGCACATGTACTCCTCATTATCCAGTGAAGAACTGTAAGGTTTTCAGAAGGAAGGCAGAGGGTGGGGGGAACAGAAATCCCCCCATTCCCAGCTCTCACAACTGAACTCTTCCTCTGCAGGTGCACAGAAGGCTTCTGCTGAAGGGGAGTTGCAGTGTATGCAGCTCCTCTCAGCAGCGCTTCTCTCCCCAGCAAACGCAGCTTGCTCGCAGTGGAACACCCTGCAGTGGAATAACAAGAGAATTTCTCAAGTGCTAGTAGAAGTGAAGGAGGGGGTGTCAGGGAAAGCAAGGGAAGGAAAGGCTCGGGAAACTGTTTCTCTCTTCAGCTAAGGCATGCCGTACGTCCCTCTTTCACGGAGGTCCCACAAGGATAGGCACACCAAAGATTTTAAGGCTCTGAGATACCATGTAAGATCTAACACAGGGAGCTGGCTAAAATAACCAAGGTTAGGGAATAAAATATTAAGTTTACAATAGCAGTATCAACACCTCCCTGTTACAGCTCCTGTACTGTGATGTACATTTTGAGACAAACAGCAATATGGTGTGAGATAACATCTTTGGCCCGAAATCTAGTTGCAAAAGCAGTATTGCTRTACTATCCCTCCTCAAGATTAATTTGCCACTTTTTACATTTTGTTTGAGTTTACAGAGATCATTTTCCATTTTCCCCAATGTATTCTTTAGTATTTTCTCCCCTCTATGATGAACAAACAACTACAAGATGTTAACCCTTGCAGGTGCTTAGACAGTTCTGTTTACAGCCCACTGCTGAACGGTAACTTAAATGACCACACAGAGGAAAACTTTTGCAATTACAAATTGCCAGCAAATCTACACAGCACATGTGCTAGAAAATCAGACTTTTTTCAGATGTGTGCAAGGCTCATCTGGCCATCATGTAAGTGGAGTGTAAAAGATCTGCTGAGCTTCAGGCTGTGCATGAGGGTTATTCATCTGGCATCCCCTCCTGCAGCTCCTGGGCAGCTCCAGGGGCTGAACTGACGTTCAGTGTGTGGTGCTGGCACTTTCCTTCAGCCCTGGGGCTGGATCCTAGGCATTCCCCGCATGTAATCTCACAGGTAGCCCCAGCACCTCACTGCAAATGGCACCTTTTGCACCAAGTAACAGGAGCTGAAATGTTTCCTCTCATGCGTATTATTGCTAACAGCAGACTTTTTAAGGGAACTCTAACTCTTGAACTACTGCAGTCTCTTGTCCATGCTGACTTTAATGACCAGCCCTAAGGGATATGGACCCAGTTTTCCCTCACCCGCAACTTTAAAACAACAGTATTATTTACAATCAGTTGTTTTAAAAAAGCAATAGTAATGATTATTGTATTAATCGTATTCACGATGATATAGTAATGACTATACTTTGTAATCCAGTAATAATAACTCAGAGAAGTTTCAGGGAGAATTTTCATCCCCATGTGGTTTATATATGCTAATTCCTATGCAAATTAAGAACACACTGACACATCTTATTATAATACTTGTCCATTTTGAACATGTGTTTGGTGAAATCATCACAGTCATATTATGCTTTGGAAGATGAACACATCCCAGCCTGTATTGTTGCCACGACAAGAGATGAGATATGGATCCATCATGGGAGTGTATCCTCCACTTTGGGAGGTGGGTGTTCAGTACCACTAAAATGGCTTGGACAGTGGGTGGCACCAGGTTATAATTTCTTTCCTACATTATGTAATTAGTTCTGTCAATCCTGACCTTTTAAAAACTTGGAGTATAAGAAATAGAACAAACTGATGTATTTTTACTTATTGCTTCAATATTCTAGCATTTTGGATTCATATTTTCTGTTCCAAAGAGCTGAGCATCACAACTATTTTTAAAAGAGAAGCCAGAGCTTTCCACTACTGTAGAAACTGAAGCTTTAAGGGAAATCACGGGATCCATAATAAAATTGTGACTGCCAGCAACGTCACATAGCACGTGAAGAAGAAACTCCCTAATGACATCATGTTGTCACTAAACACAAACTGCTGACAACTTACGAGGAAGGAACAGCAAGTAATGCAAGTGAGACCACAAGTGTCATGTAAGTGTACGACAGAGCCCAGCTGGGACACTGCTGGATGGAGAAGGGGAAGGGGCTTGTGAAGGGAGTGACATACAAACGTCAGCCCAACAGGCAGTGCCTGCTCTGGTGACAGCTGTGAGAAAAGGCAAACACAATTGTTGAAACGTTTTTCAAAAGAAGAGCACTCCCTAAATGACTCTATCACGTCGGGATTAGGGAAATCGTGAGCTCATGGCATTTATATGCTGCTTACCTTTACAACAGCTGGTTAACAGCAGGTATTCTGGTCTGCTTTATCACGCAAGCACAGTAGTGCATGGCTCCAACCAGCCCTGAGAGGACAATATCGACTATTTTCTCTCTTGGCTCATGTAGATCTGGATCTCTAACAGTGTGTAAAATCTTTGACTATTCCAGACTCCAAATAGCAATGCAGACAGATCACACAGGGACACAGGGAATCAACTATTCCAAAACCTGCTATGTRGCTGCAGACCTGAGCATGAGCATACCTCGCAGATATGCAAGGCCAGCTGGTTGACAGACCACGTGCTGACTGACTCTTGGGCCACCTGCACAAGCACAGGACATGCCACACTCCTGTGTGAGTGACACCAGCATCAGCAGGAACAACACTTGTATGAGTCCTGATCTAAGCCCTGGAGATGTGATGGGTCTGACACATGAAAAAGAGAAAGAAGATCCTTGTCATTATAGCTCCCTGTTGTACTCTATTAACACAAGGGCCAGGAACATCCATCCCTTCGTGAAAACTAGGCTACTCAGATCTGTGTATGAGAGATAAGCGGCAATACTGACGTGAATCCCTATTGTTACAGGGTTGGAGACCCCAAGGCCTCCAACAAAACACAGAGAACTGTACGAGCAAGAGGCATTCCTTGCCTAGGGGAACTAATCATCTAAATGAAAAAGACAGGCAGGCAGTTGGAAGGAAAGCAGAAGCACAGAGAGGTGAAAGCAATTTGCCCAAGGCCACACAGCCAGTCAGCGGGCAAACCAAAAATAGAGGCTGACCCCCTTGATTGTCAGGCCATTGTTCTCTCCACTGGACTGAAATCTCCCATGGTGAATGTGACATTAAATTGGTATTTCTGTTTTGCTGCTGTCATTTTTAAAAATAAAGCATGACGACAACGTCACTGTACTGAACTGCTGTAATCGAGGCCCCACAAGCACTTTTAGAAACACTGCCATGGAGAACTTTTGCTAAGAGAAGAAAGCAAGGCCTCCAGACACAGGGACTGGAAAGCACGCCCTGATTACTAGCTACTCCTCTACCATGACAGACAAGGGTTACTGCAGCTTTGAAGGCTCTAAGCATCATTGCCTTTACCAGAGCAAACCCCAGACATGAGGTGCAGCTGAAGAATGCAGCTGAGGGCAGACAGCATTAGCAACTGAGAAAGGATCTGGCCCTGCAGAAGACTGTAAAGCTGTCTGCAGTAGCTCTCGAACTGGCAGGGCAAATTCAGTGCAGAACCTGGCGCTGCACATGAAATACGGCTGATGACTGATCAAGATCCTGGCTGCTCTGGACACCACCCCAAGCTGCAGGGCACTAGTCTCCTTAACGCACAGGTTTTCATACTCCCTAAATGCCACCTAAAAATGGGGTAAAGTCTTCCAAAAGACCTACTTCTATGTTTTTAAAGGGCTGCACCAGTGTCACTTCAGGCATTGCAAATGTGAAACAAGACAAGAAAGCAGTTTTTCAGATAACCTTAATGAGCACATGCCCTGGTACTTGGAGGACTCGGCAGGAGGAACAGTCACACATGCTGTCCTCATTGAACATGAATTCAATTACCTGAGTTTCGACACAAGGACAACTTTTTCTGAGTGCACTGATGTTTTATTCCACTAATTTTAAAACAAAATCACACAGAATTCTTTCAGTTATATTTTTAAACACACCTGCTTCGTACTCTGCACTCAGCCTTCATCACCCAAATTGGAAGGCTGCAAATGTTTCTCTGATCTTCAAGAAGTGCAAGAAGGCAGATTCAGGGAACTACAGGCTGGTCAGCCTCACCTCAATCCCTAGAAATGTGATGGAGAAAATCCTCATGGAAAGCATTTCCTAACATATGAAAGACAAAAAGGTAATTGGGAGTAGTCAGCATGGAGTTACAAAGGGGAAATCATACTTGACCAACCTCATTGCCTTCCTCAATGAGTTGACTGGCTTGATGGAAAAGCAGAAATCACCAGTACAGCCTGACAGGTGACTGGTTGGAAAGCAGGTTTGCCTAGCGGACCCTGGAGATCTTGTTGGGAAAGAAGCTGACCATCAGCCTGCAATACACCATTGTAGCAAAAAAAAGGTCAAACAGCTTCCTGGGCTTCATTAGGATAAGCATCATCAGCAGATCAAGGAACGTGATCCTTCCTCTCTACTCAGCACTGATGTGCATGCATCTGGAGTGCTGTGTCCAGTCCTGGGTTCCCCAGTACCAGAAAGATAAGGACTTACTGCAGAAGTCCAGGGCAAGGCCACAAAGATGATTAAGAGACTGGACCATCTATGGGAGATGAGGAGAGGCTGGATGATCTGGAACTTTATAAGGGAGAAAAGAAGACTAGTGGGGGAATCTTATCAACGTGTATAAACACTTGATAGGAGGAAATTAAAAAGAGGGAACCAGGCTCTTCTCAGTAATGCCCAGTGACAGGACAAGAGACAATAGAGGCAAAAGAAAACACAAAAAATCTTATCTAATCACAGGAAAACACTTCTTTTCATTTTGAGGCTTGTGGAACAGCAGAACAGGCTGCCCAGAGATTATGGATTCTACGTGGAGATATTAAAAACTTGACTGGATACGTTCAGGGAAAAGCCGCTCTAGCTGAGTGCTTGAACAATGGGGCTAGACAAGATGATCCCAAGAGGTTGCTTCCAACCTCAATGAATCTGTGATTYGCTGGTGCTTCAGTACATAAACAGCACACTTGGCTTGCAATGACCGAACGCAGTTGGTGCAGGTGTATGCAAATGTCTCCCCATGTTTTCTTGGTGTGCTTTCTCTCCTTCTGCCAACAACAGACTGCATCAAATTGAAGAATTTAATTCCAGTCTTAAGACTTAAATGTGACAAGTAATTAATTCCTTAATAAGCTGTGGTAATTCACCTTTGTATCTTGTGTCCTGGTGACAGCTGCTGTGCATATCCACTAATTTCCACCTTTYAGCATGTGAACTGCACTCATTTACCTCGTTCCCACTAAAAGTGAAAACACAGAAATTAAATTGAAGTATGTAACTGTGACTTCATTATAGAAAGAAGGGGATACTACTTTAACAGAAGTAGTCATGTCTAGCACAAAAGTCAGAGAAATTTGTAAAAGGAGAGTGAAACAATGCAATTTATGAAGATATTACAATCTACTATTAATACAGGAAAGGTACAGACTCATATTCAGACACTGATATGTGTCAGAATACTTTAAGTGAAGGAAGAAAAGTATCTTAAATACTTAATTTACCAATGTTAAATCACTGTAACTTTCTTAAGCAACAAGATGACAGAATTCAGCATATTTTTAAATAAAAATATATTGTACTTGCTTCTCTCTTAGGGAAAAAAAGAAAAAGAAAACTATCTTTCTGAAGAGTAAAAATTCCACTATTCCCAGGTGGACTTCATTGAGAAATTAGTAATTCCAGATTCATAATGCATCTTACAAGATACAATATTGACTTCTGTACTATGATGACAATGTCGGCATAGGAACTGGTCTTAAGATTCACTAAGTCAGATGCTAAAACCTGTGGTGATGGAAATTCCAGCTTCCCATTGTAATCTGCACAGCACAGTAACACTTCAAAACACAACATTGTCAAACTAGAGTTGAAAAAAAAGCAAGCTTGGGAAATTCATGTAGTGTAGTTTCCTGGAGAAAAAAACCATCAAACATAAAAAACCCTAGTAAGGTGGCAAAGGTAAAAAAAACTATGTTTTCCAAAACAGTTAAATTTCATAACACAGATCAATAGAAAAGTAAGAAAACTGAAGTTGTGGTTTCCCTTCTGTATGCTTTGAAGTCCACCATATACTTACATCACACATGGATCTTACTTCCGTATAGTTCAAAACCTGAAAATTTGCCACTTTCAGGTCAATACTGTTGTGTAACCAAAGAAAGCAAGTAAGAGACTTACCACAAAAAATAAACCCAAACTAAATTTTGGGTTTCTTATGCTACAAAGCAGACTACTGTGGCTAGTTTATTAGAGGAATTAGTTCAGGAACAGGCATACTTGCTTACAGGAAAACATCCTTCCTCAGGATCTCTGGATATGCAGCACTCTGTTGGTACACTAGCTTCCAGCAAAAAAATAGCACAGTTACTCCAGGCACAAACCCAATCTGCCAGCCAGAGAGGATAAACACGGATTAAGACTTCACAGTACTAGTTCCAACAGGTTTTTAAAATACCTGTAAATACACTGTTCTACCTGTAGATGAACTGTTTTGCCCAGGATCATAGAAAACTATTAAAAAGATGATCACAACTGAATATTCTTCTACTAGAAGAGAACATATGCATGAAACTAAATTTTCACACTTTCTTCTATACAAAATCCTCTGTCAGAACTACCCATAGCCTTTCTGTTGTATGCTTCCAATAAAATTAAGTGCAACATCCAGAACTGAGGACAGCACTATTTAAAAAGGTCTTTGAGAAACAAAATTAAAGGTTATTCTTTATAAATCTCTAAAACTGCAGGCCTCCTTTGCAACTAAATTTAAAATCCAATGGCTCTAAAATAAAATATTCAACAAATATRTCTGCGAATTGAAGAAGTACAGCTCAGACATCATGTCCAATCGCTATTTAAAATACTTGTATATTACACATATATTGTATTAAAATTGCTCCCTCAGGCCAGGAAATAGTATAAATATCCATTTATGCAGGGCATGTTTCATTAAGTAATGCTGACACGAAGCTTCCATGTTAGCTCACATAACTTTTGAAAAGAGTTTTGGAATGTATATGCAACAATTTTTGTTTAAAACTACTTTTCATACAGATATATAAATATCGACATAAATATATATTATTTTAAATTATTACATATTGGCACTATAAACATACAGAAAATCTTGTCAACATATTTTCACATTAGAGTGGTATTGATCTTGTGCTTTTTGATTAAGCATCCTTAGGAACAGATGACTACAACTGATAACCTAGATAGTAAAATTTAAAGAGAAGTTGGCAATATTTTAACTAAAACTTCAATATGGTCCACTGTTTCCAATGTCACCTTTAAATTCAGAAAAGGCAAATCTCTCCCAGTACTAAATTCTCCCTTTCATGGTTAATACTTAATTGATCATCAGGAGCAGTAAAAGGATCTTGAGTTCAGCCTGGCTTGCAAAGACAAGAGAAGCCACACTCACATGATCGAATAATTCACGCTGGAACAACTCCCAGCTCTGTGTTAATTAAGGTTATAACTTGATTTTCAGGCTTTAAAGGAAATTTCCACAGAAGGCTGGGAGGAAGAAAGCAAGCCACCCTCCAGACCTGAAGAAAACAGTACTAGGATTTGCTATTCAATATCACACAGGATTTCTGCAGCAAGACCATCAATATTAAGGCCCTACCACGCCTGACAACAGAGAAAACAAGTACAAGCAGATAATTTCTGCACAGAGAAGCCTGGCAATACGCAGAATAATCTGACCTACCAAAGCCCTGATGGATGTTCCTAACCAGAGCACATGGATGGCTCCACTACAGCAATGCACTCCAAGATTTTGATTAGGCTGCAGTCAAACGACCGGACCAGGTTTTCTTGCCTCACAGAGCGCATCTTACAACCTGAATAAACCCCTGATCCCCACTATGATCATAGAAATTAGGAAAAAAAGTGCTTGAAACTGAGACAAGACTCTTGGTTTCTGCTGTTTTCCAGCACCTGCTGGTGTCTTAATCCTTTTCCAGCAAATGAAAATGCATCGCAAAAACTGGCAGAATTAGAATAGAAAGCAATATGGCTTGAAGGCAGTGTGACGCCCTTATATGGTGGCTCCCTTGCTGAAACCAGCTACATAAGTGTGGAGAAAGAGAAATATACCCTGTAATGCAACTAGCTTCTAAGCACAAAAGGGGTGCAATGATCACAAAAAGATTTATTAGCATCACCAATGAAAACACACAGTAAGAAATGAAAATACTAATCAGTGGTAGGAAGTGTGTCCCTAGCAAGTTAGCTAATTACATGGTTGTCAGCAGGTGGGCAGGTAAGGCTTGAAGTATATTGTAAACTGGTTTATAATTTACTGTTACTCTCTTAAGACTACCTGGCATCTCCATGTGTTGCTCATTACTTCAATAAACTTCAACTCCTTTGAATTGAGTGTGTTGTGCTGAGAATTTGCCTAAATATTTTGAAAATAATATCAAAGCTATTCTGCAGTTCTGAAGCATGAGTCTAAAGAACTTTTCACATACATGGAAACATTAATCTTCTGATTTTTTCTTTGAGATGCTTTGCTCTTGCATGTGTTGGAGGATAATTTCTGAAAGACACCAGAAAGTTTGTACATTTTCGCTCCATGAAAAAAACCCTAACCTTGGCAAAATTATGTGATTTTGAGAAACCACAGTGAAGTTTACAGAGACTTTGCAGAATGGTGTGACTTTGCCAACACAGTCTCTATAAAAATAACTGCTCACTAAAGCGCACACCCTTGCAAAGGCAGGAGCAGAGCCTGAGTCATCTGCTGTTGACAGATCTCTAAGAAACGACTTGACAAAGCATCGCGTTTTACTCTCAGGCTGCCTCCCAAAGGCTAACAGCCACCTGCTGCTCCTCTTGCCTCGAGTGCCAAAGACCTGCAAGGTTTGCAGAAACAGGCGGACATTGCTGAAGATGCACATAGGTCTCAGCCTAGTAGCACAAGAGGAAGACTGCTTTTGGTTTGTTCTTTTCTTTGCAAAAAGACTACAGAAACTGTGAAGATTCCTGTACAGAAATGTAAGCTCTGCCCCTGGGGCAATTTTTGGCTTATTGACCACATTACTCTCACCTTCTGAAACAAATGAAACAAACAACAGCTTTAACCTCCACATAGTCTTTTTTTCTCTTCTGCAGTGGAACCACAGTAAGTTAGATGTCCTGTGGGCAAAACAGTGAGAAATCACAGGCTGAAAAGAATTTATAATGCACAGGTTTGAGTTATCCCTTCACACAGTCTTCTTCCTTAATCATTGCAAGACATATCTCTCGTGCTCACCACTGCAGCTTAAAATGATCTTTAAACATCTTTGTGTCACTAAGATACTTCGAGCATTAGATTGTGTTTAACCGATCCTAGTGATTTTCTTTTTGCAGCCCTCAAGATTCTACAGAATGTTAAAAATGTTTTTAAGAAACTGAAGAGCAAAAAGACAACTAGATCACTACCAATGCAAAGAGTAAATCTACTATATTAGCTGATAAAATCTAGTGTTGGTAAAGTAACCAGGACAACTAAGATTGACCTGAACACTATCTTTTCTCAATAATAACCAACTCTCATATTTACAAGTAAAGCTAGTGAAAGGGAAAACAGAAAAGTGCAATGTTACCATGGAAATATAACCAAAGACCAGTGACAAACAGAAGGTCTCTCAGAAAATGGCTCAAGTTTTAAACAGCAGGTATGCGGCATAAGCATGAAATCATAAAGAAAGGAATCTCTCTGCAGAGTACATTACATTTTTTTGCATTCAGTTCCTTGTCTGTTMGCTTGCTCTGAGTTTTCTCAGTACCTGGACTATTATTTACAAGATGGAATGCCAAGTATTTTTACTGGGAAATGAACTGCCAGAATTGTCTCCAAAAATCTAGGAATTTTTTTTACCCCTTCTGTAATTTCAGCATTTGGGTTTAAGTTTTAAGACTATTTCAATCTAGCATTGCAGTCAAAAGTCTGTAGAAGTAAACTTACATTTAAAAAAAAAATCTGTAAATTTGTGTCTGCTATTCATAACCCAACAAACTTAAAGGTCAACTTGCATCTGAAATAGATCCAGCTACATTAAGGTAAGTAACCRTAAGGCAGAATTACATAAACAACTAAACACAGTAGCAATCATAGCCTGCAATCCTATAAGGTTCACAGGTTAGATTTTAAAGATTTTTAAAGAATATTTTTCATGCCAACTCATAGTGTACTGTGGCACAACAAAAGTTGTGGTTCATTTGGGAATGCAAGATGAATACGTTGATACTGAACACAGCAGGGATAGGTCAAAGTTGCTGTCTGCTCCAGAAAGCATTGAATCTACTCCTTTTAAGAAGCAGTGAGTAACATGCATTTTAAGACTGTCCTGCTGAACACAAGAGTATATGGGAAGTAATTTTGAGACTGCAAAGGGATTTTAAGAGTTTCTGTCAGCGAAACATTACGTCTTAATTCCCTGCTGAAAAAGAAATTTTCATTATAGAGAATGGCAGAAAAACCGTGACCTAGGAGGAAATTCTCCATATATACCAAAAGGCTTCACTGATTTAGGGAAAGTGGAAGTCTGCACATCTTGCCCTGTTCTGTCCTTAATGCTGTATTATGGACACAAATTATTTTAAAATTAGATTAAATTCAAATTAATGAAGATACTTATAAAATTTTCAGAATATTTACTTCAACCCCCTCGATGTATTTGTTAATCTTAGCAGCAATATGAAGGATACCTCTTGTGAAGTATCCCTCTTGTGGAGCTCTGCTTCAAATATTTAATTCATTTTAACTTCAATTATGGAAGCACAAACAGTATTGACATAATAACATCAAGTAAATTTCACAGATGATGTTAGTGAATATTTATTTATAGCTCATATTTATTTATATAAGCTAAATCAGGACCACATGATCCCATCAGACATATGCATGCTGACTCTGAAAGGCAAATTTGGTTTCAGGGTGGTTTTTCCTCCCTCTGACAGCACCACTGTGGATTTTTAAATATCCTAAATGAACATTTCCCATGTCCTTCTTGTAATGACGCCAAAAAGGTTGTAAACACAGACAAAAGCCATTTAGACATGGTACTTTTACACACAACTAAATCCTTGGCATCAAAGGAAACACAGAACCTGAAATGACATCTGGCACAGGCTTTGTCTAAACCAGCTAAAAGGCCCTAAGTAGTTTGTGATCTTTCACTGTAAACTTATGAAAACAGGAGTAACTGGAGGAAAATAACCAAAAATTGAGATACTTTTGGAACAGTAGAAAGCTAGGCAACTCACCTCATGGGAGGAGCTTATTATCTCTTGCGGGAAAAAAGAGAATTTCTACTGCAAACTCACACAGACTAACTTAGCAATTTGTTTAAAAAAAAAGTGAGATGGAACAGCTCCCTGTCATAAGAAAAAGCAAAGCTCATTTAAATCTTGATGTCAGCTTGAATTAATTTATCTTAAACCTGCGGCAATATCCCCTGATGCTGCAGGTTTTTTAATTATTAGGCATAAAAGCAGCAGTCTAATAAATCCCAACAGTAACGATACTGGCAGAAGCATTTTACTTTCTGCAGACTCTCAGAGGCTGTAAACGCTACATTTATTCTGAGGGCAGTGTTCAGATCGAGATGAATCTATAGAAGCATCTGGAGACAATTATTCAGCCAGAATTAAAAGCAGAACAGACCTGTGAGATCTGCGCCTGAAAGGAGCGAGCCTTTCTGCTCTGGAAACAGCACTGAGCCCGTGCACGGGCTCTGAAGATTTGTTATGTGGGGCTTGGTACCATGGAACATTTTACCTCCTCTAGAAAGATGGTGCACTAGCAAGAGCAAGTCATCTTAAATAAGGAAAGGAGAAGATTTTTCTGTTCATCTTATATGTATGTCAAATAGGGAAAAGAGCCAACCAACCAATATGTTGCTGTTCTGACAGGATTAGAAAAAGTCACATCACAGAGAAGCAATAGATTGACTTAGCACCTGGTTCCCCACCCCAGCTCTCTTTAGATTTGCCAGAATCTTTGCTACCAGAGGGAGAAGACATTTTTAGCAAGAGGAAGCCATCACAAAAGCATGGTAAGGCAGTTATGCCTTCTGACTCGGCTTTAAAGAAACTGCCCACTACTGAGGAAATTCTAGCTAATAGAGAGTCCCAGTCAAAAGCATTCTCTGATGAAGCTAATTCTTTCTCACCACTTATTGTTTTGGTTTTTTCTTGCAAAATAAAAAATAACAGAATTTGGGAGGTTCCATTGATAATGCTTAAACAGCAATTTCCTCAATACATAAAGCACCCTTGCAGAATGATCCAAATCTTAGTAACGAGGGGCATCATTAAGTTTGTCACATGCTGATTTTCTCTTATATATTTTGTAACGGAAGTTAGTTGTAACATGCAGGATGAAACGTGGAATATATGATAGCTCACTCTGTATCTACAATCCCTGCTAAAAGGAAATCATTTACAGAATCCAAATTCTCATTTATATTAAGCTCTTATTTCTGGCCCAGCTTCCCAGATACATCTTTGTAAACTTCTTCTGCTGATCCTCCCAAAAAGGACAGGAGGAGCTGCTGTTTGTATGAGTACATCCATATCTGATTTCATGAAAAGGATTTGAGAAATCTGATCACAATGGACCAGGTTACTTGTGAAAAATCTCATTATAAGAGAATTTTTAGAGTTTATTATATCAGCTGTCCAATTTCAACCAAATCAGCTAGCCTTGGACACAAGCCTGAAACAGTCTGTTAGTTAGAATGTATGATAATGTCTGTGTGATAACTACGAGAAGCACCATTTTTAGATTTTTGCTTCACTATTAAAAAMATTATTAAAACCATGAAACCTAGCAGCTAAAGACAGCTACTACGGAGGAGGTGTTTCCCTTTGCTAAATGCAAGGCTTTATTTTTATGTTTTGTTTTTTCCCTGATCAAGATTTCCCATCTGCTATGTTATCCGCTAAGGAATTTTCCAGTGAGCTCTCTTCAGACTTCATTTGACAATTATTTGGACAGGAAAGGACGCTTTTCCCACAGGTATCTCTCAGGTTAAATTGCACTGCCTTGACCATTGAAAAAACACACTACTAACAGCAGYAGTGATCAACTTTTAAAAGTCTAAAAGTTTTTTTCATCTGAAGGCAAAAACTCCAGCTCTGTGACCCCACAATCCCACTGTTTTCCCATGTTATAGCCCACAGGGAAGCAAATTCTGAACCATCTTGATGCTTTTCTGACCATGGACCTACCTTGTGGGTACAACAAAGTAACCGGCTTGGAAAGCCCTTCTTCAAACTCTGGCCAAAATAAGGCACAGAGCACACAGACACACAGTAAGGATAATACAGAAAAGTAGACTGGAAATGCCCTGCGTCTGATAGTTGGGACGAGGCTCTGGACTGATCATTAGAGGATGCAGAAGGAGAAAAGTTTTAAAATGTCTGACCTAGTTAAGTGGATGGTGTATCTGTTGTTCATCATTTGAGACACAGTAAGATTATCAGAGCCTGGAGCCTTCCTAAACTCTGATTTCCCATACAGAGACTGTCACATGCATGGTTTTTATTCAAACACTCCAGGTCTGTATGACAGCAAGTAAAAAATAAAATATTATAGATACAGAAAGTTGACACGAACTTTATCAAGGTAGGGATTGCATTTCTCTCCTAATGGAGCAAAAAAGGGAAAGCCAGAGTGACCTACTCCACCAGATGGTGAGCACCTTCTGAGCAGGAAGCATAATCCAGGTCCGCCTTCTACCTCCTCACCTGATGAATTTTGTCACCTACAGAGTAATAAAAATATTTCCTCCCTTCATGTACTATAAAAAATAACTATCTTCGAGTCCTCATATAGATCTGTGATGTAAGATATGTAGAGACATGGAGGAAACACTCTTTTCCTCTGCAGCAGGGTCTGTGCATTAATTTTCTACCTTTAAATACACATCAAAGTTATGTTTTGAAGTTCTTCTACCCTTCATAAACCATTCAAAGACATTTGAAATGCACAGAATCAGCATCAGCAACCATCCAAGAAAACAGAAGTGTCCAAATAATTTTGAAAGCCATGATGATGCCTTCACAGCCTAAATGAAAAGTGTGCAAATATCAGACAGCTCATGAGATTCAACACAATTCAGAAGTCATTGCCTGGCGTCAACAATGGGAATGCATACATGCACTTTGTGTTTTACAAAGTAATTCTGACAACACTTTTCAGCTTAAGCAATGCTGAAATGGCAACTTTTCAATGTGCCCTTTAATAACTCGCTTGGTACATTTGAACTGAGAGAAGCAGAATCTTTGTGTGACAGGAGCTAACAAAGCTCATGAAAAGGCTAAAACACGTAGTGCAGGGCACCCAGTTTTATAAAATAAGAGAGTTCAGAAGTGGTGCTGATCTGTATTTACATTCTGGAAGGACCCATCAGCTGAGATTTGAGCCAAATTTAGAGGTGGTCCTTTCCCAAGAAGCTCTACACTTAAACATACAGGAATTGCCATCATTGTCTATTATATTTCACCAAAAAGGTGAAAGGGCCACACAGAGTTTAACACAGCTACCCTTGGACAGAGATCTGAAGGAAAGCTGGGAGCTAAGTCCTGACTTTCAGAATTTCGAGGCAGTAATTTCCTCACATGACTCTCTCATATCAGTAACTGGTGCATCTGAGAAATGGCAGCTGTGGGAAGGACACTGCCAAACTCAGCACAAGCCTTCAAGAGGTGACATACATGCTCCTTTAACACAATGCTCCGTATCCCTTCAGAAGCCTGCAAGGCTGAAGTCCTGGCTGTTTGAGATCAAAGAGGGTTTCTGTCCTGAAACTCCCTCCTCGACGTTTTTCACACCCAGATTACTCCAGATGCTGTTACTGTGGCTAGTCCATGCTGATCACCTGAGAAGCCTATTTGGCATTCATTAATCCAATCAAAAGTGAGCTGTCGCTAAAAAAATGGTATCACAAAAGGGACATCGCTACAGAGAGCTCAAAGTGCATTGTTTTGAATTTACCTCTGCATTTTTCTCAGGCTCTTACTTGCTGCCTTTGCAAGCCCTGCACAACCTGCTGTGAATCACTTGCTCTGTTTCACCTTGGACCTCTCTAATCACCAGAGAGGAGCTTGCGGGACCCCAGCCACTACAGCCCTGGGGGCTGGCACAGAACCCTGACATGTGAGGAGGAATAAACAGTGTAATTTTCCTGGCTGGCTGTCTCTTTTCTTTTTAAAGTCTATTAACGCAACAGGCATACTGTAAAGTCTTAGCCAGCTACCTACAGAGCTGGAGTTCTGTGTTTGCTAAGACGAATTATTTTAAGCACTGGAATACGGCAGTTTATGGAGTGTGTGAGGCAGGTATCCATCAGACCATTTGCAAATCATATACTGGAAGTGCTGTTCAAGATCCTGAACCTTACCCTCTAGTGTTACTAATCCTTTTTGTAGATATGTGCTGTTTAATTGCCAGTTGGGAACTACAATGACATGTAACATGACTAATTTTTCAAACTACAGTTGTACTATTTCCCCCACCCTCCTCCTTATACTTTTCCTGTCAATCTCCTTTCACTCTACTCTGTTGCTGTTTCTCTTGCCAAAACCACCTTCTTTGGTAGCAACTGCAAAACTTTGAAAGTGGAAAATACGGTATTTAAATGTACTGCACAGAATGGACCCAATAAAATATGGTTTCACAGGTCTCAAAATCAACCCTCTCTACCCAAACCCTACATAACACTGCTTTGAAAGGTGGTGTCTCTCAAGAACATTCAATCTCTAAGTATAACTTCCATGATGAGAAAAATAACCACTTGCCACACTATGCTTAGGACTAACACAGACACTAGTTCAGTATGTTTTCTGTGCAACTAGTCTCTATACTCTGAGAAAGAGTTTCAGGGAGCAATGTTGATACATGTTCCAAAATATTAGCCTCAAATTCCCTTTCATCCAGTAGTCCTTTGATCCTAGATGCAAAACACAAGAAGGCATTTTGTCATAGGTCACGATGCCAAAGACTGAAAGGCACCAGCTGTAATGTGATGGGATTTTTTAAAAACATGTAAGAGAACTACTCCCCCCTCAGTGAATGGCTCAGAATTTCCGAAGCACAGGAGGTAGGGTCATTCAAAATCTAGTTCACAGTGGACACTTCTCAGCACAGCACTCCACAGTTTTTTCCCCAATTGGGACAATTTCCAAAAGCATTTTTGATCGCAGAGGTATGCTCTGCCATCGTAGACAGAGGCTTGGCTACTGGTGAGTTCGCAGGATTGGGACAAGTCATCACAAATTTTTTCCTTGCTGCTAACAAATATTAGTCACTTTTTACTCTGGCAGAGTTTGAAAGTGCTTTTGACAGTTGCAACTACCTGAGATACGGAAAACTCAAGAAATCCCCTAGGTTACAAAGTCCTGCAAACACATCAGTGAGAAAAAATTACAACTGTGACTCATGATGAAATTTCTACCATTCTTTAAATGGACTTTATCTCACAAGCATTTATTCAAGTTTCCATACTCCAGGCACTATTCTACAAACCCCTATACTGACAGCCAGGAAAACCCACAACCACAAAGCAAATCTGTCATTAGCAAATTGAAAACAATGTGAACYATGATGTCTCCACTACACTATTAATCTCACATACGACCTCAGAGTGTGATAGACGATGGAAAATAATATTTCCTAATTAGATGAACAAACTTTCATTCAACACTAATTATCTCTTGGGAGCTTAATGAAAAGAGAAGGAAGGTTCTTTCAGTCTGGGGCCTGGAGAAGCACCCCACAAGTCTTCACATCAATGGACAGAAACAGAGATGAAACATAAATGAACCAGTATGGATATCTCACTCCCACATATTGCCAAGAGACATCACTTGCTGAATTACAAGAAGCTTTACAGCATATTAAATTTCAAATCAAAACGATCAGGACAGGCAGTATTACAGATCCAGCAGCCACACCCACCTCATTACCTTACAAAGATTCCCTCCCAAAGCCAAAGTGTTCATCCAGGGAAGTGTGGCCACCTGGTCACAGAACAGCCCTCAAACAAAGGGACTAACAAAACCACTTCAAAAGAGTGTTAGCAATTCCCTGTTGGCATCCAACATCTAGAGAAAAAAGTCAAACTGTAAAGCCACGCCATGCTCATTCCCAGAAATGTATAGAAGTTTTAAATATTTTGGTGGGGGATGGGACTATGAGGAGAATAGAAGACATATTTGGTATGGTTATTTTTATGTTGGCCCTCATTATTTTCCACTTACTGTGAAGAATTTTCATTTTTACTACAGCAGCTTTCTGATGAAAATCATTTATCAAAGAAAGTCCCAAGTGCACTATAAATCCAATACTAATCTGTAAATTAAAGTTTTCTTTTGCTATGGACAAACAGCACTTTCAAATAGTTCACAACTTCTGCAAGCATAAGGGTTCTGGTTTTAGGCAATTTTTATCTAGGCACTATGTCAAAATTCAATCTTCATTTTTTAAAGCTTCTTCTGCAAAAATAAATTCTAAAAAAGGATAAAACAACATGAAATGATTGGGGATGCAAACTCAAAGATAGCTTTAGGTCAGAGATAGCTTTTCTGCTATGTTAACACGATCTTATTTGTGAATACAAGATAAATGAAAGGGCTGTATATTTGCTCCTGAGCTAAAATGGACAAGACGTTTGCCTGGACAGCTCTAGCAAAAGATGCAGGTGGGATGTAAGATAGGAAAGTGCATGAAACACACCTCCAGTACAGGTAACTGTCAACCATTACCACTTATTTCATGATCCACAAATGTAGGGTCATATTTTGAAAGCTGAAAACCCGGACTATGTAAAAAGAGTATTAACTCTCTAATCAGACTCATGCAGTGCTTATCTGAAATGAGGCTTCAGAAAAACCTAGATGCAGAAAAGATACGCTACTACGAAAAAAGTACAAGAAACCCAAATACTTAGTTCTGTACACAACTTTAGAAAACCTTGTCTCTGGCAGAAAGACAGGGCAATTGCTTTTTCCACCTTCCTTTTCCTCCAAGTTACAGAAGCAGGATGAAATATGTAAATGTATTATCTCATAGATTCTTGCTGGAGACACTAAGTAGTAAGTTCTTCAATATCTATTTCATGTGAGAGGTGGGCCTGAACAATAAGACTGTAGAGTGACTTATTTATTAATGTGGTCAATCTTTTTTTAAAATGACGGATTAAATTCTCAATTTAACTTCTTTGGTAACACAAGAACATTTGAAGAGGGTAGTGCTGCAAACTGCACAAGCTAGAAGAAAAACATTTGTTACTGCCATTCACTGCTAGTGGCTACAAGTCTGGAGGTTTCCAATTTTCTCACTAAGGAAAAAAAAAACCTGTGAAAACCACAGCATTTAAAATGGTTATAAGGGTACTCACACATAATTGGGCACCTGTTCACAGTTAACAGGATAAATCTTTTAGAGGAAAAAAAAAGCACTGAGGAGGCCCAGAGGTTCTTTATCCATAGGAAGTGGGATAAAAATAATATAATTTGGCAAAATAATCTGAATTACTCGTGGATGGTTGAAATGGTATTCATATACAGCTCATAATGGCAGAGTCAGAGAGGCATACAATACAGGTATAAAATAGCCTTCCCTCCCTGTGAGAGGTGTATAGGAGCTAAATGTATGTGGTGCTTTGGTGGGAGAAGACTCTTCCTTCAGTGCACACACGGCATCACCGCTCAGTTCCTGAAATTCACAGTGGGCCCCACCAAACATTATGAATAGGAAAAGCAGAGCGTGCATGTGGCATGTCCCTTGGGGAGTGGCAGAGTGCAGGCCAGAAGCTGACTTCACTCCTTGAGGTGGGAATGTCAGCATCAGCTGGAGCAACAGACCGATTTCTGTACTTCATTAAAGCTTGACGGTTGCACGAATACAACAGAAGAAAACATGAGGACTCCCCAAATGCTGAAACAAACGTACATCAAACCAGGTAGCAATTTTTCATTAGTGATAATTAAAAAACGTTCAGTGATATTTCTATGTGAAAGTGCACTGTGCTCAGCTTAAAGCTACCTCAAGAGTGTTAACCACAGMATGACTTCTTGTTTTATTATATACATTTTATGATGAGCAGCACATGAAGTTTCAGTTGCAGAATTGATGCAAGGGAAGTTCTTCCATAAATTGTGTTCGATACTTAAGATTTTCTACCTCAGCTATTGTAAGGCATGACGTTTCCACTTGAAACTTAGTGCCCACACTTAAAGAATCCTGTGCAATTTTAACTAGTTTTCAATTTGTCACCTTCACTGAAAGTCCCTCAGCTTTTGCAAAACTGAAAGGCTAAGTAAGTAGAACCTATAATTTGTATGCTGTTTATGTGGAAAAACTGTGTTACAACCTTTCATATTCAGCTCCTCTCAGTTTAGCAGTCCCAGTATTTTTGCACACTATTTTTGTAATATTTATTGCTATTAGGGTAGATGTTTAACAGCCTTTCTTACCATGACTTGCTGAAGGTAGGTGGAGCCAAACACAGGCAAGCATTTATATATTAACATTGAATATAAAGCCATGATATTCGACTCTCATTCATTCCCTGCAAGAGCCCAAGCACTTACCTGTCTGTGCAACTGAAAACCACAAAGGTTTAGCCATGCTGACTGTGGCAAAACTCCTATAATAACAGTACATTAATAATACTTAGCACTTTACAACCATAGCATTTAACTTTTCAACCACTAACCTCCAAGAGCTCAGTATCATCAAATCCATTCCGCACATGAGGAAACCTGACACATGGAAATTTCCCCAAGGTCACCTGACAGCTAAAACTGGGATCCAGAGCTCCTAAAACACTGATTAGTCCTCCAGGCACTCAGGCACACATTCACTTCCAAGGCTACTTAAAGCTAGAAAAAATTGCCTAATTAGCACTTGTATTTAGCTGTTTTAATAGACCTCTCTTTCGTACTCTTGTCTTCAATTCCATTTTTAGATACTTTTCTGGAAGCTGAGTGCAGCATTGCAGTCTGCTGTATGTTATGCAAGTTCAGCTTTATTCTGTCTAGCAGAAATGAAATTCTTCACAGTGCATACTTCAAAATAATTAAGACAGATCAGTATAGCAAAAAACCCAGCAGAGATCAACCTGTCAAAGCAACCAGTTTGCATATTTCTCTCTCTCCCCCTCAAGTTAGGGAACAACTGAATAAACCAAAGACTGTTCTTGGCTCTTGTGCAAAATTAAAGCTCTTGCCCTTGCTCTTCACGGGTACAGTGAGCAAAAGGATGTGGTATCTATGATCCACTGCGATGCTAAAACATGGTAAGGAGAAGGAGGTCAAGAGACAGGATACAAAACAGAGAGATGGTGGTGGGAGAAAGAGGAGGAAAAAAACTGAGTAGAGCAGCAGGCATTTTTGGAAAGAACTGTATCAATTTCTACAAGTACATACAGCCGAGAAAAATAATTTTCACTCAAATTTACTTAAAATTAGTAAATCCCTTCAGTACAATAGGAACAGAATCATTAGAGAGCTTTCAAAAAAGCAGAACAAGACCCATATGGGTCGAATGAAGACAACATGCACACGGCAGAACTAAGACTTTATCTTCTGTGCTATGCCACAGAGCAAGTATATGTTCCTATACGATTCTATGATCATGGAAGCAAAACCACAATTTCTGGCATTTACTTGACAATGTCACAGCTTCCAAGTTCTGTAGAAGTTCTCATGAATGTCAGACAGGGACCTCAAACAGCAGAAATAGCAGCTGTCACAAAACTATACACAAAGCTCCAAGCTATGGCTGAGGCAGACTACCTAAAATACATTTTGGCTTCCTTTTACCAGATGGCATAGCCTGCTTGAAAGCAAAACAAAATTGCTAAGCAGCATTATATCTTCATTAGCTTTCCACAACTAAGTCCTGAAACTGACTGTTTTGTTACAGCCAAATGCATCGACAAACAAACACAAGGTTCAGTTATTAACTAGAAGTACTACATACCAAAGGTTTTGCCAAATTTTGGTGGTTTTTTCTCTTTTTCCCCTGTAGAGACTGTAAAGAGTCTTACACTAAAACTTGCATCAGCTAAGCAGAAGAGACGTATCCTTTTGGCAGGCTAACTTCAACTTTATCATGTTTCCACAAATACATGCTTTGTTCTACTGACATTAAAACACATTACATTGTTTTACAGAGCCCTCCAAATAAAACCATATGAAATATAAAGGTTTTGTTTAGGACTGTTCCTAAGGCTGGCAAAGCTCCTTTCTATTTGAAGCGTGTTCTGCCTGCCAAGTGCGTCTAGACTTTTATTTCCTGTTGCAATTTTCATTTTATCGGAAGCATTGCTCCATTTTTACATTAGTGTTAATCCCAATACACGCCAGTTGCAGAAAAATGTACTGGGTACTGCAGGTAGACTAGACCTTAATATATTTTCTCAAATCTCACTCTAATGTGCATTAAAAAGCCTCAGGCATACCTAATTAGTCTAGATAATTTTCAAGTTCCAGTAAGACAATTACATTTGCTACTGATGCAAATTGTTACAGTCTAGTTATATTCAACCAGGCACCCCTACAAACTCCAAAAAAATTTAAAGAACATTCGACAATAACTCTGGATTGAAGGTAATTGACATACTCTTCCTTTATTTTAAAAGCAGCAGTCAGATTGGGAGTACGAAAACTAAAGGGAAAAAAGAAAAGAGCAGTTCTAAAACATTCAAATAAATCTCTGCTGCAAGCAACCATTGTGACAATTTTTGGGACCCAGTTTGAGCCACTCAAAACACTACTTTGCACCAAGTCTGAGTATGTGCAGCATGACTGTTTTTCACTAGTTAATGACATAAAGGAGCAGTGACTGGGTCTCTGTCTATGAACTATTACTAGCAAAGGACCACCACCAACAAAGCAGCTCTTATAAAGCAGAATAATGACTTCCTGCAGACCCTCCTACCCACAGCCTGACTCAAGAAAGCTAAGCAGGAGTCCACTAAGTGATGAACTCTCATCACCAGAGCAAGAGTGAGAAAATCACACAACAGATGGATGTGAAGGCATGAAAGGATTAGGTGTCCATGCTTCCACTCACAGCAGAGAGAGAAATCTTTTGACATACAGATGGTGAGACCAGAAGAAGGGAACCAAGAATGCAGGGGGATTCATTCATGCATGATAGTCATGAAAAGCTGAGGTAGACAGCCAGATGTTTGTATAACTTAATTTGGACTGGATTCTATATACTCATACTATGGTCCAGAAGTAAAACGTGATTAGTTTAGAAAACCTGCAAAAATATGCATTTTAATGGATTACACCTTTTTTTTAAAAAATTATTTTTATTAGTACAAGTGTTAAACTGGAAAGCAGAGTATCACAAGCAGAGTGTTCTGGGAGAGAGCTCCTTGGAGAAAGGAAAAGTAGTCTCAGACACATGAAAAGCATGCCGTATTTCTACTAAATGAGCAATGAACCTCTCTGGCATCAAAAGCATTAATCCAGAGGGCAAAGAAACTGGGCCTCGAATCTACTCAGCCGAGAGGACTTAAAAAGTACAGACCTCAGCAAGCTGTCTGATGGATGTCTAACAAGACGACATTGTACAAAGCTTTGGAAGAATTGGAAATGCACTATACACAAATCCAGAACTTCAAAATAGCATGATATAATTTTATCATAATGTACATACAGATTAAGAAGACACCCAAGACAAAAAATAAACCGACAACATTAATAATGGTATCCAGAGATAAATCTAAATCAAAATGCATTTGCAGAATGTGTGTTAAATCTCGAAAATTGGGAAATTGAAGGAAGGTTCTCCTATTCCTCACAAGATCAATATAGACATTGCTGTAAAGACATTTTTGAGCCTGAGATTCCATACCAAGCCAAATCTCTAACTTTTAAAAGATACACTGCAACAGGAGATGTACTCTAAAGGAACTTAAACACCAAAATTTTCATTGGCTGATTGATGAGTTTTCTGCTTTTGGAAGAAGTAGAGGCTAACTTTTCGGACCAATTTTCTATAAATGTTCTATGTTTCAAATGCTGACCTGAATATTTGCTCTCTAATATTGCTGCTAAATGCTAATGTAGGTGTCTGCCTTGGAAGATGAAAATCATCTTCAACAGAACAGGAATCTCCACTAGGGTCATGCTTTCGGAGACTAACTCAACATGTCAGGTTTTCTTCAGTGTCAACATCACCTTGGCATGGGGATTTGCCAGGATTTACAGTCTACCAAAGTTCACATCACTCATTTGGAGCAACATAATAGGAAATAAGAGAGTCTAAAGAAAAGAGTACAGCTCTCAGAAGGATTTTAAATCCAGATCCAAGGGATGTTTATACAATGTATTGCTTTTGAAGAAAAAAAAAATCAGCCATCCCCAACTCATTGTTTTGGGTTCCAACACCATACAGGAACTTCTCAGAATTTTCACACGTGCAGATAAACTAAATGTATCTTACAAGTGAATAACCTGATTAGARTCTCCTTTGTAGCCTTTTATACTGGACAAAACTGCTTCTGACATCAGAGAACTCGTCGACATATTCTAAATACACGCCAGACATAAAACTCAGGGTTATTCGAGTACTGGTCTAGTGCAGAGCTGAAGAGCACAAACAGATCGAACAGAGTCTTCAGGTATTTCTGGCTCTCTAGAGCTCACTACCTATTGTGCAGTAAGATGTGCAGGCAAGTAACAGCAAAACCAAGAACCACCTCCACTACTTGTGTTATCAAAGGAAAAAATAAAAGACACAAGCAGAGGAGCTGGGGAGGGGCAGGACAGCACAGTCCATGCTCCACCTGAGGAACAAGTCACTTAAAAGACAACACGAACTCACAACAGACTGTTGTGTTTTCCCCTGTGTTTTCTCCTGGAAGAAATACTGACTGAGAGTTAAAACCCAAAAAATTATACTACTCCACCACTCCCCAAAACAAACAAACAAAAGCCCCCACAAAAATACATCAGCAGTCCCTGAGAAATACCAGCCCCTGATTTCCCTACAAGGATTTGTAAATAGCACAGTCCAATAAACCAGAATATGAAATTATTAGCAGCAGTGTTAGGTAATTTATTCACTGAAAAATAACTCCAGCTGTGTCTCAGGTCTCATAAAAAAGGAAAACATTTATAACTGAGTTACAGGTGGGTGACTCTGAGGGCTGCACAGGATTGTGGGAAAAGCCCTGACTTTAAGGATCAGAAATAGCATTTTTATAATACAGCTACAGATTTTTCTTCTGAAATTAAATTCTTCTGAGACATTTTCTGTGGAGTCAGCAAAAGATATTTTAAATGCAGTTCATCAGCAGCCACAAACCTGGCTGCCTGTGCTGCTGCCCATATGGGTGAACTCAGGATAAATGGAAGAAAGAGGTGTAATATGAAATGGTTGAATGACTAAGGCAGACAGAAGCACTGGCTCCACAGCTCTCTGTGCTGCTGGAAAAGATACTCCTGTCATTCATCTGCCTCCTCACTGGGGGAAAGGGGATCTCTGTAGGTTTTCCAGAGTAAAAGGCAGAGAAGGATCAGGTGCCCTGAAGAACACAACCACCTCTGCCTTCAAAGGCTGGCATTCGGAAACATGGCATTGTCTGTCTGGGATCCCTATGATTTTAATGACCTGTGTCAAAGGGCACACACTTAATTCACAGATACTACAGGAAAGCTTAAATTTCAAGTGGGTGTTGATGGAAAACAAGAGGGAATAGTGAGTCTTTGGTGAGCACGAGAATATGGTACAACATTGCAAAGGGATTTGGCTCTTGTCTCCATCCTGTGCTCTCCACTAAAGATGAAGAATAAAAAGCCATCTTTGCCACATTTAGTGGCTTTAGTCACCAATGGTCAAAATTAAACCATAAGGAATTGAGTTACTTCTTTCATCCTTCTTGTCTGAGTTAAATGGTCTTGGTCAGTGCTTGTCACCACAGCTAGGGCTGCTTTTGGAATTTGGAGACAAGGACTATCACAGTCACCATCCAAGGAATGGCCCCTCTGCTACTGTAAAGTGTTTGCTTGAGTTTGCTTTGTTTTTCTAGTGCTATCTTTAAATGCTGGGGCTCTATCTACCCCCAGAAGGGTGAGATAGCAAATCCCTGATACCCTCTGCAAATAGAAGCTCGGCAGCATATACTTAACAGATGTTAAGAATTATAACAGGTTGCACTGCTATTTTCTTTGCGTACTTTCCAAAGTAAGCTCAAGGCATCCCCACCAATAAGCTGGCATTTAGAAAAGCACTCCAAAATACAGTCACAGCTGGATGATCTATTCATCAATATTCTTCCTTCCATTCCCACCCATCAGTGGGATTTGCTGCCAAACTATTAACTGCCTTACCACCATCTGTGCTCAGGTTCCATTAGTAACCCAGGCGTTTCATGAGCTCCCAGTCCTGCACAAGCTATGCCCAATTATTGCTTGCTGATACATCAGTCCAGCTAAACAAGCCTGGAAAATGCAACAGGTAACCAAACACTCTCAGAACAAATTAACCTCTACAAAACCCAGGCACGTCAGGAACAAATCAATCCCTACATAAACAGGTACTTCATGTCCTATCCCACCAGAGTTAACTCCTGACAAATACAAGGAAAAGCACATGTCAGGTGACAGCTGCTTTGCACAGGTTGCTGAAAAATAAGCCGTTACCTTGCTTGTTGACACACAGTGCAAATCCAAGCCTTCTCCTTCTTTTGGTAAGTACTGCAGCTCTTGCAGATGTTGTACTTGCAGTCTTGGCACTGTCGCTTGCTGTTGATAAGAAATGTGAAAGGGGAACAGCAGCGAATGCAGCAGTGCTCGTTGAACTTCTGCTGCTTGGAAAGGATGCTGCACTTGTTACCCTCTTCATCCAACTTCTGCTTCATTTCACTGGAATGAAAAGCAAAAGAACAAAACTATAAACAAAATTTCGATGGGAAATCTTTCTCCTCTTTTCACATATTCATGTTACACTCTTCAAATAACTTTTGCAGATGTGAAATAAGTATCAGAAATGCATATTCTAGATTTAGAACTGGGAAGCAAAAACTCTTATGTTCCCTTAAGTCACCCATGGCCAACTCATTTAAATTCTCCTCAAGTCACAAACCAGGGCAAAATTTTCTCAGTTCCAGCAAGAAAACCCTCAGGAGAGCCAGGTTGCTGCTCCAGGCACTCCAGCTGTGCCAAGGCAAAATATTCCCCAATAAGAGTAATAAAAAAGCATGCAGAAGGAACAGTTGTAAAGGCAGACAAGTCTGCAAACTTGTTGCACATTTTATGGCATGCACAACTAGGACATACCCTAAGAGAAGAAGAAATTAGAATTAATGAAAAACAAGTAAAATAAAAGCTTTTAACACAGTGTGCACATACTTACCTTCACTCTATTTCTCAGAATTAGTGGTGACTACCTTACTACTTCCAATCACTGACAAAAAACCACTTATAAGACTAGAGTAACACAAAGTTTAAACAAAATTTAAAGGTACCACAAAACAGAAGTTGCAAGAAGACAGAGTCATGACATGCTGACTTTCTCTTAAATTAATGTTTAAAAATCTTGCTACGGGAAAGAAAAGAATATACTTCTTGCATACTTATTCAGGAACTCAATCAAGATCATCTATGAATATCATTATGAGCCAAGCCTGGAATGTTAAAAAGAATCACATTATTGGGCTATACATCATCTTATTTGCTACTTCTGCCTCAGATTCATAACTCAAAATAAAACCAGCCTATTTTAYGGAAGTCTGACAGGTCAATTCTAAATCTCAAGTCTAAAAGACAAGTAAGACAGTGATCTAAAGCATATAATTTTTGAACTTGCACATACATCACATTTAAGCATATTCCCAATATATGCCTTTTATAAATTTAAAACTTGAAAACAATGTGTGTTTCTTTTGCTCGTACCCCGTACAAGGGTTTGACCAAATTAGACTAGGCACTCAAACCCATATTCTTTGGACTTTCAAGTAAATAATCTTTGATTTTTTTTTTGCCCAGATGACAAAACATGTTGGTTTTCCACATTTTTACAGAATGCGCAAGATTAAAAAGGTAAGAGACTATTATGTAAGAGAGGAAATGTCTGAATTATCCAAGTCAAACTGGCTTCCTCGGGTAAACTGATAGAACTATCCCACAGATTAAATGCGGTGGTTGGACTAGTTTGTCTTAATGTCCATCGCTCCTTCCTACCAATGGCCAATCTTTCTAGTGGAACAGGAGAGGAAGTGGATTCATGTCTCCATGTCACTCCTCCATCCACAGCACTCATGCTGCTCTGCACAAATGGAGTGAGACATAGCAATGTTTCTGCACAGAAGGTCAGGCAGGAACCCCGGGTCCCAGAAGAAAAGCTGGTGAAGGTGTAGGCTATATGATTCAAGGAGGATTTCTGGCATGGAAAAGCGTTCAGCAGCCCAAGATGCTGCAATCTTTGCTTCAGGATGGAGACCTGAGGCAACAGATTCTGGCCTCCCCATAAGATGAGAACAGCTAAAGAGTCCAGATTAGGAGGAGCGGTGAAAGAAGAGATTTTTGCCCTTACAGAGTTTTATTATCTTCCAGAACTAGTAATGTTGATACTTGGTAGCATCAGCCCACACACTCAACACTGTCAAAGCTCAGTGGCATTTTGAACCCTCATTAGGGCACTAATGCATGATAGCAAGACAAACCACAGAAGCAAAACCACCAATTAAAGCGCTGCAGTAATGCTCACACAATATAAAACCAGGCAGTTTCATTCACAACAGAGCTAATAAACCTGATACCTAGAAAAAGCTGAGCACACGCTGAAACCTTTTCATCAGAACAGGCATTAATTACATCTCTCTCCTCTATCTGGCTGCCAACATTCATTACAGTGGTAGAACTCAATATCATTAAGGCATCTGCCTCAGTGTCAAACAGGACTAAAATTGGCCAGTGGATTAAAAAAATAAATAGGATAGGGTTGGACAGGCTGGCAGGGAGAGAGCATGACAGAAAAAGCCTCATTTCCACAAGAAASCAGGCAGAACAGAAAAGAAAGTAATGCACATCTCTCTGTCGGCTGTAACAAATTAAGGCTCTCATGCACTGCCTGCCAAAGGCTATTCTAGCTTTTCTAAGGAGTCAAGTGGCAAAAGGGACTGTCAACAGGACTTGTCATTAGAAGCCAAAAGGCTTCTTTCCACACTCCTTCCTTGGAAGCAAAACATGGGTTTCGTGTGAAAGTGAAGTGCTGCATAGCTCTGTTAGGCAGTTCTACCTGCCTGGTTTGAGGAAAATTAGTTGAAGTGAAAAGCAGGAGCTGGTTTACTCTCAGCAATACTGAGAAAACCTTACTTGCACATGACTCCAGCTGGATATTTACTGTGAGTGTGATGATCGATGTGGGCTTCAATCTTGATACACTGAGAAAATTTGCTGCACTGAAAATCGGGAGGTACAAGTTGAAACTCAAGGCATCCTGAGTTTGCAAGTCTCAGACTTTACCTTCAGGACGTTCAAATGGTTTGGTGCAAGAAGAATGTTCTAAGGAAAGGAAAGCAGCCAACACCACCTAATTGCCTCATGCAGTGAAACTCACTTCCAAAGAGATGAGAGCCACCTGTGCAGGAGCTATTTCTAAGAAGCAGGTCGAACCACCCAGCCATTGCAAACATTGCCCCTTCCTCCCCATGCAACAACATTTCCCCCAGCACAACACAGACGAGGGGGATAGGGCAGAGAATAGCGGGAGAATGCATGTGCACTCGTGTGCTAACTTCCCCAAGGAGGGAACGTGATGTATGCAGAGATGTATACACACAATATGTGTGCCAATAAAACAAGCAACAAAAAACGACTGCACAAAAAATGTCCCCGTTGGGGTAAGCACAGAACAGTGGGAACTATGAATGACAGAATTTATTCACATCACAGGTCACAACTGATGGGGCTCAGCTATTATGGTTATGTGTAACATAGTAATAAGCACCTGCAGAGAAGAGAACTCCTGCTGTTTGAATGAATCTCARATTGGATTTCATTTTCTTTCTCAAGTGGTTGCATTTCACCAATTTCTTACAAATACAAAAGAAGCAAAAAATACTCAATAGATACCCAATATGTCTGTCACCAAAACTAATTCTGTCAAAGAACATTTGATTGAGCTGTGAGTTCAAAGTTCCAAATAAGTTAAAAAGTATGCAGATGCATATTTAGATTTTTCCAGAAGCTTTTGTAAATTAATTTACACAGTTTGCATTAAAAAATACGTAATTAATTTCAGTCAATGTTTTGAGTGATAGACTCCTGGCATATAATTCCACAAACAGTCAGATTAGGAACACTTTCCATCATACTGTTTTGGATGTAGGTTTTGCTATTATATTCTGAGGATGAATAGTTGTCTTCTCCCCATTATGTTTTCGTGACTTTTWAAAATATAAATTAAATAGCTTTCATTGGCATGGTTTATTTCTTCTTAGTGTCTGGCAGGTTTAAACATAATTCTTCAATGTTTGCATGAACAATGCCTTCTGCTCTAATAAATTTCTTTAAAACAATTGGTATATTGTAAGTCCTGAACACAGAAATACAAGCTTATTTGAGAAAACCCTTTCTAAGAGTAACCTCTTTTTGTTTTTTCTTTGGTTTTGAAGCAGCAGTGTGATAAGGATCATTGTTTCTCTGAGCCCTGATATTCATGAAGCTCTATGGCTGCAATTATTCTCTGTTTTAATAAGTGAAACAAATCCTAGATGACCCTGTACACTTCCCACCAAGAGGCATTACTGTGATTACATACTCAAGGGCTGGGGCAGGTGCAGCTCAAACTGCAAAGTCAACAGTAATATACATGTTGGCAACTTGCCATAGTAAGATGATACTGTGAAGTTGAAAAAAAAAAACAAACTGGAAAGAAGCCCATGATGAGTTTGAGAAACAGGTTAAAAAGTCATTGCTAAATGTGTAAGTTTAGGATGATCAAACTCCAAACCTCTTCACTGGGTGCAGCAATGGAAGTCCATAAAACAGCAGGCCATGTCAGCTGTATTACAACATAAAGCTAAAAAATCTCACCTGTTTTTCATATAACAAAGAGAGCAGTTCCTGGTGAAAACCTGATCGTTGGTTTGAGCTCCAAGACAGAGTCTGTATAAGCAAGTCTGTCTGTCAGGCTCCCCAAAACACAGCTCTCTGCTCTTCTCTAAGGGCTCCTCTGAGCCCAGTTATTGGGCTGTACCACCTTACTCGTGTCTCACACCAATCTCCATCTCCGGCTGGCACCTGGCCATTTAAAGGCAGAGTCCAGCTGGACTGGTTCCCATTTGCTCTGTTCCTCTCTTGAGTGATGGACAAATACAATTTTTCCTGCTGTTTAACCACCTTTTATCCTCCCCAGTAGAGTAGAGGTTAAATCTATTCTAGTTGCCTGCACAGGAAAAGAGGAAAATGGAAGGACAATGTTCCTAGGAGTTACAATACAATCCCATTTCCTTCACCTCACTCCCTCCTGCTGAACAAAGGAGCAGTGCTTTGACTACGAGTTGTCAAAGACAGGGAGAAACTTTCTCGTTCAGTACTACAGATGAAGGTTTCTGTCTCCTGTCCTCTTAACTCGAATTACACCTATTTCATAGAATAAGCTCCTTTTTATCCATTTGGCCTTAGAGCCGTTTTTACTTCAAAGACTAATGAACACAGCATACACTGCAAAGTGCTTTTCTTAGGGGACAGTGTTCTCCTCAGCTAGGTAGCCAGTTGTCTCTTTCTCTGCATTGGTTTGCACTATCTCACCTCCCAGAGTAGATTCAGAGCAGTCCATGAAGATTAACAATTTGTCTTAAAACTTAATCTTAGGTTGACAACTGTTAATGCATTGTTTCCCTCCACAGAAGACAATGCCTTCAGGCACTTTTCTGTCCAGGCATCCTTAATACTCACCTACACGTAAGAGGCTATTGAGGCCTTTTGCTTAGCACAAAATCTGGATTTCTGCATATTCTGGGCACCAGGTGAACAAGTTCTGATGTACCCATTCCCAGCCTTTCAGAAAGACCACTTTTGCCACTGCAGCTCATGTTTTTCCACTCCAACAGTCAATCCAAACTTGGTCTATTGGGTTGGGAGTTTCCTCGCGCTACGGAGATCACCTAAAAGTACAAGTTTTACCAATACCCTCTAAGCTACAGTGTTGGAGAACAAAGAGCTTTTCATATTCAGAGGCTAAAGTGCACACAGTATTCCCATCTCCGTTCTCCTTAGACCTGCCAGATGTGCACCARATGCTGGAGCTGGGGTAAAGACCTTTTAATCTGTGGAAAACATGCCAGTCTCTTACTCCTTGACTACTAGCACAATGAGGAGTCGTCACAGGCTGACTGTGATTGAAATTTCTCTCCCATTCACAGGTTTTCCAATGTGATGTTCAAGGTCCCACCCAGATTGTGATAACTACAAGTGGTTCCCACCTCAGCCCTTGCTTCCTCTCTCCTTCACCCACCCTCCCATACCTCCAGAAATGGACCAACCAGGTTAGTAAAATTTAGGAAAAACACTCACTGGAAGGTTTAGAAGCCTGACTCCAGGGGAAGACTCAGAGAGAACTAGGCAAAATTGCCAAGGAGATCTGCTCAGTATTTTATCCCTTCCGTGTTCTTTGTGTCTCAAAGTGTGGCTCGGTGCAAATAGGGGTGAAGCTCTATGCTGACAGGGTCATACACCTTTTCCACCTGTGGTATACAGTATGAACCAAATTATCCCAGCAGGTAAATGCCAYCGTCACTATTTACTCTTGGAGGGTTCAGTGCTAATTTCTTTTTGCTGCCTCTTCTTCTAGAGTAGTTTGTTCTTCTCCATCAAAATGGGCATCTAACACAACTCCCAGACAGTGCTACACCATCATGACACCCTCTTTTGTTTCTCTTACGTCTTTGCTACATTCCCCCTAGTGAAACTCCAGTTACTTTCTTTGAAAAAGCAGAGCACAGGATAGTACTATGTCCCTTTATAGCAAATGCCAAGTTAATTCATTATCTTAAAATCAAGGCCTTTTTTCCTAGGCTCTTATCAACATGACCACAATTGTGCCTTGTGCTATATTTAACACTTAGCACATGAAATAGTATTCTACACATTGCTGGTACTACCCAAAAGCCATGCTTAGCACACATGCGAAGATATCACTTGCATTTGGGGAGCCTTCGAGGAACACACATCACTTTAATCTGTTCAGAGGGGTATCAGTCCAGCAGCAGTAGCTGACTTTCAGGGAGGGTTAGACAGCAAGGAGTGTACCATAAATGAGGGGGAAAAAAAGTAAATCAAAACCATCCTAATGCAAAAAAGCAAAACACAATGCCTTCAGGGGAAGACAGGGATTTGAGTGCTAAGAAACTCATAAATAATTATGAGTAAGTCACTTGTACAAAAGTCAGGAAGATTAATATTTCATAGTCCAATTACTCCAACTGCAGTTGTGTTCTTTTACCTAAGATCTTACTAGTATCTCTTGAGGTTTTTTTCTCTTCAGCTTTTAATTTCTATAAAATTAAATTCCTATAACATTAATGTGTATTCCTATCAAGTCTCACTTTTATATTTTTCTTCTCTTCTCTCTTTGAAAGTAGGAGCAAACAAGTGATGATGCTGCATATATGATATGATCTGGGGACAATCTCTTTCTAAAAATAAAGAAATCCATCACAGTGGAAACACTGTTGTTGTTGGGTTTTTACCTTTTCTTTCTTTTGTTAAGATGTGCAAACACTTCTTGCAATGGGAAAAAATTGCATAGACACCTTTGTATTTCTTATTAAATACCCTAAAATAAATGTTGTGAAGACTAACTTGTGTAGGCTTTGTACTAATCACAGTTGAACCAATTAAATTGCTGACAGAACCAGAAAAATGCCAACATACTCGACAATTATTTTTGTCCAAAAATGCGTACCAGGCACTGCATTTTCTAGAGAGAGATCCAGTCAGCACCAAGATAAGTTGTGGTTCACTTGCCCCAGACCAGTACCTTGTTTGTCATACCAGGTTCTATTCTAATCTGTTAACAATTTCATGCTGAGGCAAAGCTGTTTCACAAAATGAGTGACTGCTGCTGTATTACTTTATAGATGCTGTGCTCATGGTTATTAAGGGAAGTTTCCTCTCCTTTTGCTGGCATAAGCACTGTCAGTCAGTGTCTATCATTAGCTGGAACTGACTGACATGTCAGAGCGCAGATAAATGAAATAAATAATATACTGATATTATTTTAATTCCTTCCCATTTTGTAAACCCATAAATTGTCAAGGGACGTTTTATTTACCCCATTTTCTTTCATCATACTGGATATCACAGGAGCACAAACTGTGCACCACATTTAACTGATAGGCTTTGAAATCTTCTGCGAGCAAGTGGAGCAGCGAGGGTGAAGCAGGTTTTGAATTATAGAGCAGATATTCTGGGGAGCTCTGGAGACATTGGAAATCTCCACATGAAAGCTGGAATGATCTTTTTCAAGACAGTGCTGTGAGTACGGACTCCTTTGCCCTCCCATTCTTTTACTGACACACGGGACATATGAAAACAAAGCTGGGGTTTGACATACTTTTTCCCCCCTCACTCTTCTTTCTCATCTGCTCTTCTATCTCAGTTATAGATTGGTCTGCAGTAAGGTAGGGTGTTCTGAGGTGAAGTAATGTGTCGGTATTAAGGACAAGCACTTCTGCTGCRGGTAAGTCCAGCAGCACCTTCTGGTTAAGTCCTGGGCTTGAGTGAGAATGATCAAAAGCTGTGTATCCATATTGGACATCAACTGCAAGTAATGGTAAGCTAAAAAGTTTCCCCACTTCTTCCCTACTATGTCCATACAGAGCCACTGACCACTACAATCTGAGTGATTCTTTTTTTTGTAATTTCACCTGTATATGCCACAGCCCCACAATGTGACTACAAAATGGTAAGCTTTAATTATTGTTTACAATAGCATTTTGTGACACCTTCCTCTTAGATTACAAACATGTAATACTTTATGTTGTACTACCCCATCAAACTTCCTAACAAGCTATCAAAACACCATTAGCTCTACCACCTTTCTTATATGGCTTCCCTGTKTTTTCCTTTCGCACATCTGACAGTGATTTATAGTTCCATAAATATTTTCTATGTTCCCCTTTATCTCATTTCCTCTCAATAAACGTCATTTTGCTCTCCCTTAAGTGTATTTCTCACTGCCTGTCTGGTACTTCTCCCTGGAGAATTTCACCTTTCTCCTATCAGGTCCTGAGTTTCAGTACAGGTTCATTCCTAGAGAATTATAAATACAGACAAGCATTCTTTAGAATAAAGCATTGTTCAATTCAAAGAGAACCAAAATATTTAGTGAAAATACCTTTTAAAATGTACATACTCTTCCATCATCCTTACATTAAATACATTCTTTGCATCACCGGTGGCATCTGTGAGTCCACCTTTCTTTGGAATCCAATTTTATGCCCACATTAACTTGAAAAACTTCCTTTAATAATAGAAACACTCCTACTACATTGAACAGTTCTCTCATTGTTCCTTTCACAGTGCCATCTGGCTTGAGCTTATAAAACACAATTCATAGCCTGGCTAGTGTACAGCAGGAGAGTAACTGAGACATCAGCTCTGAARATCTCTGTGAGTCATTCTTCCCTCTTCCTGGCTGGACTTCCAGCAATGCAGACCTACAAAGATTTGCTCTAGAACTGGTGATGTTACTTGATCATGCAGCAGAATAAACAAGGGCAGGCAGCAGAGCAAACAGCAGAGCTCACTACAGAACCAGGTCTCACAGCCTGACAAGTCAGTGCCAGACAACTGTGTGTGTGTTAGAAAAAACAGCCCAAAGATATTCATCCTGGTTTGTGTACAGACAAGACGAGTAATGCTACCTACTCAAGGGCCTTCTGCCCCATGAAGTTGGCTTTGAAATTTACGTATCCCCACCACTGCCTTCCCAGAGAGCGGCTGCTGCTCCAGAACCCAGGTGGGATGGGAACAGTGGGGAAGCCATGTCCTCCACAATCGTCCACGGGGAATGCAACACAGACAAATCAGCACATATCCTCCCACACCAACATCCACTGAGTATTTTGCCACTTCCTGCAGCAACCATAGGAGTCCTAATACGCCACAAGAAGAGAGCAGAAGGCTWTATCAAATGCTCTAGGCCATCCATGGGCTTGTTTCAGGTGAGACGCTTATGCAATCCCAGGATCACACCAAGATGTTCCCATTAACTTGGTCTCAGAGTGAATTCCCTGCAACTGTAGCACTCAACATAGTATTTTCAACAATTCTGCATGTGTATAGCTCCTAAAGTCCACAGACTCTGCAACTAAAGTAGCTTTAAGACTGCAAGCCCTGCAATTCCAAACAGTAAACATGTCAAAAAATAGCAGCTCGATATTTTTGCAAATTTAAGCATATAAACAATTATTTTCTTAACTATAGAAATTGTTTGCAACATCCACGTAGGTTTTGTTTGTTTGTTTTAAAGATAAAGTCTTAGAAACTTAAAATTACCACACACCTGTATTGTACTCAAGAAAGTATTTTGGCAGACAAAAGAATCTATTTTCATAGAATGCATTTTATCTTTAACATGATGAGTTATCCTGGTGTGTTTCATATCAACAATATTAATACCTTCTGAAAGCAGTATCATATTTTTTCTTACAAATCAGACAAATGTCTGCAAAGGGGCAAAAAATATCAACAGCACCTCCACCTCCTCATTCAAACACACATATTTAGGGTAGTTCTTTAAAAAAATACTGGCATATACTATTCCTACAGTAACACCTGTATTTAACAAAGACACAATCTTCAGTTAACATTTTTATAATACTTTTTCATTAACAGGATTATAACAGCCTTGCTTACTGAGTTTGGAAAACCATTCGGATACCTGCAATGTATGCAACCCATCTCTTACATGCTGCCAAGATTTATACATTTCTACATCTATCTTGCTAACAGTTACCAGAGGTGCATGATGCTGACTTCTAAAGATATATATATAAGAAGCAAGAAGTAGTTTCTGATTAGGAATTCTTCTTCTTTTACAAGAATTCACTGGGGCACAAGACTGGTGCATGGGCTTTTGAAAATTTCCCTTGAAATAACATTAGAAATTCAATGGATCACACACCCACTTCATTTCAAGACATATTCTGGATTGGTATATTTAAAATTTAGCTTTTTAAAGCATTCCCAATAGGATTCAAATTTGCACCAGTTAGTTTGAAATGCCTTTGAACATAACTGATTTAATTCCCCACAGCACTGCATTGGTTCATGGTGGTGCCACTCAAGGAATTTCATCAATGCTGTGGTCCAGGAAGACGGACAGGGTAAAGGAACAAGGAGACAAAAGCTACACCTTTGCAGCTATGGCCTGAAATGCTACCAGGGCATGGTCAGACTCAGTTTTTATTCAGCAGTAGAAAATGGGTACAGAGTAACCTATGGATTCTCTTAGGAAAACACAAACGCATCTCCTCAGACTTTCTTGCTGCCTAGCAGATGTCTGTGCTTCCATTAATTCCTCCTTCCCTTACCATGCTTTCAAATGAAACCAAAGCTCTACCAAGCTGCTTTCCTCAAAGGTACATGTAGCTTGGATTTACCTTCTGGATTCAGCACCTGGACTGACAGTCTGTGGGCAGAGAACGGTCAGCAGACAGTCCTCTCCTAAAGCCTTCTTTCGCACTGATGCACCACCACCTGAATTACAGATCAAATCTGCTTCTGATGTGTGATTGTCAGTGATTTAAAGTTAAATACATCAAAAGGAGAATTACTGGTTTTAAAGTAACAATTTGTTCTCAAAACCAAACATTTATTCTTTAGGGGAAAAAARAAAAGAGTGACTATGAAACACTAATCTTTCAAAATAACCAGAATATAAAAGCATTGGCATGTCAATAAATTCAGGACTTCTATACTTGGATGATTAAGTAGTCACAAGGGAATCTCTCTGTAACTGAAATACTGGTTGATTTATAACAAATATCAAAATGCCTTTAATTAAACCACAAGCGGAAGAAGATCCTCCAGTGGGAACCATAACAATATAATGATTAAAAATTCTAATGTTGACAAAATAAATATTTCTTTTTAATAAATTAATTGCTCAGTTGAGTTTTATACATTTAGTGGCAAATATGTGAAACAACTAAGGAGTGACCAACTTGATGCTTAGAGGGTAAGAGAAATGCAAGTGGAGATCTCCTTCAAAACAGTTCTAAAATTCATATTTAACCAAGATTTTACTGCTTAGAAAAGGCGTAACTGTTTTCTATAAATATTCTCTAACCAGAGAGGTGCTTTCTGCTTGAAACGTGCCTCTGTCTGTCTCATCAGTGTGATTTGGGTGTAGGAGGGTCAAAGCTTAGCAAAGCACATTTTCCTGCACAATCTTGTGTCAAAGGGGAAGAAAGCAAGCCTGGAAACCTCTATTATTAAAAAGTGATGGTTATGGCATGTAGTGTTATGTAACACACTGTGCTTAATAACACAATACAGAATTCTTCTGTGATGTGAATGTCAAAAGTAAACAAACAAGAAGGTTGCTGGAGTACAGGCACTTCAGTTTCAAGTCAGATGCATACAGGGATGTTGTCTTGATGCTCCCTTCTTCCCATTCCTTTCCCTTCCACAGAAAGCAAAGCAATCACCATTCATTTTTTGTTTGTTTACTTCTATCACATGCCATGCTCTTTACAGCTTTCACACTTTTTTATGTATTTTCTGTCTAAAGTACAAACATCCTGGAAATGGTGCAAGCTTAATTCAGAAAATACGACATATAGGGTCGTCAAAGGTAGACCACAAGAATCAAAAGTCAAATAGTTATCCCCACAAGCAGGGATGAAAGAAGCATGTAATCAAGAGTTAGTGGTTGGCAGTTTAGCAGCAACTTATATTCAATCAAAAGTAAGAAAAATACAAGCAAATACTGAGATAGCAAGATGATGGTTTTCTTCACATACCAGACTCTATGATTTTTTACACAATTCTGTACTATGCCTCTAAACATTTTTCAAATTGTTTCAAACCACCATTGTAGGCCAAGGGTGCATATCGCAGTTACTATGGCAGTATGTGTAAGTCAGACATATAAAAAGGAAGTATTTTAGACCTTACAGCAAAACACAAAAATCTCCTAAAAATCTCGATTGACAGTTGCTTATTTTTACTGAGAAAAACAATTGCACAAATTCTTGCCTAAAGCAAAAGGCTAATTATACATAACATTTTTGAGAGCTCTAAAACACAAATTGGAATGCACCAATAGTTATAATAAAGGACTCTCCCCTTGAGTAAAAAAAATGAAAAGCTTTAGAGAAATTCAGTACGCTGGTAACAAAAGCAGATAAAACAAAAGCTCTGAGTACAATCAATAGTTTATAAAYCAAAGCAAAGCCTTACTTCAAAAACCAGAGGCAGACTTGAGAAAAGCTACTGATTTATAAAAAACRTTATTTGAAATCAGCAAGGAATTAAAGCAAAGCATTTCTCTTTCTGCTATACAGGCAAAGCATACACAGGCTCCAACACACATAATCAATTATGGAGAAAGCTGTAGCATCTGAAATATTTCCTCCTTGCAAGAAACACTGAGTTACAAAGATTCCCTTGACTGCAGTTCAGTTCATTTTCTGAACAGTGCCACCACAGTCTGTGCCCAAGAAGTACTTAAACCACTCTACAAATATGGTTAAGCTCCCCAGCACACACAAAATACTGAATCTCTAACRTTGCAGAAATGCCGGTTAAGGCTCACGTGGGACAGATCTACATCAGTTACACCCAATAGCTAGAAAGTGAACAGACAGCTCACGTAACACTCAATAAATAAATAATCATAGTTATTCTATAAAATCTAGCAGCAGTTTTAGAGATTTTTGACTGTAGAGTGCCCAGCTAAACCCCAGAGCACAAACCAAGTAATGCAAAGCAACAAAAAAGCCAATGTCATTATTAGATTTGGTCATCTGCACTCTGTTTTCAGGACAGATTTTTCAAACTGCATTCTGAATGTTTTCAGTCTGTCTGTACAGATATACGTGAATATTAGATTACATCATTCATGTACTGCATATAACTCGAGCAGGATGATTAAGATCAGATTACTGGTTCCTCAGTTATGGAATGTAAAATGACAGGTGCTTTACTGGAACTTGGTTTTCACTTGAAAATCAAGTCCCTTAAATCTCTTTCTCTCTTTTTCTCTCCTTGCACATCTCAAATTTTAAAGATCCAAAACCATTTGATCAAATAGAGTTTTTACCCTCTATTGCTAATTAGTACAATACCAGCTTTTGTCACACTCCATTAAAATGAGTTATTTTCAACACACTGTACTGTACCCAGAATATCTGCACTTTTTTTTTCTATCTTAAAGGTATACTTTAAGATATAAACACCCAAGTAAAAGGAAATGCTATGCTGAAGTAAACTATTTACATTGTCTCTACTCTGGGTACCTGAGAACTTTCTTCAATAATCTTTTCAAAAGTCTTCAATGACTCCAACTTCTTCAAAGCCCTTAATGATAAAGTATTTGTTTACAAGAGGGTAGAAATCCCCAGATATATTATTTAATCAGGAGAACAGAAAGAGAAGTTTGTAAAAGATCAAAGAAACAGAGATGCAGTAAGAAAAAAGAAAGCTACATAAATTGGAGAAACATTTTAAAATATGTATTATATGCCTGTTACATTTGTGTGTATCCGATTATAACAACCAAAATCCCAACCAAACTCTTTGAGAGCATGCAAGTATTTTATCTAAGGAGATCTAATGTTCTATTCAATAAAGCACAAATGACTCGGATTTTGACTTTCTGGTTTACACTATTCAAAAAACCCCCAAACCCAAACCAACATAATAAAAATAAAAACATGGCATCTAAATTTAATTAGGACCCTGATTCTCACATCTGAGGTTGATAGGGGCTTTGCCCTTCACTGAAATAAGAGCATAATAAAAGTCATTTAGCATAACCCACAACACTTTGGTATGAATGTACATGACCTAATACGAGTGACACAAAATTCACCTACTTCAGTATCTTAATACTACACACTACATCAGGTCCAGCAAGCACAGCAGAATCTGCTACTTGGAAGGAACAAATAAGGTAAGAGTGATGGTTTTTTCTTTTAATTAGTAGGCTGGGTATTTCTAAGATGTCCCTGGCATCTCAGTGCCCATTATCCCGATACGTACCATTTTATCAAGCCACTGAAAGTGTATCGTTAAGAGCAATTATACAATTCAGTAACTCAAGCTAAGTTCTCTTCAAGTCAGTGAAAATATTCCTCTTCCACACAGGGGAATATCTTTCTCAAGCCTGGACATGTGCTCATATTAAAACACACTGTTTAGGATTCAACATTTTACTTAGGATAGTCCTCCCAGAGCACCAAAAATTTATTCTTAACAACCGTTTTGTGGTTTCTCTTACTTCTTTCCTTCAACACCCTGTATGTTTGCAGGTCATCAGCTTACAGCAYGTATGCCGTAACACTGCACAGAGAAACAACTTCACCTCTGCTCCTCCTGTTTTTCTACCTTGTGCTAATGCAGCAATCCATCCCATAATGCATGCAAGCAATGACTTGTGTGTGACACACACACCTGTTCTCTTGAGAGGCTTTGTGCTGGCACATCCAAAAGGAAGTCATGGCAACGGACGCATTTCTAAGAGCATCGGTATCGCTTCAGGGATGTGTGGCCAGTAACATTTACCTAGTCTTACATTAGGCCTAACTATGCAGCAACAATTTCCACTTCATTTCACATTTCCACATGTGACTAAAAAGAGAGGAACTACGAAGGTGTCATTACAGTATTGCCCTCTGGAAATAAATTTCACTATTCATAAGCAAAATGCTTATTCACTCAAATACTGCTAAACACATACTGTCCCTGTTACTTTTTTCATCAATATGAATTTTAAACCTGATTATCCCACATTTTGCTTAAGTAGCAGCAAAATTCTATCTTGCCTTTTTTTTAGAGCAAAATTAGTTTCAGATTCTCCAATATTATTAATTTAATCTTCTTTTTAGATTTCCAGTGATCTTTTCCAGCAAAATTCTCAACCTGAGTTAATTAAAAAATCACCTGCCTCCCTCAAGGCTTTCACTCAGTCTTCTGAGTATCAGAGCACGGAGAGCATTGATTTATATTGACTCTAGAGCACCTAGTATTGTTAATTGTCTGCCAGAGACCACAGAATTCATCAGCATATTGCAAAGATATCGGGTACCCTAGCATAGAAATTTATTGTGCATATACACAAAAAAATTAATATGTCCTTGCAGTAAACCACACCTTTTTCATGCCAGTCCAAACCCATTTATCTAAAGCAGGTGACATATAGAATACTTACTGTACCTTGTGCTCTTGCTGCTGTTATTCAGTAGCATTATCATCTTCTTTCTTCCATTCTCAGCATTTGCATTTTCACATACATCGAGCCTGAGAGACCTTTAAGCTTCTTAAAACTGAATATTTAAAACTTATTTTCAGTGAATTGTTTAAACAACAGCTAGCAATTTATCTCAACAGCTTCTTCATTCACCCTTCACTTAAAAACTCAAACTCAAAATTAAATTTCACTCTTTTTTTTTTCTTTTGAAATGCACATAATCAAAATCTGCAATCAGCATTACAATAGTTTGTCAAGGCTGCATCCTGGGCTGTCTGTAACAGACTTCGAAGCTTACACATACCTCCCTCACTTTGATCAGGGCACCTCCCTTGTCTACTCTTCGTATTTTTCCTTTTTTCCCCCCGCCCCTCTGTATTTCAGTTTAGTGACTAACAGTTGTGAAGTGACAGACTTCAGGCTTGGAAAGCAAATTCCATGATGAACTATGGTCCATGTAATGCTTGGGTTGCATGTCTGACCAGATAGGCAGGAGTTATTGGAATAAAGAGGGTTTGCGGTTTTTTAACTTTCCTCCCTGCTCCTGTCTGTAGAAATAGTCTTATTCTTCAAAGAGTGAAATTTGCAACTGTACTGAGGACTTGTAACATCAATTTTTGTTGCTTGTCTGTTTGTTCAAAAATTCTGTTAAATATGAACCTCAGTATTATTTGAAAAATTAATTCCCTGGCCTAACAATGCAAAAATAATTGGATTTATGTMGTGTAATGTTGGTGATGTTTTGATTTGTTATCAAAAGGAACTAGAGGAACGCTTATTCTATACCATGTAGTATCTCCTGTACTTTCATTGTGTCCTTTCTTGTCCCTTGTGTAAGGCAAACGCTAATGTTTCTTTTAACAAGAAAGCTGCTAATGAAAGCTCTCATTATCTATTAGCTCCTAACCTGATCAGAAGAATTGATTGGTTTAGGCAAGAAGGCACCTTCAGATTGCCAGTGGAATTATGAGAACATGAGCATTATATTCCATCGTAATTTTTACATCCTCCAGTACCTACTCGAGGTACAGTTTTTGCTGAGGCATCTTCCTACCTATTTCCCATGAGTTTTCAAACTCAGTACAGTATACCTGACTAGGTTCCTGTACCCAGGTGGCATTGCTCAGCATTTGCCAAAAGGGCAAAAAGAAGAAAAAAAAGAGGGAAAAAAAATTTAAAAAAGAAAAAGGAAAAAAAATTCCGATCCAGTCAGAGCTTGAAATAAACCATTACCTACATCCTTGCAGATACCTTTGACTTCATCTAATCTAAATCCTTCTGTTGCTTCTGAACACCTTGCCATTCATTTCTAAATCATTGTTTAATAAGCTAATGAAAAGAGGCCCTTTAATATGAAGTCCCACTTGCCTCTAACCAAAGCTGAAAATTCACTGTTTATTCCTACTTCTTAATTTTAGGTGTAGTTTCCAATCTATAACACTTCTTTATTTCTAACCTCCTGAAAACATCATGACCTTTTCTTCATTTTTTTTTAATGAGCCTTTTTTTTTTTGGAAGTGTTTTGGAAATCAAAACAATACTATGGAGTTAGGTAGAGCAAAGAGCAAAAAGGTTCAAGACTGGAATTAACTCTGACACCTGGAGTTTGATATAAACTATAAATGTTAAGCAAACACTAATGGATTAATTGAAATTGGACACAATTCCTTAATAATACAATCCTCCAGAGCTCTGGTTCTTTCTGCATTTGCCAAATGGAGATCACAACATTTACCCAACTTCTACGTAGGGCACCATCACACCTACAAGTGAAAAGTGCTATAGGAGACATACATAATGGATGCATCTTAATTTATTCTTTGTTGCTAGAGATAATGGCATTACAAATTGAAAACATACTTTAATTTAAATGTAAGGTAAGATGATTCCAAGTCTATTATAATTTCTCATCTTATTAATGAAGGTCTAACACAACAAATAGCTAAAAATATTTTTTATTATGTTAACAAAAGAATGGTGTTCAAATACTCTTCAGAATAACCAAAACATACATGGAACACTGCAGCCTGCAGAAAATCAGCTGAATTCCAAACCACATCAAAATGTTTTGCTAGAAACGGTGGCGAGGTTATCGTCTGAACCATGAACTACCTCATAAGGTATTCTTTTGTTCAAATTATTCAGACATGACTAAGAAAATTTTATCTCCCTCAAACATAAAAGATATACTTTTCCCATGCACATTTAAGCTTCTATAGGAGAAAATGTTGCAATCAAAACTATTTTAAGAACTTGCTTTAAGCTACTGTAGCTTCATTTTCTGGCTCTGTGTAGGCCTAAATAAATAATTTTCCACACATCTATTTGTGACCCACTCACAAATCTTTTCAACCTTTAGTAAGCAAAAATGGCTACCAACATTTGAATAAAGAAGTAGAATAAAAATGCTTCAATAATCTTCCCAAATGGCTGAAATTACCTTCCCAAATGTAACAACAACATGAATCACAAACTGGGCCCAAATATTTCAAGTAGGTGCACATTAAGATGACTTTTACATCTCTGCAAAACGTTGCTGAAGCCAGTGAAAGGCTGCAGCTGGATCCAAAAACCTTCCAGGTGAGGCTCATCCTGAGCTACAAATGCTCATCCCAAAACATAACTCTACTCAAGGCACACTGTTTCCATTAACACTTTTTCTATGATGGATTGCATTCTCCCTACCAAAACATTTATATTACAAGGGCCTTAATGTTGGTAAGTATGTTTGTTGCCTTTCTTAAAATTAAGAAAACATACTACACATGGAAACATCAGTGTGTTTGTACAGATATACACATGTATGAGTATAAAGAAATTGAACTTATCAACAGTCTCACATGCTGCTTTGCTGCCTTGTCACTAAGGATCAGAATTCTCTGGGCAACTTTCCTCAGCAAACTTGATAATTTCATTATTTTTCTACATAGTAATAACCCATTTTTTAAAGGAAATCCAGCAATAATCTCATACTAAGAAAACTGATTATTTTGTCATATTTTTCTGCCTGACCAATTTTTAACAATTGGTATTTAGTCCATGAAAGACATTCCCTCTTATTGCTCAACAGCTTCATTTCCTCAAGAGCTTCCATTCAGTGAACTCATTGAAAGCCTTTTAAATCCAAGTGTAGTACAGCAACTTGATCACCATAATTCATGTTTCTCAGCTCTTTCAAGGCCCTCTGCTCGATTTGCAAGGAGCGACTTTGCCCCCAAAATCAGGTGGATTTCTCCCCAGCATTCCTGGTTTGAGTATGACTATTTTCTTTACCAACTTCATCATTCTTTCAGTATAGAAGTCAGCCTTCCTGGTGAGCAGCTTCCCCATTCCTGCATCCCCTTTTAGAAACATCACATATCAAATCCATTAATTCTCCTGGTATCAAAAACAATTTAAGAGATAATTTTCATACCACAGTTCAACCATCTAATTTTGGAGTTCCTGTGGAACCTGCGGGCAATTGCCATCTGGTTCTGGAGACTCATTTCTCTTTACTCATTTAGTCTAAAACTTATTCTTGACACTTCCAATTAAGGCAGCCCTCACACAGTGAGAGACTGATGTGAAAACTCTTCTAAACCTTTCCAGTTAAAAAAAAAAAAAAGCCAATGCCAAAAATGTCTTTTGTAGTCATTAACTGACTTTAGCTTCCTGTAGTGCTCCCTTTTCATGCTCCTCTTCAGATAGCACGCTCACTCAGAGACTTCAGAAAGCTTCCTCCTGATACCTCTGCACAAAATTCTGTTGTGTTTTTTTTAATTACTCCCCCATCTTTAAACAGCACTTTAGCTGTACTAACTCACTGGCAAGTTCAGTCACCCATGTTATGGAAAACCAAAGGACATAATCAAAACCGAACTGCTAGTCGTTCCACAAAGAAACTTCATTTCAAATCCTAGTAACAGACTGCTACYTTCTTTCTCTACACATTTTGATGACTAGAGAAACAGCTAACACTAAGAGCATCCTTACTGCCATCTGAATTGATACAAATGGGACAGTTTACACCTCCAAGGCATCATTTCAGCTTTTCTGCAAATTCAGCTAACATTACTTAATTGGTTTGGTTCTAACCATGTTTTCCAAAGCTTTCTTCATAAAGCAGCTCAATTTGTTTTCCTTGTAAAGTATAAATTACCGAAGTTGTGGCCAAATGTTTTGCTCAGATTTTCAAAATCAAAGCGGATATGCCTGCAGGAAATCCTTCTTTTACGAAAATAATCACATTCCAAGAAAATGCCAGAAGTATTTCAGAAATGAGTAATCTACTATCACTGACTTACAGAAGGACACCATCACCTACRCAGGAGCTTTCAAATGACTGGAATATAAGATACAATCCTGTATTCATGGAACATCCTGAAGTCTTCCAGAGCTGATGATAAGATGAATAATAGCAATAACGAATGATGCACTGCTATTTTTTCATTACTGAGTAATTCGCTTTAGAAGTCATTAGGCAATTTGAGTTTAAAATGAGATGCTGAGCTGCTGCTGCTATTTCTTTTTAAGTTTCAGATTCCTGACTTCAGCTGGTAGTTATGCAATACTGTAAAAGCAGATTCCTCTGGTTTCCAATAATAGTTTTACTGAGTATACAATTAACTAAGCAAGACAACCCAGGGGTTCTGCAAATGACGTACCGCTGTTTATTTTTTATTATTTCTCCAGTAAACATGATTATTTCACCAATAAACCTTATTAATTGACATCGTGTACAAAAATAAAGACTGCAAGTAATATTTTGCTTGTGCTCTTGATTGCGTACCATAATGTTCTGCTACATTACCTGCTGCAGAAAATTAAATTATATGCTTACTTTAACTTTCTCACCTGCCAACACTGGAAGGAGTGCTATTATATGAAAGAAGTTCATTTAGATCAAAGGCTATTATTAAGTACAGATTGGCAAAAGAAACTGCAATTACTATTTCATTGGCTTTCATTAGCAAAAGAAAATAGAAGAATATCTATTACTACTAAGTATTCTCTGAGTTACTTCAATAACTTTTACTCTGCTCTTTAACAGCTGAAAGCAGGCAACATAAATGTTTAATTGTCATGGTATCAATGTAAATTTAGTTACAAGGTCAGCTTCCCATAAGCCAATCTGTTACACTTTGGACAAAATCATGGTAATGATATAGGAGATTTTACCACCTGAAGGGATTGAGAAAGCTCTTATAGAACATCTCCAACAGCCCTGCAGAGAGCACAGCAAACAGGGAAGGAGACAGGGACCTTTGCAAGTGATGCGAGGTCTCAAAGAAAACTCTCAGAGCACCCTCCGTAACAGGGTTATCTCTTTGGATATACCTGATCCTCATTCAGACAAAGAATTGAAAAGCAAGGGTAAAATATAAACAGGCCCATCCTTTCTGAGCCTAAGCTCTTCCATCTCATGTAAGTCAAACCAAGCCCCTGCATGCAAATGAAACTATTCAAAGGTCACTTTGCTGCTACTTTGGATCTCTATTTGTTCAGTATAGGAAAAACCAAGTTACATCACTTTTGCAAAATGGAGGTATGGAGAGGAACGTTGGTAAATTAACAGTCCCACCACTGTGACAAAAACAATATAAAACAAATCATAGTAAAAATATAGACATTTTAATAGCAAATGCCTGTGTAATCTTACATTAAGAAGGCAGAAAACTGGAAGAGCCAAGTGCAGCACAGCAAGACAGAACTGCTCCATTTGTTCAGTATGGAAAATTACATTAATACCACAATAAAGCATTCAAGAAGTTGCGTTATTTTTAAAATACCAGTTTATTCTTCTTTCTAAACTGATAAATCATTAAGGAACTAGCATCTTAGATCCCAAAAGTGATGCAGCTAGTGCTAGGATATTTGCACTCCATCAATGCAAATGAAAACTGTTTCTCAACAACACTTTTGAGTTCCTAATTTTTTGAAGGAGCAGGTTTCAAGTGTGTAATAAACAGCTCCACCTACTGTCCCAGGAGCAAAGAAAGCATTTCCCAAATCTACATTTCGAGGCTGCAGCAAGTACAACAGATCTCTTACAATGCTCCTTCCATCCTGCCCCTTTGCAATGAAGCACTATGTCCAAAAAACATGAATATCAAAGTAAGAAGAAGAAGAGAACCGGTCACGTAAAATCCCACTATGAAGTTCTTCAGAGGTCCTTTAGGCAAGTGAAGGTCCCCATTCTAGTCAGAAAAAACATAAGAAGCCCACTGAGACACAGGCCCTCCCACTCAGCTCCTGACACAGCATGCTAGAAGAGAAGAGAAAGATGCTCCCCAGCAGGTCCTGGTTTCTTGATGTCTTGCATAAATAGCCGGCTCTCACCACCACTGTCTGTCTTCCAGCGAGAATCTGACTGAAAAACAGTGAAGCACTACATAGGCCAAATCAAAGCCTGACACAACGCAAGATTCTTGTGTACAAGAGGGAGCGTATCCAGCAACAGGAAAAGACAGACAGCTTGAGCTTGGATCTCCTGTATTGACATGAAGAGCAATGCTGTAACAACCCCTACCAAATCAAGAAGCAAAATTTACATGATCAGTTCCTGCAGTCTCACTGTAGCTCAACTGTTTTGATGCACTCGTCAGACTTTTACTCAGCTTCTTTTAAGTGAGATTCTCCTTTATAAACAAATCAATTATCAACGGAGATACTGTACTTCCTTTCCTTTCAAGAATCACAAAAATGTTCAAATACTACAGTGATATGGTACTCAGAAAAGCACAATTTGTGATCTTTAAGCCCCAAACTATGGTTTGTAACTCACATAATTTTTTGAAGAGGAAAGTAAGTTTACTTAACACTTTAAAAGTTTCCTGTTTTAAGTAACCAGTAACTTCACACACACAAAGTTAACCCACATACTACTTACATGCTCTGTAGGACAGTCAGTTTTCTTTTGCTCCAAATTAAACTAGCATAGTCCACCCACAACTCCTACTCCAATCAGAAGGCTTTAAGCACCTTTGAAAAAACTGAGTTATAACCTGCTTGTGAAAAAAAGCAGAGCACAACTTGTCTGGGCAGTTCTTTGGGAAACATCACGAGACTGCCCAATTACAGTATCCTGGCAGTGTTCATCATCCTAGGGGGGGATGATACCATTAGATTTGTAACTACAACCAGGTGTTTGAAACTATTGTGACATAAGATGGAAAGAATACATTTCATGCAGAAAGGAAAAGTATTTGGGATGTTCTTGTCGGGTTTTTTTGCTCAATTTTTTTTAATAACATAAGAGTAGGATGATTCAAATAAATTACACTGAAGTTAACTTTGCTAAGAGTTAACTTTTGCTCATGTGACCCAACTCGCATGAAGAGTCGTGTCAACTGATTGTAATACATCTATTAGAGGGAAAACTTGTGCTGGGAATTTGAAAATAACCCAGTTTCATTTGCTTGTACTGGGTGACACTGCAGTAAGGATGTCACAGGAGAGCGTTGCATAGAGCAGAAGTCAGGGTATCAACATACAGCTTCTCTTTGACACATTCTTGCCACCTTCCCCCAAAACCTCAGGCTGGATCACGAGGCACACTTCTTCACCCTGATGTTAACTGCTCTTGTAAATGTCACCTGCCAAATGTGAAGCCATCAAATGCAAGGCTTACGGCCCAGGAAGCAAACCAGCAACGAACACGCCCAGATCCTTATCCTAGCAATCTTTCTCTGTCTCACTCTGACTAGAGTCTGCTTTAGCTCCTAAATTTAGGATCCTGTCACTGTATCAAGTAKATGGCACTACAAGCTTTGGCTGAGTAGCAGTGGGGTGCATGCTCAGTAAGAGTATATTTCAGTAGCAGCACAGCTTAGAAGGATGCATACACTAACACAACCTAACTCTTAGGGAAAAGCAGCAAAACTTTCTTGCCCTTTGCATGGGATGCTGGCCAGATGAGTAAGTGCAGTTACACGCAGTACAATGCTGCCAAAACTTTCAGAAACAGAAACTGCAAGTTTAACACTGTAATTTTTCATAAATAGAAACTTAGTCAATAAACATGAAAACTTCTCCTGTGAGGAGAAATTTGTACCAAATGCCTTGTATAACGTATTTGTCCTCAATTATTAGGATAGCGGTGGAAATGTGTCCATTTCAAGGAAGTTAAATTTTTTCCCCTTTCCAAGCAGTGAAAACRTGTTTGGCTGAAGCCAGGCTTCATCTCAGCCATCCACAAGGACTGTCCTGCCTTAAGTTATGCCTTGCCACGACAGCACTCCCCTTGCCTGCTATGATCTATCCCCTCTCAAGCACTCTGCGAGAACTAAGTATGTTGACAGGTGGAGGCTGCACACCTTGCTTCACGTTCATCAACACTACACCGAGGAGTTCAAGCTGACTTTAAGAGGGTGGCCACTACCATCCACACATGCAGGGCAGCAGCACAGACCCTCCCAGAATCAATGCCCATTAATGCATTGGTGCACTGACTCTAAATTCCATGCAATTTCTGCTACTTTGCAAATAGAGATGCCTGAATTGGCCGTAACATCAGGCACTACCTGAGTTGATGTGACTGCAKTGAAGCTGCAGTTTTCCTGATTCCATCTTGTTTTGATTTCCACATCCAATGAGACAGAAAAGCTACAGTTATTCATGCACTTATGCCATTTAATGTTTGTGTCACTGACCACTGCAAGGCAAAAGCTCAGCAAATTCAGCAGCAAAAAAACCCCCCAATTTAACAACTCAGCTATAAAGAAGCAGAAGAGGTTTTGGGCATTTGCTTTTGGGATGAAGATTTTTATAGAGGAGATCTCCAAGTCACTGCATGTGTGATCAAATTTCCCTAATGTGTGCCGTGAACCATGAACTATTGCCTTTGCTGTATGAGAGTAAACAAATGGACTGTCCTCCTTTTGAAAAGTACAGTCAGAAAACACTCAAGAGCCAGGGGCAGATCCAGCAAGAAAGTTCACAGAGCCTGTATCTTACACCCCTTTGCACCCTGTGATTAATGCAATCCCATGCAAAGCTTTAGCATCACTGTAATAAAAATATCTGTTGCAATTAAAACTAATATTAGCAATCTCATGCTTTGCATCTGTCTCAGTTGGAATAAATTGGGTCAATCCTCATTTTGTTCTTTCTTATGGATAACCTAGGTGAATTTTGTATTTCTTTAGATCAATAAAACGTGAAATACTGTAAAATTCTGGCAAACACTGTCTAAAAGCCAGTGAAACATACAGCCAGACTCACACAACATACTTAAAAAATTACTGTTATTTCATCTGTTTTTTATAACGTCCTCTTTTGCTCAGTACAATAAAGCAACTCAGTAAAGGTGCCTTAACACTGAATCTAGGCTGGTGTTTTWTAAGAATTTATTTATCAGAAAGGACAATCTATCACATTCTGATAGATTTAGTATTTACTTTCATTATAGACTTTTATTCTCATACATTGTAACACGATTAGCTGCATAATTCCAACATTCTCAAAAATGTGAAAATACAATACAAAAAATGTGAAGGGAAAAGAAAACATACTCAGCACCAAGAACAATGTGCATATTGGCACTTCATTATTAACAGAAAGAATGAAAGCTCTGCTGTACTGAAAAAAGTAACAGTAGCTGTTCAGATGCCAAGCCTTAACTGCTCCATATGTCTTATCAACTAAAAATCCTGAGCTTATTTAAATTCCAGAGGTGAAAAAAAAGTTCATAGCAGAAATCAAAGTCATGCCTTTTTGTTCATAAAAAACAAAACAAACGAAAAAAGATCACCCTGGCTGCATCTAGACATGCCATCCCAAGAAGGGTCAGAATATAGGCTAGGCCAATGTCCAGGTAAGGTCCATTAGAGCATGAGGGTGAGCTCTTCTAGGTTTCCTCAACATAAGTATCACTTCTGATTAAAAAAAACTCCACAACTCCTCTTTCCCCCAATTCCTTACATATGCAACAGGGATACATTAGTACATATTAAAGAAATTAAATTCCCCTAGACCAATGCACAGGCATGATGGGGATTGGGGCCATTAGAGAATTCTATTTTTTTGTAATATGAAGTAGCAGTTTCAGAACAATTCTGAAACTTCAAAAAAGTCTGTACTGTGATATAGTGGAGATACTCAGGGGAGTGCAGTCCTGTAGGTTCATATAAACAGCCAGTTGTCAACAACCATCATTTGCTCATGGCCTGGACTTGATGGACTAATTGCCTGGAGAAGGTCAGTCCACAGATTACTAACAGAGTCCATGCCTAGTGAGCACTGATATTATGAAGCTACATCATGGTACGACCACAGTTCACATCTTACCAGTGTGTTTCAGAATACAGTGAAATATTGCTTGTACTTCACAGATCAAAGAAAAGATCAGGGCGTGGTTCTGTTTCTCACAGTGGTTAGGTGAGAAAACATTGCCCCTCTTTCGGTACTGCATACCTTAAAACTTTGTCTGGCTAATTTTCAATATCAAGACATTTTACTACCTGGAACCTTGGCTGTAATTACTTGCAACCTTGGTTGCTGCAGATGTATTAAGACTGAAAAGATAATGCAAAACAAAAGAGACAAAACTAAAGATTTCACTAAGTGTTCATAGGTCTTTGTATTTCATTAAACTAAACTCTAAGCTTTTGTGGCTGATGGAAGAAGAATATTAATTATAAAAAGCATGTAGGTCAAAATTTGACACTTTTTTCCCCAAGTAATATGGCCACACAGTATCTGGGCACCTCGTATTCACTATTTTTCTCATTCTTTTTTTTTATTAAAAGATTGATTTTACTCAAAATTCAAGACATAGAATTTCAAACAACATTTGAACACTAATTCTCTCAGTTATCTTCAGTGTCCTACCTCCTATCTTTTGTCCTACTAAAGAACAGGTGACCAAAAAGTGCTTTGAGCAACAGAAGTAAAAATCAAGGCAGCTGAGGTGTCTGTCTTGGTGCTTTACCTGACACACTGAGACAGAGAAATTTCTGCTTTTTGAGCACGTGTGTGTCAGGCAGACAGTCATCCTGGGTTACACATGAAGAGTTATGGCAAATTGGGCAGGGAAAGGTCTTCATGAGAACATTTAGTTCATACCTCCCCCCAAGGCACAATCACATCTATACAGCTCCTAGTCAATATTTCCTTGTTTCAAAATACTATTAGAAATGGAGATCCTGCAGTTTTTGTGGGTAAGCACTACATGGTCTCACTACCCTCAGTGTTCAGAGCTGCTTCTCAATGTGAACCCTCATTTCAATTTAAACACATTAGTTCATATCCTAACACCAGCCATTTAGCCCCTCTCTTATTCCAAGAATCTCTTTACTTATTCAGTCTACGCAATATATGTCAGCCTGATTGTGCTAGACTCTAAGACCTCTGAGGTATTTCGGACTCATTCCTTGTGCACAGTGTATTTATTTCACCTGTCTAAATTTCTCTGTGTCACAGAGCTGCTGTTTAATAAGCATTCAGGCTAAAGCTCTGGGAGCCGTACACCTGCTGAAAGATAGCTCCCATCTCTTTCACAATATGTCAGAAATGGCCAAATGAGGACATGGGAAGACTACATATGCTCATGTTTTCTAATTCCATAGGCTTTGGCCTTCTTTTCATGTGACAATCAGAGGTCATTCATCCTTTTTGGAGGAGTTCATGCCACTGCCTTTCATACCTTTGTATGACTAAATGTCAGTCAAAACAAGCTTTGTATCTAAGAAACCGTGTAAAGTAGTAGTTTGCATGATATGCCATAGGAGATACAGTGAATTAAGTTAGATTATTAGGGAAACTATCTGCTTTCCGTAAGTGTAACAATCAGGTCCATAACACACAAACTTTAGAACACCATCCTCTCTTTTTCCCCCACCCCTCGTAATGAAATGGAAAGGAAAATGCACAGTAGTTTTAATCTACTTGCTTATTGTCTGTCCAAAGGCTACGAGTACATGATAAACATTTAATGAGGTTGGAATTAGGACAATTTAACCTCTTTGACTCAAGCGTACACATTATACACACATCCACCAGCTTAACAAGACTATAGTCTTTACAAAGACAGTCATGGACATGAGATGGTCTATTAAAAATTAATGTCATACTTTTTACAAAATGAACTACAGAAAGTTTTTTGAAATCCAACAAATCTTTCTGTAACTAAAATTACTTCTGCTATTCTGCTATACCAACCATGAAATTAGCCTTTGTGCTATTTTTATGTACTGTAAGGGTATTGCTTTACATTTTGTACTATGCACCTCACTGACTCACTCATTTGATCATCTTTTGAGCACACAATGAAAACATTTCCTGAGTAAATCACACAAATAGGATTATTCTGAAGCAATTTCACCTTGTCTGAAACCACAAGACACAGAAATGTAGAAGAGGTCACAAAGTACTGAACGTGCAAAAGCTTTCCTGTAAATAGAACGCAGTTTAGGGTTAACAAAGTGGGTAATATCACCCACAAGGCACTGAAATCTGCTGAAGAAAGGAATTCTAGGTGAAAATAGATAACACTGAAAACACTACAATTTAAGTCAGTGATGTGGTATTATGTTAGAGAGATGGAGTCCTCACAGCTACTTTCAATCTTAAATAGTCGGAAATAATAACTCAAGATCTCTCTAAGGCCTTGAGTTCCTACTTATCCAAATTGATCACATTTTTCAGGAAAGATTGTAGTATCTTAACTAATCAAAAACAGCAATCAAGATGCATCCAGCCTATGTTACTTCATTCATTCAACATCTCAATTGATCAAAGAGAAAATCTACAATAGGAAGTTGCAATCTATTTACACTTTATTTTAGAAGATATTTCCCCAGGTAGCTGATCGAGTTCAGGTTACTCTTATTTTTCTTGCACTGAAATTTCCCAAGAAAGATTCTTATTTTCGCCCTGTACTGACATTGCAAAAAAAGAGCACAACTCTCATGAAATTTCTTGTATCATATCAACATGGAATTAGGCTTTAACCTTTGGGTGGATGAAGAGCACTTGTCTTTGATTCTTTGAAATTCACGTTTCCCACATTCTCTCATCTCCAGCGCTTGAATAAAACTTGCTTTAATAGTCTTAATGCTGCCTGAATTCTTGTCATACAGCAAACTACTACAGAATGTCAATCAAACCCATGTATCTTTAAATTTTGATAGAGGTAAAACATCCAACAATAAAGTGGCAAAGATGAAAAGTTTTTCCTTTGCTTCTTACAAATCTACACCTATAATTACTCATGACAGCTTCAGTTAAATGAATTTCAACAAAGAAGGTCAAGCCATAAAGGCCTAATTAATTTTACAAATACTCAGCAGGATAAACTAAGATTTCTCTGGAGAGTTAGAGAACCTGAGAGGACTAATTAAGAATGASAGTATGACGTGGTAGCTTACAATTATGGGAATTCTTTTTCATGCATTTTCATTCTGATCCAAGCTTGCTGGAACCCACTTCAAATATTTCATTGAGTTGTAGCTACAAAGGAAGCCAAAAATGTTGAAAGGTTAAAGAGAAATTATTATTTCYCCACTTCATTTATTTTCACTTCTGAAACTAAATACTTCAATTTATTATGTGTGTGTATATATATATATATACACATACAGAACCGAGTGGGATGACTAGTGGGTTTTACCAACATTCAGTTTTCTAGTTTTCCAATATAGGGGAGTTTATTTGTATTACAGCTTCCAGAAACAAATACCTGTAAGAAATTTAGATAATTTTAAGTGAAAATCAGGAGAGAGCTATACTAGAAAGCCACAGAATCATTTAAAATTTATTCTGAAAAATAATCTGGTTTATTTCAAGATACTCCTTTTCTGCTTTCATCCAAAACTGATGAAAGAAACAAAGTATCAGCAGCAAATATTGGCATGGTATATTCAAAGCACATACAAGTACCTATAAAATTCTAGTTATCCTGCATAAAAAGAAAAGCTTGGGGTAAAAACAAATCTTATCAGAAAACTAAAGAGATAAAAATTTCAATGCAAGTTACAAAAATAGTCAAACTTGTGTTTTACTCCAGAATTCCATGGTACCTGATGTTCAACATTTCAGGCCAGGTACATCAAGTGCATCTTTTGATACCATCTGTCAAGTGAATAGAGTGAGATAAACCCACAAAATCCATTCAGCAGTCACCCATGTCACAACGAGAATGAACAGGATTACACAATATATATAGCTCTACTTTGTATGTAGGGGACATACGATACCCTGTGGACACGGACTGTTCTGCCAGAAGAGGAAGACAGAACAGTAATTATAATTAACTGCATTTTTTTCCACTGGATGGATTCCTACACACATCAGCCCCCAACAACAGGAAAATTGATTTTAATACAACAGAATAAATACCATGACATAGAATAGGGTAAAATATTGCTCTTTAAATAATAGCAGAGATTGGAACTTATTGTGGGGATTTTTGTCACTTGGCTGGGATTTTCTTATTTGCTTTAGAAAAATCTTATAATGTTTTCACATACCAAATGTATATATCTCAGCTCAAGGTGGTAAGTCTCCACTTACCACCACTGAAAATACAGTATATATGGAGTAATCACAGTAAGAGTATCAGTAAGAAGAACAAAAAAAAAAAAAAAAAAAAAATCAGCATCCCCTCATTTGATAAGCCTGCAGACATTCTCATCATCTTTAAAACAGTGTAAACTGTAGCCAATAATTCATGAGTGCACGGATACTCATAACATCCAGATACACAAATATACAAAATTACAACTGAAATTACACAGTGCTCTTGCAACTCTTAAACTTGTAGTCATTTGCTGAATGATCTCACAATACTTTGCGTGATGAATCTGGTTGTGCCATTATGAGACAAAGATACAGCTCCATGAACTCCAAATACGTGGATGCTATTATTGTCATACAGGAATAAGCAAAATCTCTCAAATTTGATTATATAAAGCACTTCTTGTGAGCTTCAAAATTCTCTCATTTCAGATTGCTTTGAGAGAAAAATGAAGTCTCATTTTATTTTCAACAACCACTTTGTGGATAGTCTCCCCACCACCACCAAGACAGAATAATAAATTTTCAAGAAATGCTCCTTTACTTTTATCATATAGAAATAAGCCTTAAGGCTTCCGTTAATCTCCCAGACACAGTTTCGCAGTGTTCTTTTATTAAATATCTTACAACCATACACCAGCATCACTTTTTTCTGAGGGAAAAAGAAAGAAAAAGTACTTTTATCAAAGTCATCCTCTTTGAATAAAAATATGCTCAAGCCCTTGTTGTGTGGCTATTTAGGGCTCAAAACCAGAGTTTTTCACTTCCATGCAAATTAGCAAATAATTGGCAACATCTGGGCAAGAAATATAAATCTCTTATAGAAATAAACTTTAGCTATTGCTTATTAACGTTTAAAAAGATTCTATTTATATAATCAAACATTCAGTGAGTTCAAAAACATCTTAAGCTACATTTACAAAGACATGGAGGTGTGGAAATTTACCTGAGCTGTAAGGCTTTTGTGATAGTCTCTTTAAGTTCATATACCTTATATACTAAGTTTCTCGGAGCCGTACAGGGCATTTCATTTTATGAGGGCATGCATTTTTCTCCTGTATCAAGTAGGACAGCAACCAGTTTAGAGACCCAGAATGGACAACAATCAGAAAAGGGGTCCAGCTGGGGTAGTGTTCGGGGCAATACCTACAGAGTGTCCAGGCTGAGCTGCCTCAGCGCAGGATATTTAGCCTCGCTCCCACAAGCTGCCTAGATTCGCTTTTCTGATGCCCATTCCTTCCGCATGTGCACAGGAGACCCTCTCTTGTACAGGAGCTGTTTCTTTTTTCAGGGTTGAAGGGGTCACACATTCATCTTCAGAAAATCCTTCCTGAAAATATTTGGGTTTCAACTACATCACCTTACTAGCCTTAGTCTCCAGCTATGAAATGGAACCATTGAGGGAATAAACAATCAAGGTTTCTCAGGTTCTCCAAGGCTACAGTGACAGACTGTAACTTTCTTGAGTAAGGCAGGATACACCCCACTCAGCCACATCTCACAAAGATGAAACTACACCAGAGGCAAGACAGAACCTAAAACAACTTTAAAGCAAACACATACACAGATGGAATTACTTGTAAAATAGAAAACCTAATTAAATAATTTTTGATCAAATGCAAGATAGCAAAATTCTCTAAACTATGAATAGTAAAGATAGTAACAATTTTCATAATCTTTCATTGTGTTTAGTGAGGGTTCATATGCTTTTTGCTCCACCACATTCTATTAATATGTAAAGGCTGATTCTGCATTGACTTGCTTAGCAGCAGAGCTTAGTGCAATCAAAATAAGGTATTGTTGCTGTGTTTTGCCTTCTCACCGAACACTTGAGGGTTTTCAGCCTTTTGAGTGCATTATGTACAAATATAAACCAGGAGGAACGCTCAACACCTGAACACAGAATGCAACACTGGAACCTACATATAAAGCAGCTTTGATGTTTCATGAAAATCTTGCATCCTTTGCATCATGAATAATTGAACTTTTCAGAAAGCAATATTAACCTGCTTACCTTTGTTAACCAACGTAGTATAGAAAAGTTCACACAGTTAGTGTACTGATTACTACATTAGATACTCAGTACTCTTATGCCCCACAAAAACTATTAAACTTTACCACTGTCACGAGTCCATTTAAAAACTACTGAAAGTGTGTTGAACTTCATGCAAATGTCATCTTAATAAGGAACACATGATAATTTGAATTTGGGATGTTGCATGTTTTAAAATATTTGGAAGGAAAATGAGAGCTCCCATTCTGTTCAATAACAAATTATCATATAGTTTAGATTATTATTAGATCTCATCTTTTTTGTTGTTGTTAGACRACATAGCGTGGAATGAAAACAGCTCTGAGTTGTGATACTTTTAATAACTGCGGAAAGAGAGCTGACTTGGAGGATGCAACACTTCCATACAGTCAATGTAAGCATCAAATATGGACTTTTCCATATGACTAGGTCCAAATTTCTGTGTGTGACTAATTTTAAACTGTTTTCCTAAATTAATGTAACATCTGCTCAGCTTGGGAGATACCCCTTCGCATATTTGCAAAATATCCATTGATAATGCCGGCTGTCCCGGAAAGGGAAAAACAGAGATAGGGTAATGTCTCTGATTACACAGGTCTTAGATTAAACAAGAATGAATTCAGCTGTAAAAAAAAGCCTCTTCTTGTTTTACTTCTACATTTGCCATTAACAAACCTTTTGCTTCTTTCAGTAAAAAATATCCAAAATACCTAATAATTCAGAAGTTATTAACATTACAAACTCAGGGAAAAAAGCTAGGAAAATGTAATTATGTATATTCAAGAGCACTGGCCTATTAGGTACATAATATGCATTTTTTAATATGGCTTAACTACAATTCCATTCTCTTGGGTAATCAAAAAACACATGAAAAACACACATTTGAAAAATTTACCTGGGAGAACAGAATTAGAATCTTTAATCATGGAAAATACTGCACATTCTTTACAACATTTGTTTAGTTAACCAGCACATTATCCCATTRCCTCCCTCCACTACAGTTAGCCACCATAAACCTTTGTCTTTGGGGGATTTAGTCAAAAGATCGAAGTTTTGAAACTGAAGTTTGAAGTATTAAAAACATTAGCAAGTAAGTGTTGATTTTCTTATTCACAAAGCTGTGTCACACTACGATCTATCCAGGAGGGTCTGTTTGAAACTGCATTTTGCACAGCTTACAACACGTACTCTCCCTGGCACTGAGGCCTTTTACAATGAGGAATATGCTGTACTAGGCACTTGTACATATGTACAGTAAGAAACATCAACTGTGCCCTTAGCTGGCCTTGCCTGCCCTGCCTACTTAGGCGAAGCACTGAGAAACAAAGAGAATTAACTTGCCAAGACTCACACAACCACTTGGTCACAGGGCTCACAATGTTCTCCCAGCTCTCCCAAGATCAGAGCTGCCTTATTTCTGGGTCACATTGTCCCCTTCTCACAGAGATTATCTTCACCAAGGAAGGCGCATTATGAAGGAAATAGGTGCACAGAACACAAGSCCTGCAAGCACTTTAAAGCCTGGTAGTATTAGGCAAACAGTTGGGATCCTCTGCAGGCAATGGTTTTTTTCCCTAATGAAAAAAGTTTATTTCAACTTCTGCCTGTGTCCTTATCTCTAAATTTAATGAGGAAACAGCCTCTTTTCTGCTGTTTTCCAAGTTTCTTTGATCTTATGATTATGTACGTTGCTGGTTGCTTGCCATTATATAGAGTCTGAATAATGTATATTGATGCTAGGTAGCTCTGAGTACACGATGTACCCAGGAATAATGAAAAGCTACTTTTTCTGTAACAGGAATCTTAGGAGTGGTTTGAAAAGCTTGGAAAGGAGAGGAGGAATACATAAAGCTGTCCCATGGTAATTCTGTGCTTGCTCCATGTCTGCATAGTCCTAAACCACAGGGGCTGGCATGCGGCAGAAACGAGAAAACAAGAAATAAGACAAAAAAAAGTGTACATGGACCTTACTAAACACGTACGTGGTTCACTTGCTCTTCTCCTCCATAGCTCACAGGAAAGAATGCTGAGGGAGGATGAAGGGTCTCACCATTCATAGGCCTGAACTATCCTCCCACCCATGCAGCTCACCACTGCACTTCAGTCCAAAACATCTCCAGCCTTAAGGGACAAAATCAGCTCCTCTCTGCCTGTCTTTACCTTTACAAAAGCCAAGCTTCCTGATGCCTTTGTCTTTTAGGAAATTCTGTCCCCTTTGGCTTTGCCATATTCATTTGCTTGCTCACTTTTTCTCCTGTACCACATACCTCTGAAGAGATGAGAGATTTCCCATATACGCTCTCACTGAATGTATCTATATACCAGGACATATGGCAAAACAGTAAGAAATATTCACTCCCCTGTATTCAAACCAGTGTATCCACCCTACATTCACTTCAGACTTGCATTTCATCCTGTTTCATCTATATCGAGCGGATGGCACACACCCCTCCCTTTCCAATGTGGTTCCAAGGCCTTTCAGGGAAAGCTGCTGTACAACAAATACGGAGTGGTAACTTCCCCTTTATTACCACTGCAACAATTGATCTCAGAATTAAGTTAAATGCCTGATAACACTTTTCTTTCTAGTAACATCAAAATTAGATTCTTCTCCTCCCAATCAATATTACTATGAATCCTTCGGACAGTTCCATGTGGCTTGACCCAGACAATCCTGAAACTCCCAGACTCAGAGTGAAAACGAAAATGGCTACTCATTTTAGGGAAACGGAAAAAAAAAAAGAAAAAAAAAGAGATCTGCAGCTAAAACAGGCACAAGGTCTAAAATGAAACAATTTTGAAATTCTTTCAGCTATAATAATCTTTATGCCACTATGTTTCTTTTTATGTTTCACAGTTAACAAATAAATCCAGAACACAGAACAAATTGAAACATTAAACATTAATTTTCAAAATACCAATTACTCCACTATCATGAGAGCTAGGTTAAAAAATTTGTATGATAATATAAAGGGAAAAATGTTATGAGTCAAAGATGCAAAGGAAAGCTAGCTTTTAGGGTGTTTTTTTATGGTTGGGTTTTTTACAGTTTCTTTTTTTGGTATAAAAGCATCAAGCATTATATCACAAGTTTTTACATTCTAAGCTTGGCTGTATCTGCTTTTACATCCATAATGTGCCAGGTCTCTAAAGGATGCTTATTTATGATGCTTTCATTAGGAGGGTACAAATTTAGATACACTAGAAATTTAAGATTCAGGATATGCACAATTTCACAAACAAGCAGTGCTATTCAGGACCTTGAAACGAAAGCAGTACATAGAAATAGATCTGAAACAGAGACAGGCAAAACAGGCTACTCCTGTGAATGATCTGTGCTGTAACTTCTCTGTGCACACATACATAAAGATGTAGAAAAAAAACATACTTTCTGGCCTTTTTCAACCAGTTACTGAAAGAATTTATTATTAATACTTCTGAAGACCAAAGGACAGCATCATTATTATAACACATCTCTCAGCTACATATTTTGCACTCTGTTCCACACTGTGGAAAACATAATACCTTGGAAATGGTTGTTTCAGGATGATTATGCAGAGGAAGGACAAGCTGAGAGCCTGGGCTAAGTCTTGACTATAGGGGTAGTGACCTGCACTATGGAAAGCTCCTGAGCAACATCTAACAAGTCACTTCTTGTCTTCTAGCCTCCAGGCCCCACCTGTACCCCCAATTTTACCTGGCTATCACAAAGTCTCAGGGATACATAAAAGGTTGCACAGACTAGAGTACGGAGATGCTAATGCAATTAAAGATTAAGTAAATACTAAAGGGAAAGAGATACATAGAAAATTCTGCTGTTTCTCAAAGAATACAAAGCTTTAATAGCAAACAAGAAAATATAATGCAGACATGGAAGCAGATGCTAGCACAGAGACGCACTAAGTCCYCGCACAAATAGCATGTAGCCAGCTCTTGACGCTCAAAAAAAGCATCCCTTGGTTTCCAGACTGGGGAATTACCTTGATTCAAACTGGTTTTTCAAAACCTGCAGTGGTATCCAGCCAAACACCTATCACCTTCAGCAAGAGGGGGAAATAGGTTCCTGATCCTAGCAAGAAAGCTGCTGAAAATACAGAAAATTTCCTGAGGCTATCAGTGTTAAAATGTCAGTTATAAAGAATCATTTACACACAAACGTAGTTGCATAATTTAATTATGTAGGGATCCTGATGTCATTAACTATTAATTAAATCATGCAGACAAGTGAATTGTGCTTGCAGGCAAGTTATCTTTCCCCAAATTATAATTAACTAAAATATTATTGAATAAAAGCTGCAGAAACAAAATGATCTATGTTCACTGCTGCTGTGTTTTCCTATAGTCATAAAGGTGATCCTTCATAATTCCATTATATTAATTAGCAGTATAGTGATACAGAAAGAAATCACCTGCTGCAAAGGCAACTTCACTGGCTTGAAGTAAAGCCAATATAAACTATAGGATCCATTCAAGACACAAAAATCTTACATAACACTAGGCAAAACTTTATTTTCTAAACCTCAGTTAAACGGACTACGAAGAAATCATCCAGGTCTTCAACATTTTTCACAGTGGAATATATAGAGCTATAACTCACAGCAGAAGTCAAATGTAGTTTCAGAAGAAAGCTGCCTCTCTAGGAGATGGTAGCCACAGCATACCTCACAGACAAATAAGGTCTTCTAGCCCCCAACTTTCAGAATGTTTTGTGAAATAAACATGGTTATTATTCCTTATCAACAGGTCCTTTGCTTTAAAATGCATCACTCTTCAGAATAAAGCTGCACATCCAAACGTATCTCACCAAAATTTCTTTTTTCCTCAGGTATATCCTGGAAGTTTATAATTTTTGAGGTGAAGAAAATGGAATTGTGGAATAAATGTAGCAGCTCCCTCTCCTGTCTTTTCACAGAAAAGGAAGGCATCCAAGAGCACTCACAGATTTAAGGTATCTGAAAGATTTTTCCCTTAAGAACACATCAGCTATATGCTGACATGTACACCTGGGTAGTTTCCTCTTTCTCATATTTAACCAAGCAAGGCAAGCCTTCATCTCACTTCAATAATTAGTTGAGCATCCAAGCATTAGGACCGTGTGTATAGTGAGGAAAATGACTGAGCCAATATGAAAAATAAACTGTCTAACTACAACAGGCAATGTTTCACACAGAAGTAAACTGAGAAATTATTGATAAATTTTTTCTCATTTTCTGCCTCTGAAAATGTCAATGTCAACCCTTGGGATCACTTCATACAGTCAAAATGAAAATTGTATTTACATTTGAAAAGTAACCCCTGTTTTGAAGTGGCAACATAAAAAGTTTGTTACTTAYATTTCACTATACTTTAAACACAGAGACATTGCAAACTAGTAGGAGTGCACTCATTACACCAGGCACAATATTTTTTTCCCCATTTATCAAATGTCACACCRTATAACTTCAATGACTTTTTTTTCATTTCAGAGGTTTTGCATTCAATACTCCAAAGTGACACAAGATACAGTTGACTGACCACAAATAACATTCCTAGACAGTTTAATTCAGAGTATCTTAAAGGTTGTATTTCGAAAACCTTAGAATATGTCCAGATTTGAAAATACACATGACTTCTAGGATGACTGGACTCAGCACAAAAGATTCTTTCACAGTAGTTTGTGAATTGCTATAATAACATTTCCTTCCTTAACTTACTAATTGTGTGTACAGAGGGGTGAAAAATCAAATTTGTTTAGATGTATTTTTTTCAACTTKTTCACTGTTCTCTTTGCCATAGTAAAAGATATCCCTACTTTAATTCAGACAATTGAAGCATAATTTGAGTATGTTACAAGGGTGAGAAAATAAATAGAAAACATTTAATTACATACTGAAAAGCCAAATAAAAGGTGAATTCAAATTGACAGACTAGTCTTTAATTTTCATTGGAATAACTGTATTTGGAAATTTGTGGTTTGGTACATTTTGTCTATGTAGTCTTCAAAATACCCTAATTAAGGCAATGAAACAATCACATTGAACTAGAAGGATTCAGCTGAGACACKGCAGCAGGCTTAAAACAAGCACATTTTGGAAACTGTCTAGGCTCAGCTTTAACCAATCAAATAATAAAAATTCAGCAGACCACAACTGTAAATCTCAGCTATTTTATCTTTCTCTCTTGCACTATGCTCGAATGAACATCACTGAAAAATCTCCCTTGAAAATTCCAGATACTAGAGCATATCCATTTGGAAATTACTGTTTTTGTGTAAAATAAGGAATGTCTTCATGGGACGAACTATTTCCATTTAACTTCTTTATTTTAACATGCCTTTTCCTTAATAAATTAACCCTTACACACATAATTTGTAGTCATTGCTTTCAGCATTTCGGAAGCCTGATGGCACAAGCAAAATCAATCTCCATGCTCTTAATTTCTGCCTAATTTTGTCCCCGTAACTCTCTTCTCGAATTCCAACAAGATCACCATGCAATTAATCAGCAAAAAAAGCATGCAGATTCCTGTGTTCAGTGCCTTGTATATCATAAATTTGGCCATAGTGGTTTATTTTTTTCATGCTGGAAAAGTMAAAAAGTTGGATGAGAATCTTTTCTCTCTCTCTGAACGGATAAAGTCCAAACTAAATAAGGACTATAATCTACTAACGCCTCTGGAATCAGCAACAATATCAAAAATACTGATATCTAGATTAATTTCTAAGAGTTAGAAATACACTATTCTCTTTAGGATCTGTGAATTCACATTTGCAATGAAAGAGTATACTGGCTGCTTGTAGAAGAGAAAAAAGAAAAACGAAGAAACAGCSTAGGGGGATTGTCCCCAAAACCCACCAGCACTTTTACATTTGCTTCTGTGAATTTTACAGTCTATAAGAATATAATCACTGAAAAAAACCCTGACTTTTTAAATAAATTAATAGTAAGATTTTAAGGGAATGTAAATAATATTGTGCCGACAGTTACTGCAAGGTAATAATGGTGTTTTATAGGCCCGTAAGTGCCATAATCACCAAATTATAAGCAGTCATGAAACAGACATTCAGCTCAAGTCAAAAACATACCCTCAGCATGGATGACAAGCTTCATGTAACGAAAGCACCAATCCTCTACATCTTTATCAGTGAGCACACAAGACACAACAGCTTGGCTACACAAAGAATACAGAAGCAAGCAGCATCTTGGACCTAAGCTTATCAMAGGAAAGCTGTGACAGGAAATTCCTATTCGATATCAGCAGTCAGACATCCAGTGGGCATGGARTGAAGGGATAAACTCTTAGTAGTCCAGTGAAGCCAAAGGAATGCATTCTCTCCTGGTAAGTCTGGCTATCAGCACAATCCTGAACTGGACAAGTCACAGCTGCACCTCTGGGCCTTGAGAGGAAAGGTGATTCTTCAGCTGCTTCTCACAGGCTCTCCAGACATCTGACCAGGCATTGAAGGAAAAACAAGTAAGACAAGGCAAGGCAAGGAAGACTTGATCTGGAGATGACCAAAATAAGAGGAAACAAACAAAAATTTTGCAGATTTCAAGTCCTTTTAGAAACATGAGTAAATCAAAACACCCTGCACTTCTGATCCAGTSCAGCAGGCCAGGCTGCATTGGAAGGAAAGAAGTACATTTGCTACAGGATAGTGAAGGTTTAAGAAACAGAGTCTGGCATAACCRGCAGAGTTATAACAGGGATCAACCTTAGCTAATCATAAAAGTTACTACTGCTGAAGACATTGAAAATGAAGGGCAAGGAATCTGACTTGGGCAACTCTGAAAAAAGCAAACTGCTGAAGGAAGTGACAAATCAAGTGAGCTGCTGAATGCTTGAAGCATGTGCAGCAACAGGCATGGAGACTGGACAGATGAAATCATAACATAAGTAATCATGGTATGGCCTACAGCTCTGAAGGTAGAACAGAAAGATTAAGTTTGGCAACTCAACAAGTATGTGCTTAKATGTTTTGATAGAGCCCAGAGGCCAGGACCTACAAGTACCAGTCAAGGAYGACACTCAGATTACAGGTTCAGAGTGATGGGCTGGATGATAAATTAATCTGAGGCAATGAAAAAGGTAGCAGAAGGCAGGCCAAGCAAACTTTAGGAGCCCCATTTTAGCTACAAATAGATAGCTAGAGTCCCACAAAGCTTTTGGGTTTTTTGTTCAGATCTTCAGACGGGGTGAAGGCTGAGTTTGATCCAGAAAGGAGACAGGTCCAGGGTACAGATGGATCAATTCSTTACCAGTAAAAACACAGCAGTCCTACAGTTAGACATACAGTATCAAAGATCAAGAAACAGATCTTGTAGGATGCACAAGAAAAGATGAAACCAGCACTTGAAGAACTGAAATGCTCCAAAGCAAGTGCTAAAACAGCCACTAAGAAAAGAAAATGAAACAGATGTTCTCGACTTTGTCAAGATTTCAAGACAAGAGATTTCYGTGGGTTTGAAGACTACTGTGATGGCAAAGAGGTGGTTCAATCTGTTCAGGGGAGGGGGAAGATCACTTAGAATGCTAACCCTCTAGTTTCTGCTGTTTAAATATACTGCAAATTTACCATATTCTTAGTATATAGTAGACTTTTAGAGTAAACATAATCACTACTATAATTGGAAGCTACTGAGGTGGGAGAACAAAGGATACTTCTTTGGTAACCAGACAGAGCTGAGAGATACCTGAAGCTTTTTGTAACAGTCAGATGTAGGAAGCATTACGAAGCAAAAGAATGAACAAAATGAACACAATTAATACCCCCAAATCTACCAAATGATGAAACAATTAAAAGATTCCAGAATAATTCATTCACTTCTCAACTGAAGACTTGAGAACCCTTGTATAGGTAATGACCTATATTACAACAGTGTTAGCCTATAATAAAGGGAGAAAAGCACATAACCTGAGATGTACTAGGAGCTTCACAATTGAATCTTTCTGGTTGCTTTAAAAAAATTGAAAAAAAAAAAACCACAACAAAACAAAACCACAAAACCACCAAACAAACAAAGTAAAACCCAAAAATATTTGAAATACAAGTGAGAGGCACAAAAGTATAACATTAAAAAGCTTTGTCTTTTTTGGGAAGATTTTAGTTGTAGCACTAAAAGCCAATTTTAACCCCGAATTTTTCCAGCGCATCTCAATCATGCCAATTGATATTTTTATCAGATTAAAAAGTGTGTAAGAGGCATTTACAAGTATACATTTTGGCCACAAAGCTACAGTTATAAGCAGAGGTTGGCAAAAGCAAAAATCTCGTCAKTAATACTTAAAAGGAGAAAAGCTCATTTCCTACTCAGACAACTGCTCTTTTTTAAAAACTATAAATAATAATGAACAAGACATTTTATTTATGAACGATAAGAGTCAGGACAGCTTTACAGTTGACATTACTGGAAAATCTCAGTTGAAGCAAAATACGTGAAAAATTAATTCTCCCTAAACATATCTCACTTAATACATGCATTTATGCATTACATTAAAGAAGCRTGCCCAGATCCCCGAGCTTGTGCTCATTTAATGTCTCAGCTTCAAAAAGACTCAGGGCAAAGAAAATACTCAGAGGCAATCCAATTGGGTTTGACTGCTGTTCTGACCACATATTTTCAAAAATACATATACTTTGTAGGAGTCAGAGAATAATTAAATGTCCAGATGCCCGTTTAATTCTTACCCTCTGGCAAGCTTGATCACTCCCATGCCTTGTGTTCCATGGGCATGTTTCCACAGAGCTCGAGGCTAGGACCAACAACTCACTCTAAGACAGATTGCTAAGCAGAGGGCAAGTATTTTGTCATTGCCACTTATATGGGAACTCTTGATCTTCAGGTGAAACGTTTTATATCCTTGTCATGGATGTATTAAAATCAGTTAGTTTGTTAAACATAGGAACACTAATGTAAGTGGCAAAGGCTGTTGGAAAAAGTTGTGGAGGAAGTGGTCTGAGAAGTCATTGCCACAAAATATGATGCACTGTAGCATACCTTTCAGTTTTTCTGTTCCTCTGCTGATGATACTCTTGTGATTGCTGTTGCTCTCAGTGATACAGATGATGCATTCATCCTGTCTTTTCCAGTTGAAATGATTAAAGAGCAAAAATGCCTCATATTGTACTAATTATCACAAAGTACAATCCTGTCCAATTACAGTGGGGGGATTTTTTTAACCACTGTATGGCTCTGTTACTAGCAATTTAATTATTTGTCACTAGTTTCATTCTCAAAGAGTGACAAATGTATATGATATTCTAAACTCCTATATTTTGCAATTAGTTTTAATGAGGCAGTGTTCCTAATTATAAAATGCTTTGCATAATTAAATCCCCAGAATGAATGAATACGACATTTGTACACATATCTGTGTGTTACTGTCCTTTATATTACCACAGTACATTCAAGAGTATTACAATAGGATGCTACATTTTGTTYTGTTTTTTTCCATTATACTCATCTAGAGTATAACAACACTTAGCTACTTACCACTTCTGCTTTACTTTTACTACAGTTGCTTGCAAATTCAAAACACATCCCTAGGCAACCTGTGTCAGTGGTTGGTCACCCTCGTAGTGAAAAAGTTTTTCCTGATTTTCAGGGGAAACTTCCTCTGTTTCAGTGGGTGCCCAGCACCTCAGCTCTTGTCACTGGGAAGCACTGAACAGAGACTGGCTCCATCCTCTTTTGTACCCTACCTTCAGATATTCATAAAAAATTGTTAAGTTTTCCTCCTGAGCCTTCTCTTCTCCAGGCTGAATGGTTCCAGCTCTCTCAGCCTTTCTCCATAGGACAAATGCTCTGGTTTCTTAACAGTCTTAGTGGCCCTTCACTGGACTCCCTCCAGTATCTCTCCTGTACTGGGGAGCCCAGGACCGGACCCAGCAGCCCAAGTGTGGCCTCACCAGTGCTGAGGAGAAGGATGACCACCTTAAACCTGCCAGCAGTACTTTGCCTAATGCAGCCCAGAATAACATTAGTGCTTTTTTGCAGCAAGAGCACATTGCTGGCTCATGTTCAAGCTGGTGCTCACCACGTCCTTTTCTGACAAGCTGCTTTCCAGCTGGGCAGCCCCCAACACATATTGGTGTTTGGGGTTGTTCCTCTCCAGGTGCAGGACTTTTACTTCCCCTTGGTGAACAATATCCCTACTGCAAGAAAATACGAATGAAGAACACAGAGTCTGTTATTTTGCTTTGAAGTCCTACATAGCCATCTTGACCATGCACTGAAATTTAATAAAAGTTACTTCCAACATGAAAATTTAACAGTAGCCTTTCAGCTAAATAGAACTGAAGAGTAAACAGCTTGATTTAATACCATGCTTAATTGACTTTCTTTTCTCTCTTTAGAACCTCATAATGCTTTATGGAACAGTCAAAAATGAACCATTACTTTGTAATACAAGATCATACACTTCTCTACATAGACATACAGAAAAATTACACTGTTTCCGGTATGTCTAAGGAGCAACTACAAATACAGAATGTCACTGCTTCTAGTTGATAAAAAAACATGATATACTAGAACTGTAAATTATACATATACATATCAGATTTCTCCTGTCTGGATGAAATATAGAAATTAGCCTCTCTGTTCCTAAACAATTTTAAAATTAAAAAGTTTCTTTATCTTAGCAAAACCAAAAAACACTCAGAGACCAACAAATTTTTGCCAACAGAATCAATGGTAAGCCACAGGGTATGAAGGACAAACTCATGCAAATAGAAAGAAACTTGAATGAGTCACTGTGCTGAAGAAGCACTTCTTAAGAGATGCAGCATAATCCCTAGACTAGCTGTGTCTAGGAGCATGTGAATATTCTTATCTAGGAGAAAAAAACTGGATCTGCCTGCATTTACTAGATTATTGCAAGATGTTTCTCTCAGAGCAGTAATTTTAACCTGTTAGCAGGTCTCAAGAAAATTTAAGAAAGAGGTAAAGTCAAGATTGCGTAGAGTTTAGCAATTAGGTGACCAGATGGGTTAGACTCCAACAGAGAGGACAGCAGTTTTGTTTAGCCTAAAGAGAAAGCTAAGCTATTCTGCTAGTGATTTGGTAATCACTGACAGGCCTGGCAGCAGGAATACCCCAGCATCCCAACAGCACCTGGAGAGCTCTCCTGGTACAGCTCCTTGCCCAGAAGCCACAGGAAGATACGTGGGGAGCTGGTGCTGCTGGGGTGGAGAGAACACAGAGCAGGCTGTCACTGTTCACAGAGAAACTTCTCTATACTCCCTCTTTAAGGGAGATGGTTTTGATGCTATTTTTAACTGCACATAATAGTGCAGAAAGAACTGACATAAATAAAAGCAAAATGATGGGATTTTCTAAGGAATGAGACATTATTGAATGAACATTGCCTGATTGCATAGCCTCATTTGACCCTAAATGCAGTAAAAAACTGCAAACTTGATTTAAAAGAGCATTCATTACAGCACACACTGCATAATATAAAAGACACCCATAAAAAACAAACTGGAACAAAATATGTTGAGTAAACAGCAGTCCAAATTCACCGGCTCAACTAAGGAAGGAATAAGAAACAAACCAGAAGCTTTGATTTTCATAAGGACCATGGAAAATATCAGAACATTGACAAAAACAAGTAATTTACATTCATTAAGTATAAAAATAYTAATGAATTAGCTACTGTAAACCTAGGAGAAATGTTTCCTGTTAACTTTTAAAACAAACGGAAACCAGTCAAAAATTTGCCAAGCAAATTCTAACACCCATTCTTCAATTTCTGAATTTCCACAATTACTGTAGAAAGAGCTTCCTTTTTTTCTTTTTGCATAAACATTATTTTGCACGCTACAGTACTAGAACAATTCACAAGAAAGTGCTGTTATTTAAAAGGACTTTTTGTTGTATGCTCTACCATTCATGTCCGTATTTTCGTATCACAGTACTTCTAGATATTTCACAGCCTGCATAGCACATGCCTAGAACACATTCCCACTTCATGCTTATCCCCTCTTTAAATCTTCTTTCACTGAGATCATTTCAGCTCATCTAACTTATGCCATCACTTAAAGAGTCAAAGATGATTTGCTCTTGAGAGCACTATCTCACTCTCCAAATACTGTCATCATAGGAAGATTATGCATTAATTGCTGGGCCAGCTCAACTGGGCCATCAGGGTACTGGAACCAAAGACATCAGAGCTAAACCAGTTGACCAGTGAGTTGTTTTACTGGAAATATACATCAATTTGTAAGAGTTGCAACAGAAGCCATGAATATTTGCTTGGAGAATGCTGGTTACCAGAGGCAAATTCATTACCTACACTTCAGTGATCTGGGGGGAGACTTTGACCTCATGAGAGAGCATTTATGGGTGACACCTCAAAGGAAAGTCATAGGATCTTTTTCTTCTTCCTGAAGGGTAAAGAAGAGGGCTCACAGCTACCAGCATCAGCTAAATCCTGAAGGAGATTTCTCATTGTCACTCACTCCTACCCCACCGTCTTTATGCCCTCTGTTTAAAGAAGTCTAATCTAAGTAACCAAGATGGTTTCCTCTGCACAACACTGCTGCAAGTCAGCAACTGAAGGCAATACTGACGTCAGTGTCTTAAGGAGCTTCGTGGTGACACAAACTCAACAAGTTTTGGGAAGCAGAGTTAAGGAGGGAACATGCTGACCACTTGCTCTTAGCACTGAGYATTGGCTGCAGAAATGAAGGGTGTTTCTGGTCTTTGTCTGTCCCTTCCATGCCTTTCTCCCGTGGGGTGTCTAAGAGAACAGGACTGTGTTCCAACAGCAGCAGTAGCCACCTCCCACCTGGGTGAGGCCTCTAATTTCTCCTCCTCTAATAGTATGACTGTAATATTTTAACCCCAAATTTTTACAGAAATGATGCAGAAATAAGTAGGTGTCATTACGACAACACAACAAAAAATTAGTTCTATATTTAACCATATTTTTGTTGGATTTCTTTCTTCTTAAAAAAAAAACCAAAAAAACCAAAAACAACCAAAAAAAATAAGAGATATTTCTTTTTCCCCAACCACTGACTGGTTACTTTGTGTTCAAGTAGATGGAGGTCTCAGTACTCATACAAATATTTATCTAACAACCAAATCTCACAGCATTATACCATAGTGTTAAATACCTTTCCATCTTTTGTTCTATTTAAATTCATTTCAACTCTTGAAACAGGGAGACAGGAGAGGATGCTGCCCTTTACTGTCAGACCTGTACCAACAACCAGTGCTCCCCGTGGTACATAAGAATTTTGAAGCTTTATGGAATTTCAGCTGAAAATTATCAGAAGTCACCAACCAAGTCTAGCTAAACTATCTTGATCCTGAGATAAAGGATAATAAAGACTAAAATACGTTACCTTAATACTGACAATGTCTTTCCAAACTAAAATTTGAGTCAAGCATTAGTGCACTTTGTTTCCTCTCCTTTAGAAAAAAGCAAGTTGCTCCATTATTTATATTTAATGAATCATTTAAAGACACCCATTTTGTCTATTTATAATTGCAATGTTTAAATATAGTGCACTGATTGCTTCTTGTCTTTTTTCAAGTACCTCATAGCAACATCTGCGAGTTTATTTTGGAAAAAAAAAAATCAATAGAACCTATAAATTCAGAATTCAAGTGGCTCTTAATTGAGGATGCTGACGCTGACTGGTAGTTAAGAGGACTTTCAGTTTTGGTCTGGGTCCACTGGGGTGCCCTGGACCCCTCCAGTGGTCTCCAAGAAGAGTACAGCACAGGAAAGCAAAGGGGGAGCCCCCAGAGAGGTCCACAAAGGTATGGAAGAAAAGAAAGGATAACCAGGGAGAGACTGTAATATTGTGTTTGTAATCAGCTGATGCCAACTGCTTCTTTCTCCTCTTACTCCCTCAGTTTTGACAATATTTACACCTCCAGCCTTTTTGGGGAGCGGTATTTCCTGGCTGCTATACTATCACAAGAGGGATATCTGTCGTTACACTTCGTGAGAACTGCAACACATACGGTTCCCTACGTCCRGGAAGCTTTTTGAATCAAATGCTGCCTCTGGAGCTCCTACTTATGAGTTACTACTGCCACAAAGGGGAACAGCTAATGAGAAGCCATACAGAACCAAGTTTTCTGCTGGACGAGGCTGCTCCAAGGCTGTCTCTAGCTGCTGGCAGGTCAGCAGGCTTCTGCGCAGCTCACCCRAACCTCCTCTTTGTGGTCTCTTCCTCAGAGCCCCCCGCACAGCTCTAAAGAGAGGGCTGCAAAGGCACAGGGAACTTGCTTCTCTCAGGGCTTTTCAATGACACTGTGTGCAGGTCTGGCCTGGCTGCTGTGTCCTCTCCAAACACACASCTAACCAGTTTCTCCATCTGTACCATTTCCAGCTGCTACCTCTTCCTTTCCATGTCCTCATATGAACAACTTCTCCACTATTTAAAAGGCACAGAGCAGTTTCTTATTCTCACACCTCACATGTTACAAACTCACTGCCTCACTGCCGCAGGTTCCTCACAGTAAAAAGTGAATCCAATCCAGTCCCTGGTGTTTGAGATGTAACACACATACRCACGCACGACCCTGACATCCTGAATGCACAAACTACTGAAAGAAATAAATGTACTGACAGTGGGAGCTGGGGGAGGAAACCTCACTTTCGCAAAAAACTCTAATCCTGTCCCTACTCTAAAAATTTATTTTAAAGCTATAGCAACCACAGGGAATTTTTAAACAGTCTCACTGTACACTCAGCTCTCCAAATAAGAACCAAATACAGTGAAATAAAAGCAAACAACAAATAAAACTAAGCAAGACACTAAACATTCCATGTCTTAATTGAAAGGATCCGTTGAAACAAGCCTGCTTTTTCTAGTTACTTTATGGTGACTGCTAGAATCCATTTTGGCCTTAGTCAAAGCATTCTCCTGTCTAGATGATTATGTCCACAAAGCATCTCAGGCCATCTGCCCTCTGAGATCATGGAACAGGAGCTCATCTGGATGGTAGGTATGTAAAAGTTTAACTGTTCTCCTGACACTTAATGGGATATAAAAGCTTCTATTGGATTAAGGCAGGTTTGTAACTAAATAGTGAGGTGAGGTTTTACACGGTACACTATGTCTCCTTGGTAGTTCTCCACATTCAGCATGGCAGTGCTCATCTCACAGAAAAATTTACCCTTCTTCCTGAGAGGAGACGGAGGACACTAAGTTTCCTTTAAGGGGTTCTATCCATCCAATTTGATTGGAAAGATGGATTTCAAACTACAAGGTCACCAACCAGTTGCTCTCACCATGGTGGCTGTGTACCAAAACACTGCTTCAACATCCCCTGTTCTGGTTCTTGCTTTTCAGCCCTCCTGAATGTTATTTGTTATATCCTTCTGAATGACAAGATCCCCATCACTATCTGCAGCAACAACTGCCACTAAAGCAGCCCCTACTCCAAGGCACAGTGCATTCAGTGTTCAGGGTGTGAGCAGACCAGAATTAAGTCAATGGTACAAGAAATTAAGTTACACTAAAATGGTAAGTCCCACTTGAGGGAGGATTAAGGGGCAAGGAGAGAATGAGTTAAATCCTTAAATTTCTTCTCTCAAACTAAAAGTTTCCTTATTTGTCTTCATGTTCTATGTATTTTTCCAACCAGAACAATATTATTGTCAACTCCGCAGAACTTCATAAGGATTTTGTGAATTAAGAATTAATGGCGTGCAATTTTCCAACCTGACAAATATGGATAACCATGATGATCTGCAAGTTAGTGAAAGGGTCAAGCAACTTCCTAGTTGAGATTTTCTTTATTTCTTAGTGAGGTAAGCAACAATGGCAGGAAGGAAAGGCTTAGGCATGACATTTCAGAAGCCAGAAGCTGTTCTTGTAAAGCAGAAGAACAGTGCAATTCAAAACCAGGAAAACCACACATAATTGCAGGTCAAAAGGCTGAAAACATTAAGGGGGGAAGGAACCAAAACGTTAAGAGTCCAAAAGACCAACAAAATAGCAGAAACAACTAGAACAAGCATATGTATATAAGCAGAAAAAGCAAAAAATTAAGTGAATTGAAATCTGACAGGCCATCAAAACACTAGGATGAACAAGACGTACTCTTCATCTTTACATCTTGATGAATGAGAGTATTGAAATGGTCTCTTTTCTCCCTTAGGAAATAAATGTCAGATTTTAACTTTAAGAAGGAAAGCAAATTTGCAGTCTTTTTTTTAACAGTACTCCTTTTTAATGAAAATAATTTGACAAGTCAGTGGGCTATCTGTTCAAATCAACAATTAATTAAACAGGACTACTTTAATTATTTTTAAAATATCACTGCCACATTTATATTTTTAAAAGATTTATCAGTGGAGAATGCTATCATTTCCAGACTTCAAAATTTAAAAGATTACAGGCCATATAGTGATGGGTTTCAGGAACTGCAGAATGAAAATAAAAACTAGTTCAGTCTTATGTACAAGAAAAAAAGGATTAACAGCAAGATGTTCACATATATTAAAGAGCGTGCAGATCCTTCTGCCATTTGACACAGTAAGAGTTTTTATGTCTTGTATAAAGACTAAATGATTCACACATATCCCTGTTTACTAGTAGGTCTCCTTTAATTCCCTTTCCAAAGAGACTCCATCTAAAAGGCACGTCAACTAGACTGTCTTTCAGAATAGACTGACTTTTCTCAAGCAAAAGATCCAAACAGTGCAAAAGACATCTGAGCTTTGGCCAGACTACAGCTAGCTGTAAATAGGAATCTAAACATTTAGTATATGTTGTACGAAGTTGTACAGCATTTCAAAACTATGCATATTAAGAACAGGCAGACTTCATCAATAAATAGGCCACATCACATATTTGGAAATGGGGATAATCAGTTTAAATCTTTGTAAAACTTAAAAGGTAAAGCCTAAAAATAAGATTACAGTAAAATGCATTACTGGCACAAGAGCTGCCAGAAAGATTAAAAATGAGTGAAACAATTGGGCCTTTGACACAAACACATTAATCTATAATGCTTACACTATCATGGAGAGACAAGGATTCATTAGAAGAACCAGGTACTGATGCAAGAAAATCTGTATTCTAAAATGCTTTTCCTTTGTTTAAACTAAGCAGTTTAATCATAACTTATATTTTTATTTAATCCATGGTAACTTCCACAACTTGGTTATTTGAGAAGCTAATGCAGCAGGGGAGGTGAAGAGTATTTTGGACGCACAGGGATTTTTTCATACTCTGATTGTAATGGCTGTGACTCTTGGTGTAATGTAGGATATAACCTCTTCCTACAGACCTTATCTTCCTTTTTTTTTTTTTCTGTAGACAGTCTTGGCTAAGCTACCAGTACGAACAGGTTAAGGTCTTTGAAGGAAGAGAATCATTGGTTTGTTCACTCACATGCTCTTTTTAAAAAACCTGTCTCCTTCCCATGCAACCATGTACTCTAACTCACACCATTAATGCAAAATGATGAAAACAAAGTCTGTATTCACACTCTTTACCACACTCAGGATTTTAAAAACCTATTTGATCACAAGATCAAAACCTTTGATTCACAAGAATCTTCCTCCATAATGAAAAAGTGTCAACATATTGCAACCTTCTCTCTAATATTTCAGTGGGCGACACACTCAAGTTTTTCAGACATGTACTCCAACGAAAAAATATTTAAATTAGTAGTGCTGCAATCACTTTATCCATCAGTACTGCCTCCTTTTCATCCTAATAATTATTAGCTTTGCTGACTCCCTGGCAAACTTGTTTCTCATATATTAATAGTTGTTATGCACTTAAAAATTTAGCATGCTTTTTTTGTTATTTTGTCTTTAAAACGTCAGAGTTTATCTTTTCCATTTTCTTCAGTGGATATTGCCTTCACTTTTAATTTGAAGATTGCATTTTTATTTCTAACAGATCTTTCATTCTGCTGATGTCTTTTTTTTTTCTTTTTAGACGTTACCCTTAATTGGGACACATTTACTTGAGCCTCTACCTTTCAACATTATTCATCCTGACTCCAAGCAACCCCCCTTTTAGCTCTTCTTTTTATTTCTTTTTTAAAATTAAAATCCTTTTTGTAACTCAAAACACTAGACAGGACAAAAGTAAACCAAGGGTACAGCAGTGTGTCATCATCTCCTCTGTTGAAATTGCTCTGCAAAGAATAAAAGGCTTTTATATTCACAGCCATCATTCCTCAGTCACAGGCAAAAGACACATAAGATCTAGTYCAAAAAAATAAAAAGCTTTAAAAATTCAGGGACACTGTTCAATTAGAGACACAACTATGAAGACAAAACTTGCTTAGTCTTACCACTGAATGCAAGTTAAACATAATTGTGTGCTTGTAACACAACAATTCCAGGATTACATATGGACTTGATTTCACAATGCAATGCATTTCTATGTTTAATTAATAAAGATTACTGGGAATTTCAAGCCTGTAGTCTCTTCTTTTTTTCCCCCCAAACAAATTTTATGTTGTGCACCTTTACAGCTAAGTTTGCTAAATCATCCCCTCTAAATAACAGAATACACTTCTTCAAGATCAAATGCAAGGTCCTGCACATGGTCGGGACAAACACAAGGCTGGGGGAAGAATGGATCGAGAGCGTCTCTGCTCCAAAGGACTTGGGGGTGCTGGTGGATGAGAGGCTGGTCATGAGCCAGCAATGTGCACTCACAGCCCCGAAAGCCAAACGTGTCCAGGGCTGCATCCAAAGCAGTGTGGACAGCAGAGTGAGGGAGGGGATTCTGCCCCTCTACTTTGCTCCCATGAGGTCCTACCTGAAGTGCTGCATCCAGCTCTGGGATCCTCAGCACAGGAAGAACATCAACCTGTTGGAGCAAATCCAGAGGCCACAAAGACGATCAGAAGGGCTGGAGCACCTTCTGAGAAGAGAAGGCTCCAGGGAGTCCTTAGAGCACCTTCCAGTATCTAAGGGGGCTACAAGAGAGCTGGAAAGGGACTTTTTACAAGGCATGTAGTGACAGGACAAGGGGGAATGGCTTCAAACTGACAGAGATATTAAGAAATTCTTTACTGTGAGGGTGGTGAGGCACTGGCACAGGTTGCCCAGAGAAGTTGTGGATGCCCCATCCCTGGCAGTGTTCAAGGCCAGACCGGACGGGGCTTTGACCAACCTGGTCTAGCAGGAGGTGTTCCTGCTCATGGCAGGGAGCTGGCACTAGACCATCTTTAAGGTCCCTTCCAACCCAAGCCATTCCATGACTCAAATTATTATGGAATTGGAGTCATTGAATGGAAACAACAAACAAGCACACCAAACATATGTAGGCTTGGTCTTGTTTGGCTAAACAGGCAAAACATGCAAGATCATTTTCTACACTCTAATAGTTTACTTATTTGTTAAAAGTTTGTAACCATATTCATACTGCTGTTACTTAATTCTTCATTTTGATGCAAATATAAAATTTGAAAACTTCTAGCTTGTTCAACCTTCTTAATGCTACTTGTTCAGTGATCTCTAGGGCTCAGTCTTGGCACATAAACTCTGTCCCAATACCTGGGGCATAAATAGTCCTGTTAGATCATAAAAGACTGAGCTCCTAAAAGACAGTTCTTTTAACACACAGTGGAAAATAACTGCTTTTCTGCCAAGAAAAGATAAATCACAGAAGTTCAAATAACCAGTAACTTCAATATAGAAACACAGCTGGTTAGGAAGAAATAACCAAACCAACAAGAAACAGTTCAACCCAATCCAAACTTGAGAAATATATTTTCATTTTTCCTTCAATAAGAAAGAAATGCTTTTGCAGTAGGTCTTTCAGACACTATGAATTAGTATTCCAGAATGACTTGCTGCAAGTCAACCTCATGTAAGTGACCATGYGTATTTTAAGAACAGTGATTATATGCAGTTGAAGAAAGCTGCTTGAGCCAAAAAGCTGGGGTTCAATAAACGAAAAATTGCCAATACAAACTGACTTGCCAATGTTAGAGTAACATATGTCTAAGGTACCTTCACAACATCTTTTAAAGTTCTGTTCCCTATAAATAAAAATGCAATAATCAACAACAATTAATTAGGTCTAAGCCTAACTTATATTAATGTTCTGAATCATGTAAATATTTTCCATAATTGGTTGCTGTGAGAAGGATTGTCTGTCATATGCAGAGGATTAGGATGTCACATTGGAAGTGATCAGGAGCAGATGGATTTACAAGAATCACTGATCCTGCTTTTAGGGGAAGGACATGAGCGTATCTTTTCATACACTTTCCAGAAGGCAGTAGTAGGAATCTTTTATAGTATTTCTCTTATTATTGATTCTTTTTTAATACGATTTTCAAAAAAGTAGAGAATGAAACACAAATAGAGGGTAACAATGATATACCACTATTTAAAAGCTCAAAGTAGCTCAGAAAGCCAAACTTACTGGGTCCTACTTCTGCAAACAAKTCACAGGAGTCTGTGCTGTGCCTACAAGATGCACCTTGATTTAATCCTTATGTAACAGTAGATAGCATACCAGAGAAAACTGAACCCGTACACACCTATCCTCAGAAACACAATTCAAAAGCAACAAGAATTCACCTAGATCAAAAGTACACTTAGAGCTCTCTACAACAGAACTAGTCCCAAGCAACTGTCTAGACATGAAGGTTCTGGTTTAAAAGTGCCAAGTAGTTTAGGTTGATACGAGTTTTACTCTGTCTAGTCTTCTCAAAGTTATTAGCAGGTTTGCCACTTGAGGCACCTTATGAAATGGACTGACTTTTGTCTTTACAATACATTTTTCTTTGAAATTAAGTCCTGAGTGAAAGGAAAAAGGGGCAAATTGAAGTCTGGCAGCTCTCCTTCCTCAGCCATTTTCAGACATAACATAATAACTTACTAAGTAAGTGGCATCTTTCCTCAAGAACCACCTCCCTATATCATTGCTCCTGAAAAGACAGCCTGCCTGCAGACCTACGCAAGAGCTGCATCTTGTCACTGGGACTGGCTTGCCAGAGATGTCCAATATGAGGCATCCCTCTGACACCTAATGGGACTGGCTGCTATTCCCCTCTTTCCCCTCTCCTGAAGGGAAAAAAAGGCCCAACAGGTGACTGAGGCATTGCTACAGGTAAATCATGGCATCTACTAGCTACCATGTAAAAAATGTGGACATCAAACCTTAAAACAAATGGGGTGTTCATGATATTCATAAGGAACTGTCAGTTCTGCACTTCCAGTACAAGTGAGATGGACATACTGAGGAGTACAGCAAAGGCCCACCAAGACTATCTAGGGACAAGGGCACCTCTCCTATGAGGAAAGCTGGGACTGTTCAGCCTGGAGAAGAGAAAGCTCAGGGGGATCTTAACAATTTTTCATAAACACCTGAAAGGAGGGCACACAGAAGACAGAGCCAGGCTCTTTTCAGTGATTCCCAGTGACAAGATCACAGGTACAAACTGAAACACAGGAGGATACCCCAGAACATCAGGAAACAGTAGTCACCTCCATGATAAAGAGAGCACCGGCACAGGTTGCCCAGAGAAGTTGCAGAATTTTCCTTGAAGAAATTTAAAAGCCATCTGAACACGGCCCTGGTAAACTGGGTCTAGGTTGTCCAGCTTGAGAAGGGTGTTGGACAAGACAACCTCCAGAGGTCCCTTCCAACCCTGCTATGATTTTGTGAACATCAACTAAGAGAGAAGCACTGCAATTTATCATTTTCAGAATAAACTGCACTTTAAATTGCACATGCTGTTCAAACCTCAGCAATCTTATTAAATGCTGAGCTGTAGTTCTCATCAATGCAGCACTCCTTAGAAGACGGCTCAATATATATAGATTGGCAAAATTCTGAGTAAGTATTACTACCAGATCAATACTTTAATTAAAATGGATGAAATTACATTTGAGAATTACTTTTAGCAGTAATAAGGCAAAAAAATTTCCACTTTCTTACTATGCTTTGATATTAAATATAAATCACAGTCTTGAATAAGCCTCTGGCAAGGTTAATTAATAAGGCAATATCAATCAAGTATTTCTCGTGGGACAAATGCTACCCATGGCAAAAATAGAGAACAAGAAGAGACATCCATCAAAAACTAAAGGCCAGGCAAAGACCATGTTGTTTCCAAAATGAGACCCTGAGCTGGACAAGCACAGTACAAAGACTAAGTTTTAATACAGTACCCTAATGCATCACCTAATATAACAACTCTAATGCATCAATTTTCATGTTAAACTGCATCTGAATGGAACTATCCATCTACAGTATGCCAGTTTAAATATCACTGGAGCTTCCCCATTGTAAATTTAAAGTCATCAATTATTAATCATTTATGGAATAAAAATCTGGAAACAAATATATGAAACATGTTCACTGATGCCCTGAGGCATTCAATTAAAACTTTTGGAACAGCCCCACAGCAGTTCCAGACCTCACATGAAATGAATCATTAACTCAGTCTGACTACCCAAAACATCTTTCTTAGGCTCAAACTCATCAGCTCTATTATCCATCTCTGTATACAGGATATGCTATTCTACAAGTGCTCTCTGATTATAATGTCCAAGATTTTTGGGAAAAAAACCCCAAAACATTTCTGAAACCACAGATTAGATGCAACTCTTCAAATTTTGCACCCTTCCTGAACAAGATAACATTACAGGATCCATCTTCCTCCCCGAGGTGGGGTCATACACCTCATCTGCTGTGCAGGCACTGTGTGCTTTCAGCTCTCAGTGAGATAATCAGAGCTAGGGACCCTTAGTACTTCTCTGAAACAGTCTCTGATCGAGACAGCACTAGGCAAGTATCCCTGACTTCATTTACTGAGCCTAATACACKGAAAAAACAATCCCAAGAAAATTCTTCCAGACAATGAAATTTATTTTTACTTCCAATTAAAAACAAATGAGAACTCTTTTGAAAAAAGTATTATCACAGGATGTCATGCTTACACAACTAAATAAGTGTCAGGAAATACATTAATTCATACAGAATGTGTCATAAATTAATACTACATTAAGAGTCAGCTTTTCATCACACTATCTCATGCTAGAGCTTCAAGATACTCTTGAAATCTCCTACTGATATGGCACCTTGATGACCTTCAGGGTATTTTTGACTCTTCAATAAGGTACTTCCAGTATGAAGCCCTCCCTACTTCCCATGCCATTGTCAGAAGCCACTGGTATCAGAAGGCTGATAAAACTCTACTATAGAGCAGGTGTGTATATATATATAGATATATATATATATTTACACAATAACCAAGATATCAGTCTGCTTACTAGATAAGTGTTCCCAACACTCATTAGTTTAAAAAGGCAGTTTGAGCCTGAACTAAATGCATCCCAAAAGGAGATGAGAAAGAAACCTGGACCTCTCAAGCTGGCTAGCTACTTCATACTGCCCGCATTTAACTTTCTGGATGCTTGCCAACATACAGGAGGAAGGACGAAAGACATTTTTAATTATGGAAGAGGTCTAGTTAAAACCATAACATGAAAAAAAAACTAGACCATTTAACTTAACACAAAGAAAAAACTTACAATATCAGAGCTATTGTTCATGACCAGTGCCCCAAGAACACAAAGAACCTGAAACTAATAAATGAGTATTTTTTCTATGTTATCTGAAGAGAATTATCTTTATTAAAACCAATCTAGCCTTTATGAATAATACACGCCGGCTACAAACAGACCAAAAGAAGAGTTAGTCACTACAACATTACCTCTAGGAGGTAAAAGGGCACCTTTTTACTCAACAGATCTGCCTCCTGATACTTACAGTCAGAGCCATTAACTCCTATGTATCAAAAAAAGCCAAAAAAGATAACATGCCTCTACAGCCACCCCTGCTAAGAAGGAGCACAAGCCACCATGGCGCGCTTCTGCTGCCAGAGGTACACTTCACATGCTGGCAGTAGTGCTGCCATTACTGCCCCAGCTAGTACAGCACACAAGGGAAGAGGGATTCTGCAGGACACGGTACTCAAGTGACCTTCACCTGGGTATTCCTACCACTTAAGCAAGAGACCAGGGATGCTATAAAATGAGATGGAGAGATCACAGGAACACACAATTAGGCTTGATTTGAGATCTAGAAACAGATTTATCCACAACCAAGAAAGTAAGAGGTTCAATATGTGAAAACAATGGGAAATAAAGCCCACTCAGTGCACAGGTGAATGGCAGCTACACCCAAAGCAACTGCATTGGGAACATGCTGCAAATTGGGCTGCTGTTGCATCTTCACAAGGGGCTTCACAATCTGACAATAAATTGTTAAGGAAGCACAGATAAAAAACTCATTCATTATTCCTGTGGCCTTCACATAACCAGGCCAAAGTTTTAAAAAAGGTCAGGTAATAGTTCTACWGGATGTGTAGAAGGTTAAATGCCCATCAAATCAACTGCTGTACCTACGCCTGCTGTGAATTACTGCAGCACACACTTCAGTTTACTAGAAGGATTACAAATTATTTTGACAGTCTTTGCCACACTTTAAAGCATTTCCCAAACATTAAAAATTAAAGGTTCAAAATTTAGTGGAAGACTATGAAGAAAATCAAAACCTCATGTCCTCCATCTATTTTTCAGCAACAGCTGCTATTCCAGCACTGGATTCTAATTATGTTTTATAGATGTACTCATGTCAAGGTCAGCAGCTTTGCAGAGAACCTATCCCAAGCAGACTTTAAAGGAACAACATATATACTGATGGACAACCTGTCACTCGGAATATTTCTGTTCTGAAAGCAGGATCTGTATGCTTCAGGTTCACAGGCATCCGTTAAGTATTACATGTCCAGCCCAGAGAACACTGCTCTTGAATGCTATTAGCTGGGGGTGGAGGTTGTCAAATATAGAAGATAAGGCACCTCCGGAAATGTTAAGACTTTATCAATACTTTGGAGCAAACAATGCTGAAAACCAGTTGGGAAATGAACCTGTAGGTATGTGCCAGCAACTAACCAAAATTCTTAGTAACAAGATGAAAAAACATAATAAACAACAATATATTAAACAGAAGCACAAATAACATGAAGCTTGAATATATTTTCTTTACAGGCACATAGCAMTTCATTTTTGAAATTAACATCATAATTAATAGATAGCAAGGGACAGGTTCAATGCAACGACTAACTCCGCCTGTGAAAAATCTGATAAGTCTCATTCAGATCAGAAACATTCGTGCATAAAATGCTCCCCAAAAGATATAGCCTCATAGAATTTTAGACTTTTTTTATAACACACTACAAAGGACATGATTCTAAGACTGCATTTAGCATTTCTAACATCTAGAAAACAAGACAGTATGTTGATAAAGGAAGGGTTAAAAGTGAAAAAAGTAGTATTAAATACAGAAATTCTTAATGAGATGAGTAAGAAGTCATTATAATAGCAAAATAGAATGAAACTAAAGTGGGTAGCAAAACGGACATCATAAAATGATATTCAATTTGAAGCTGGTGTTACCACCTCCCCACTCTCTGTCAAAACCCCACAAAGAAACCTTCACACTTTTTTATGATTATTACCCCAACATTTTGTCCCAACTCTTCTAGCTGTTAGCACTGATGTTAAGTGTGTCAAAGATACACACACAGGGTGTTCAGAGGGATAAATCTGTATGCAACACTAATCTGACTTGCTTTGCTTCCTCTACTGCAGCCTAACATAGGGAAACTTATTTGTCCTCCTTTGCCCATTACCTCAAAGAAATTGTTCTGGCTTGACAAACTCTCTGTTTCTGCCAGTACCCTCTATTAGAACATTTATTTGTTTATTTATTTTCTTAACTGAATAGCCTTAATTTGGAGGGTAGTGATGCAAACAGAAAATACTTATTTATATATTATTTCATTAAAATAAAAATAGAGTTGATAGCTTATTGACAGAATTCTTTAATACATGAAAAGGTAAAAACCTCAAGTTTAAATCACTGGACCCATTCTTACAATGTTTAAAGAGTACAAGCCAAGACAGTAACAATAGTCCTCTTATGCTCTGCTGAGAAGGTCACATATGGGATTAAAGCTGACAAATCTCCATGGGTGCATGGTTCCATGGAGCTTGTGTCTTCAAGATTAAACCTTTGGGTTTTATTAATACTACAAAGAGCAAGAACAAAACCTTGTTAAATCAGATACATAAGCTTATTTCAAGAAATGCCAAAGGTCCAACTCAAACTCATGAAGCTAAAATAAAAAAACCCAACACACTCTCAGGACGGCTGAGGCTGGAGCCCAGGTCACTGAACCCAGCTAATCCCTTGCTAAGTAAAGATCTCTGCCCAGCTACAGCCTTTGTACCCATAGAACACTGTTGGTTTCCTCAGGTCGAGTATGTGCCCAGCTAAGCTTGCAAGTCTACTAGATGAGGATGAGGTTTATTTCCCAGGGTGCTTAAACCAGCTACCCAGTTTCTCCTCTATCTACGTCAATCTTGCCCAGTTTCAAATTCCTGCATGAGAGGTCAGTAGCCAAACTGGAGAACTCCTAGAAGCAGCACAGTTCAGAACTAGAAAGGGCTGCCAGTTTCAGAGCAAGATCAAGACTCACAAAAGCAAACTAGTTCCTTTGCCCCACACTGCCCTGAGGCAGAGCAAAGTTGAGACCAGTTCTGAATTGGTGCAAGAAACATAGCAGCAATTACCAGAGTTAACTTCAGATGAACTGCAACAGTATTTACACTGTACTAGAGCTGCCATTCAGCTATAGGGAGAAAAGTACTTCTTGCTCCTTGGACAGGTTCAACCCTTTCTGCTTCTTGATTCAAGCCAAAAGGCACAGGAAAGAAAAGCTGCAAGCCTGCAAGGGAGAGAGGCTGACAGTACACACAGATTAATCAGAAACAGGTTAAGAATTAGGCATACAGCACGAATGCAACTTTTCAGAAGAACTTTGCAGTGAGATCAGCTGAGACAGATGAGGTCAAAGCAGTGCTGCTGCAATAGCAATCAGAAACATCTCATGGAAATAAGAGCAATTGCAAGAACATGTCAGAAGTGTGAAGGTTGCATTTGTCTTGTGAAATACTTTATTCCAGAAACTACAAAACTCTCCCAGAACACTTTTACTATAAAAGGCTCTATCAGAAATCTGGTTTAAAAATCAGTTGCAGGGAATGAGGGAAAACAAGGAGCACACTCAACTCAGATTAAGCTTTTTTCCCCCAAACAAAGAAACCTTTCTGAACTCCCTCTGACCCATGCCTCTGTCATCTGTGGTCCCTCAAGTACTATCAAACAGATTACAGGGGATTTTATAAAACTTAAATAACCCATAAAGATCCTGCAATTATCCCTGCCAGGGATGCATGACTCACATTTCCAAAAAAGGCCATTCTAACACACTTGGCAGCTAAATATATTGGAACCAATTATTACTGCACAACTTCCGTTCTGGTGAGTTCACCAAACCTAAAGACTTTTCTGATACACTGTAAAGGTCTATTCTTCCAGCTGAATGAGCAACTCACAGCTGTCATAAAGCTAGTTATATTAAAGCAAACAATATAAGTCTGCATATACTGGTTACAATAATTAACATTTTTTAAAACATGGCCATGTTTTAGCATTTATATTCAGAAGACCAAGTTCACTTTTATTAGGTCATGAATAGATTATTTAACACTGCAACACATTTCAGGCTCTTGCTGAACAAGATGAGACACATACAAATGAGAAACTGACATTGTATTTTTTATTTTCCCCAAGTGTTTCTGAAAGATGACAGAAAAACTCCTAAACTCTGTTTGCCTAAGAACAGATAACAATTTGGGTTTTGATTTTCTACACACAGTAGAAAATGCTATCCTTTGGACATAAAAAGGAAAATTAATAACTCTTGGCTTCTTTAACCAGAGGTCTTTGGGAAGCTATTTACTGGAAGGTGGGCTGTATTTTTTAAGTGTTAGTATCTCAGGGGTGGCTTTGTGAGATGATGGTTCCAGAAACATTAACTTGAACTGAAACCCAACTCTTCTGTTTTTTTAAGCTGCAGACTCTCTCCCAGCAAGTATTCAGTCATAGTTGTTTGATGAAAATCAGTATATAAGTTCTTATTCCTCAGAAGCCCTGAAGACATAACACTGCTAAATTGAAAACACAGACGGCTTTATTACTTCCTTGCAATATTTTACCAAAAAATCTAATTACTCACAATCACGCAACCCTACTGGTGATGAAAAGGCTGCACAAGCAATACTTCCATCTCACCAATGCTTCAGGGATTTTAATAGGACAGCAATGAATCAAATTGAAAAAACTGAGCTCAACTTTTGCAGCAGCAGTCAAGTTTGCAGTTAGTATCAAGGGGATACAGAATGCATTTGATAAAAGAACACCAAGAAACAGTGAATATAGAACTTCAAACAAGAATTTTTACATTTAAGTTTTTTGAACTAGGTGTACATTAAAGGGTTTCGTTAAGTCAAACACAATCACACCTTGCTGCACCTTGCTAAAATGCAGTCAGCCAAACTCTGTGAAGTTGTCCTCTCTTCCCTGAGGTAGGACAGAGATTTGTGAGTCTACTCTGCCATCACACAGAAGAACTTCCAGACCACATCTCACATCCTCTGTACACACACACAGAGACACTTCAGTGAGATGAGCGCAATTTTTCTCCCCCTACCACATGCTTCATGAGCCAAGGAAGAGGCAGGATACGAAGGATAGCATGACAAAATCTTAGTGCCAGTTGAGATTTTCCCAGAACAAGAAGAAAGTTCCTACCCCCACAGTGCTTTAAACCAGTGGCATCTGGCTTCTGGTACACAGAGAACATCAGGCTTTTCTGCTTTCAATGGCAGCTGCTCATTGTACAAATTCCTTCTGTACTAGGCTCCCCTTCCAGTCAGTGTCCTGGGTTATTTCACCAGATTTCATATAATACGGAGAGAAAACGGACACCCTGTCAAATGATTCCTGCCAGGAAACAACATCCTCTTTTAAATAACCCATCATCAGGACTATGCATGAGCTTGGTTTAAATATAGTCTTTTCATTGCCTTTTCTGACATTGATAACAGAGAGAGTAATTATATAACTCAAAGGTTCTGCAATAAATACCACTGTGTGGTTTATTATGGCCATGGAAATAGATTTACTGTCTCAAACTCTAAAACTATGACAATAYGTGCAATCTCCTCGACAGTTGCTTATGTATTAAAGCAAACCTAAATGTTTTTCTAGGAAGCACATCATGTGTGATCAACATGAGGCAGTAAATAGTAGCTCRCAAACCATACAGGGAAACGAACACACAGCACAATTCAAAGCTTTGCAAAGCAGAAAAATACTTGGAAACAAATGAGGAGTTCAAAAAGAGATAAGACCCACACAAGATGTAGCATACATATCAGTAGATAGATCTATTCAGCACTGACACATAAACAGCTTCGTCTTTTTCTCTATGGAAGTAAGTTCTCTAAAATCAAAATCTTCTAAAGCTTTTATGAAATGTATCAAAATACCTTGATTTTGAGAAGAATCTACATGACTACACAATGACAGGTGACTGGCAAACCAGCATGGTACGATACTGTATTTCAGGCTCATGTCTTTTTAACCCAGCTTTCTAATTTATCTTTATTTCTCTGACATAGACAATATTTTAAATGGAAGCAATATCGGGAATGAATCTGTAACATCTATTATGCAGCCAAAGATTCAGTGTTGATACAAAAAGAAAAGGCTGTGTGCTCTACTGCTACTCAACAGCTACCTCAGGTAACTCAGTACAACTCATTAGAAACACAATATAACAGCATGGGCCCTTCATAAACAGCTTTCCAGATTGCTGTATAGCTTTGATCTATGCCTAAGGAGTGATACTGGCCAGCCATTAACACATGTAAAGAAAGAAAAGGCATTATCCACTAAGCTGCTTCATCAAGTGTTTTCAGAAAAGATAAGACTCTTTGCCAGCAAGAAAGGGCCCGAATTCATCTCTTCCCTAAGTATATCATTCAAATTCAAAGAGAGAGGTCTGGGAAAATCTTTATATCCTCAAACTTGTCTTCTGCAATCCCAAATAGAAAAGTCATCATCATAACATGGTTTTGCATACTCAACCATGAGGTATCTGGTCAGGTTTTACTCAGAAAATGGCAACAATCAAATATAACTGCTCCTAACTCATGAAATATTTTCTCATCACAGATAACTGTGGAGGATGTTTGTTTTTCCAAGATTTGCAGCATACAAAAAGACACAGTGTTTATTATTTCTGTCACCCAATTTCTGACTGTTTCATGAAATCTAATATCCATCAGCATCTCTATGGTAAGCTGCTTTGGTCCCGGGTTTTGCTACATTAGGCAACTACAGAATGCAAACACTTAAATACATACGTATCTTGGAGTTGTAGTGCCTCACTGTTCAGTTTTCAGTACTCAGAAAAAAAACAAGACTAAATCTTGACTTTACATCATCCATGCTAATTGCTGTTATCTAAAACTGAAGTATTTGATTGAGTGAAGAAAGAAATCTACAGTACTGAAGATGAGTTTTATCCATGCAAAGCCAACTGAGCTAGACTCATAAACCACACTAGAGGCAGTCAAATAATGAGAACACAAGCAGGATAAAGGGAAGATCAGATTTCACCAGATAACAGTGACTTCCATGATATTCTTTCTTCTGTCTCTTTTCTGATCTCCGTTGTCTCAGAGAACCCAAATCACCATTACAAAGTGTTGCAAAATGCTGAAGCAAACTAATCAAAGGAAAATGCCACCACACTAAGCAAGTTAAATGTGGAGACATCAAATATATGATTGAAATGTTCTGCAAATTTCTGAGATTACTACTCTGCAGCAAACATCAGTATTAGATTTTTTTCACCAAATGAAAAAGGTATCATAGCAGTTTTCAAAATTCCTACCTGTTTGTATACACTACAATTATGTACTGCTGATTTACTCATCACATTAATTGCAATTAATGCTAATGTCAATAATTGATGCCAAAGCAGCAATGCTTGTGACACCAAGATAACACATGTATTTAAGATCATAATTTCTGCTTAAAGTGATGACATCACATTCTCTTTTTGCAACATCATCCTCTGTGCTAATTCATTCAAAGTAAGCGTTGTATGGCTGGGACTGTTCACTTAAAGGAACATTTTAATGTAGAGATCTGTTGTTGGGAATTTCCTGCTCAACAGTCTACAAGACCACTTAACTGCTGAATCTCAGCAGTTCCAATTGCCATTCCTAGCAGGAATTATTATTGATATGCATCTGAAGCCTGCCTTACTTAACTGAGCCACTGTAAACATGAGACTGGGGGGAATTTTAAAAAGAGTCTATGTTATCATAAAAAGTGCCAATGCTATCAACTTAACCAGAGAAATGTAGGTCAAATCAGAGTACCCCTGAAAAGTTCATAAAGTAAATTTCTGTGCTGGTGGAGTTGCTGTCCTTTCCTTTATGAAACTGAGTCCTAAGTTGATTAATGGAATGCATCTTTTTATATTACCCAAAGGCAGAAATTGTTTGCACTAGAGTGCCTGGAACTGCTTCCTCGATTGATTAAAGACAAATGAAGTTTGAGAGAACTGTCGGCCAAGAGAACATTTTTTGGTGATCATAGGCTCTACTAAGGACTAAAATAATATCTAGTTTGATTAGAAAGAAAAATTATTCCCTCTTGTGTTGCTAACCCTTGTTTTCTGTCCTCATTTTTACTCAGAATACAGAAATATGAAAATACCAGCCTGGAACTGAACTAAAAGTTTGGCAAATGTAAAAAATTTAAAGGCTGTTCATCCTCAGACCCACTGTAAAACATTAAAAAACACCTTCAAGCAAGTACTTAGAGATAACTGATGTAACCTAAGCCAGGAAAACCAGACAGAAATTCCATCCAAAAGACTCTGTGCTTAACACTATTCCAGACACAGGAATGTTAATTCAGTCTAAGTGTACAGCCTTTCTGAATCTGGGCTACTTAAAAGCTCTAAGCTAGCTTTTCAAATTCCAAGTTTGCATCTTTGGAGAGCTGCAAGGCTAGCCTGTATTCATGGCACACATGAAGGCACATGTTTGCCTTGTTATAAACCTCTTATTTCAGAGGCTGTCTTCTTCTCTAATTTCTCACCTGCTCTGGCACTCTGAAAACACACTCTGCTGACACACAGGCAATTCACCAGTCCTGGACAGATACATAAACTGTTTAAGGGCCGCTTTTTGAACTCAAAGAAACTTAATTTTATACAGATTCACCACTTACCATATAACAAAACTGTCAGTTCACAGGTCATAGTAGCTAACCAGGTTTCATGTTAGCGCTGAAGAACTGTTCTCAAGAACCAAAGTATGTAAAAATACGAACGTAAAATAAATACAAATTCACAGTAATTTTAATTTACAGTAAAATTCCTTTTTTCGTTATGTAGATAATCAATTAGCTTATACATGAAACACAAACTCATATTCCACTTTTATGCACTAAATGCGGCTACATAACTGAAAAAACAACAGGCCATATTTATGAGGCATATAGAAACTTCAAATTACACTTTATGGCATGGAGCAGATTTCTTTACTAGTGACATTATCTAGATTACAGAGTCCTATCTAATAAGAGATATTCCATACCTGTCATACAAGTATGTGACAACTTTCATATTAGCCCACAATCCATTAAAATCAAGTTTTCAAAAGACAGTCACAGGTGACATCTTGCTATCAACTGAAGGAACATCAATTGAAAAGACAGGTTCATTCTTTTGTGTGACCAAGGTGATGGAAGGATTACCACAGGATTATCTCCAGGATAACTGACAGCGTACATGCAGTTACAAAAAAGCCTTTAAAAGTAATCATATTTTCAACATTCCTACTAGAAGAACACAAGATTATTTTTTTTTTCTTAAATAGGAAGGTAAAGGAGGAAAAAACCCAACAAAATCAGAACAGAAGCAAATAACTCATCACCTCCTGCAGGCTGAAGAACTATCAAACCCATAGGACCACAGTGGCAATACTAATGAGCTGCCCCCCTTTAATGACATATCTTCTACAATACAATGGTCTCCTCTGTCCCAGTGCTATGCTCTGAGCAAAACCATGAAGTCCATCATGCACTAATGAAAACTGAGGYGGGGAGGCAAAGGAGAGAGATGCCACCAGCACATAATCAGCCACCCTCACTGACAAATACTACACAGTAGCCAAGAGAGATATTAAAGACTCTTTTGTTAAGTCTCAATCAAAGTGTTTCTGTACAGCAAAAAAAAATTTATTAAATCCCTGCCACCTCCATCAGGCATCTCTTTTAATTGCTTCCTGATTTAGACTTCTTTTGATTGAGATACAAACACTGATTCTGTGCTTCATTCCATTTCCAATGTGCTTCACAAAACCGAGATAAATTTAGAATATCCTTTCAAGCTGAACATGCTGCAGAAACACCACACCATTTGCAGCCTATATCCTCCAATATTTACTAGCCAAATTGTAATCCACACCATACCAAGAACCACACATAATTTGCCATAAAGCAGCAATAGGTTTGCCTCTTCCTAATGCACTGAAGAACTGCATTAATGAAGACTTACTATGACTCTTTAAGATACTAATACTGTTGTAAACTAGCTTTAGAGAGATATTTACTATTTTCTTTTATGGAGTTGGAATAACAGAATGGGTAGAGTAGGAACTTTCCACAGAGGAAAAAGCTTAAAAAAGTGTGTTTGAGTTCAACTGCTTTCAGGAGAACTTTACGTCAATAATCAAATTATTACAGCAGTAAAGGAAAAGAGGCATAAGCAAATACATTGACCAGTTATAATTCATTACAATCAAAAACAACTCTGGTCTGCAGTTCAAAGACTTTCTCTTGCCTCAGGCACAGAGCCAAATACATACCAACTGCAAATAAAGGCAGCAGTAGATTAACAATTTACCCCAAGTTAAATTACAGTAAAAAGTATTGCTATTGTAACTGCCCATATGTTAGTTCCTTCCCTTAAGCAAGCATGAAGCTCCTTAGTGTACCCCTCAAGGGTAAATTATAATTATCTTGCATTCATCATAGGGTAGGATCACATACTTAGGCGACACCCATTGCAGCAAAACTTTGTGGTATATTAACTTGCGTAATACCTTCAGCTGAGATACAGCTGACAATTTTCATATGTCTGAAATATTATAAATGCAAAACCTGACATATTAATTTCTACTWCTACTCTTTCTTTTTTTTTTTTCCCCACAAAGGTAACAAAAGCAAATCCATTTTATTTCACATATGAACCAACAAGTGGCAGAATATGTTACAGTTAGAAAGTATCTCCAAAGATATTTTTGAAGCTACACTTTGGAAGTGTTGACAAAGTGTTTCGACATCTGTGGTACTCTCCCACACATCCATATCCCTCTTCCTTTTAGCTGAAAATGTTCACCAATTTCATTTAGAAAATTTCATGCTGAAAACGTTGCCATTTTTGAAACAGAGTTCAGTGATCTCTAACATACACCTCAGCCCAGTCAGCTCCCTTCCCTCCCAGAAGTTGTCTGGCAGTCCTTGGAATTCACCATAGACACAGAACATGCTTATAAATATTAAAAATTGAACTCCCCTCAAGCTACACACTGTGACATTTCTGGAAAGCAAGCAGATCCTAGTTTGCAATAGGTCATTTTGGAATGAGGTAGAATAGTGAAGACTCTGGCACAAGTAATTTACAAAGTAGCTGTCTTTCCACAGACCTCTCAAGACACAGGTTCCTAGACTCAGGACAGATTTCTAAGAACCAGTATCCCATTTAGCACAGCTTATTCCTCTGGCACAGCTTTAAGTAGGAAGCTGCACAAGACAAGAGTTCCAAAGAACCTTCAGGATGAGGTGTTGAGTGAATCCAAACTCACCAAAGCAATTTATTAACATCCACCTCTGCTGATTCAATAGTTTGAGGCAGATCTTGTGACATACTCCCTAAGCTTCAGTAYAGTGAAAAAAACCCACACTATTTGCTCTTTCTAATAGAGCAGCCTTACCTCCTCAAAGTGCTCCTTCCACACACTGAACATTTATTTGTCATGTGGATTCTGAGATGCTTTTGGTTCTTCATAGGCTTCAGAAAGAAGTATTAGGAAGTATGCAAAATGCACCTTTTTATAATCAAAAGCACAGACAGTAGGACAGCTCCATAGTCAGCTGCTCGGTAGCAAAGGCAACTCAACTTTATAGAAGCCCTCTTCTACTCTGTCACCTCTCTGTGCTGTTACTTAAGCAGTTCTTGGGTTTACTCCCAACTGGGAGAACAGGACCTGGCCATAGAAAATGATCAGAGAAATTTCATTGTCTATGAAGAACACAGAGCATGGAAATTTTTCAAGTAAGCAAAGCAAAGACTATTCCTTGATTCACCAATACCTGAAATAAAAACATCAGCAAATCCACCTTCTAGTCAATACTGACTTCCTTAAATGTACTATCTCCGAAATATTATAATACTTCTTATGAATGGTTACTACTTTGAAGGTAGAAGCAGAAATTTTTTCCTTTCACAGATATTAGTGTTTCTTAAATCTGCACTTTTACACTTCCATAATGCATGTTTCTGAAAAAAATGATTACAAGTCAAATTTCAGATCTAAATGACAAGTCATAGCTCAGATTGACAAACTTCACAATGATGAGTGGTATCTCCTATTTTCCTAAGAAAGGCAAGTATAATGAAGACAGGAAGCCATGCAGCTTCAGACAGATCCATCCAGATTGGTGCAGACAAGGGCAGGCCTATAGCATGTTGCTATAGAAACTTACAGTAAAACTATTCCCTTCTGTCATAAAAAAACCCCAAAYCCTACATTTTAAATATAACACCCCTTCCAAAACTGTAACACTTCGCATCACCTACAGGTTAGTGAACATTGCGTGGAAATGCATTCAGAGTATCCCTTTCTCTAACCTTTAATATGAAGAATAAATCCCGAATAATACACCTTATGCAGCCATTCTTCTCATGTTTATTTACACGTTCTGCCATAACTCGAAAGTACTACCAATTGTACTGCTATAGTAACAGGCAAACAGAGAAATCAACACTTCAGGTAGATTACACTGTAAAGACAGGAGTGCATATGGCAGAGAACATCCCTTTCTCACACTGCAGGGCCAGTCAGGTGAGAGAAGATTACTACTACGAGTCACGTTTAACAGCTTAGACTCTTCATACACAAGACATTGGAGATTAAATATTGATTTTACATTATAGCTAGTCATTATCACTAGGAACACTCACTCCTTTTAGCTAAACTGTAGCAAATCATTTGATTAGTCATAACCCACAACGAAGACCAAATTACACAAAAAAGCCTGCAAAAAGTTTTATAACATCTCTGTAACATCATACTGCTTCCTTTAAATACTTACCCACAGTTTATGCAAGCTTGGCACAGTGTATATGGGGTGTACTTCAGCTACATCTCCCATGGCCTGTCCAATATTAAAAATGTTAGGTGGAGACATTTCTTTCTACACAAGTTTCTCTAATATTCCCTAAAATTAGGGTTTTTCTTTTGGCAGCTTTTTATAAGCATGAAGAAACATGAGACATGATGTTTKGCTCACCAGCATTTCCTCTCACTTGAAATTGCATTTGCAAATACGTTTTGAAAAGGCCAAAACTCACATCTGGAATTGCCTATATTCAAATACTTGGCAGAAAGAACTTGTTGAGAGGTTCCATCTGTGCTTCCCCTATAGCATCTACCTGCTATTCAAATAACAAGAACAGTCATAGTGGGTTCCCATGATAGTCACAAGCGATACACAAGCAAGTGATGCACAAGCAAGATGCACAGAACTTATTTTAGAAGCACCTAAGCATAAGCTGCTCTTTGGAAGTACCCTTGCATTTTTACCTCCATTAGGCAGAGAAAAAACTGGGCCCAAATCTATAACTTAAAACAGCTGAAAGTTCTTTGCTTCAAATGCCAGATTCTTTCCAGGGCCCTGATTTCTCTCTTGTAAAGCATAAACTAAATCCTACCCTCTTGTCAACTGCAATCACTTTCTCAGTTTACAGGTGAGGCAGGAATCAATGTCAGAGTCAGCAGAACCTACATACTCACTCCCTTTGCACCAGGACCCTGTGGTGTCAGAGCAGGGAGTTTTAGGCAAACCACAGAAAGGACTCAAAATGCTGCTGCACTGCACATGAGGTAAGACCTTGCATCGTTGCTGAGATACCTCTTTCCTTGTCTAACCCCAAAMACGGCATTATTCCACTGCAAGCAGCACACTTGGATCAATATTTCCTGAAATTAGTGGCAAGTAACAGTTTCTAAATGCACTTTAAAGTGCATCCTTACTGACTGCAGCAAAAATAACCATTAGCTATCTGACTTTCATGCAGAATTCATCCAGGTCACCGTTTTTTGATAAGCAACTTATCCTGACCTGAGAACACCGCTAAGGGATATCTGCTAAAATATTAAACACAGCTGTTGAGAGAGGGCTACACAATCACTGCAGTTAGTACACAGATGCAGTTACTGACAACTCTTAATCCTGACAGCCTGTGTGGGCTAGAGAACAGGTTTCTTTGCATCTTGGAACATTATGTAACAAAACTGGTGATAAGCTATAAAAAAAAGATGTCTTGCTCTTAATCTTGTTAATAAACCCTTACTTCCAGGAAACAGCTGTAGTGCCCTGCATATGCTTTAATCTTGTTTTATAACTCAAAGCACTAGCAAAATAATGTATTTAGCTGCAGCTATGATTCTGATGAATCATTCCTTGCACCCAAAAATAATTTTAGACATATAAGTGCTAAGCTTATGACAGCTCGGCAGAACCTTGCACTGGAGAAGCATGCAGCTGTTTTAGCATGGGAATCACAAAGAGCAACATTCCCAGAGAAGGAGTAAACTGCTCTAAGACCTTTTATCACAGGGAAAGAACATGTCTGTCAGGACAACCCACAAAGACGTGCTAGCCATTCTCCTTAGCACAGTGTGGCCCTTCTCTCAAACCTCATAGGCAGAAGCAGGGATATGAAGTAGTATTTTACAGCCTCCTCTGGATCCCTTGGGGAGTTAATGAGCAGGCACAGAGACTACCTGCTCAAATACAAACAAAAAAATCAGACTAATGGACAGGAATGCTCCTTGGGCTCCCCCCACACCGTTCATCTGAGTGAAGGGCAGGAAGGCTGACCTTAAGAAATCACTTCAAGCTACAAGGTATTGATCACAAGTTCATCTGCTGGAACTCTGAAGCTTGAGGCAATGAGTCCAATCTCCTGCTTCTTCCTCACTAAGAAAACAGATATAAAATGGCTTTGCTTGGAGGCAAGGAGAAGAGGGAAGACAAATGGGGGGTTTTTGCTTGGTTTTTGTTTGATTTAAGGTATTTGATACAAGCCTGCCACAGGAAGGAGGAACAAGAACTGATATGTAAAATCAACAGATAGCTACCCAAATGTCTAACTTGGCATTTTGCCAGTTTGATATGACTCACACTGACAATATTTTGATTAACAAGGTTTGGAAGGAGTTCAATATTTTATCCACTATAAGACCCATGACACATAATGCAAAAACACTGAAGTCTCCTGTAGTTTGACAAGAAAGTGTCAAACTGGCTTCTGGGTTTTGTCAGGTATAAGAATTTGTTTCTTCAGAAGCCTCCTAACAGGCCTACTCATGCTACAATGGGATATGCTGCAAAAGGACCAGAAAGAAGAAAGCAGGCAAACGGAACTCTTAATTTAAAACATTTCATAATCTTCTACACAAGACTCTATTCTAATCCCTTACCCATTCTTTGGCTAAAAAGATAATTGAAACAACCAAAGTAGAGAGGGCTCTCCAGTGAGCACAGACATCACATTTTTTTCTGCAAATAAAACACTTCTGGAAATCTGACCATGAACCACTGTGTCTGTCTCTACTATAACTGAAAATGTGACTGTAAAAATAAAGGTAGCAAAGCTGATATTCACCAACCCAGCTACGAAAGGCACAACATCAAGCAAGACGTGGTGATGTTTCTGCCTGGGGGCAACAGTCAATTCTCAACACTTCCCTTGTGCTTTTCCAGCAAACCCACATAACTATATCAAGGTGCTAATGTGTTATGATCACATATCCATGTGGCACCAGAAGGTCAGTGATTTTTCTTTGTAAATACATTTTCTCAGGTGGTTAACAGCAGTGGTTTAAACAAAAATGGAATCATATTACCTGCAAAGAAGCATCTTTCATCCCTGCCCAATGCAAGTTTTTAAGGTTCACCTCTACAATACCCCCATGCAAATGGCTGATCCAGCATTCACTATGGTGATAGAAACTTTTGTTAGCCAATGATTGTAGAAAGTCACTCCAACCATGGCGTCCTAAGGTAAAGTAGCTGCTGATAGGTAAAAGCATCTGCTCTGCTTGCAGCTGGTCAGCACTGAGCCCCTTCTGTGCCTGAACACTTCCATCCTTTTAATTTTCCTCCCTTTGCAAAAATGAAACCAAAGAGGGACTTGATTTTGCCCACAGATGAGAATAAAGAGTGGCACATTTAGACAGCCTCGAAAACTGAATAAGCAGGCAGTAAGTGGCAACAAATAATAGACAGCAAATTCTTTTACACATCTATTTATGTAAAAAGGCCTATCTCACAAACACACATTTGGCCTTGTAAGCTCTTACAAGATATCCTCTGTCATTTCTTTAAAAAAATTAAATATAAAAAAAAGAGCACACAACTCCCCCAAACTGCAGATATGACAAAGATGTTATACACAGCAAAACATTAGACATTTAACTCTCAATACAGCCCAATCTTCTCCACTGCTGACATTCTGCAGCTGCATGAGGTCTGAAATTCAAGAATAATAAATCTATACATGGGAAACCAAATCATTAGCATGTCCAGTCAACTTCTACAAAAAGYCATCTATGATTCTTAGCGTCCCAGAAGCCCAGAGACAGCCTGCAGAGCTTCAGCAGCAGAGGGCACGTACACAAGGTTGTCCAGAGCACACATGCCAAGAAACTCAAAGCAATCACCTTCCTAGTTATGCCAGATCTGCCTGGTTTGTCTACTTCAACTGATTCACAGCAAACTCAGCCCATCCATTTACAAGTCTGTGTTATAATGTTAGCCTCAATGGCTCTGGATGACTACACTAACACTGGAGTAAATAAAAACAACACTACTGCCAAAGAACAAAACGAACACATAATCGAAATAGAAAGATAATGGGTGAACAAGTGACAAAGAACAGTAAATATTATTAATCTCATATCAGGCTGAAAGCCACAGCAAAAAAAGAAACTAAGCCGATATGAAGCAGTAAGGCATAATAAATCAACCACTCTAATCCCTAAATATGTACATATGTTTATCTTATTGTTATCTTACTGGTTTTAACCAACTAATTTTTTTTTCACAAAATGTACAAGAGCAACCTGTCTGATAACACTAGGAGATAAACTTCTGAGAAAGACTTCAAATAGAGAACCACTGCAAAAAACTTTCACTGCAGAGAGATCCAAAACAGCTTTGCAGCAGAAAATGCAGATGATCAGTATGGCTTTTCACGACACATTATGTCATTTTGTTTACAGAATATGGAAAAATAAATTAACATGTAAAAACACTAGCATGTTAGCTCTAAAACAGTTGTCATTTTACTTTACTACCTTAAAAAATTTTTAGAAGATAAGCTTCACTTCTTGTAGTATGTTACTTAACTGTTCACCTGCCACTAGCAAAGCAAAATTCACTGTTTTCTTAGCTTTCATTGCTCTCCTGATACAGTGGAAATCTATCATATATTCCCTTAAGTACTTCTTGATCTTTCGAAGTAATTGCTACCAATGGGAATAATACATAGAGAGATCTGTGAAAGAGCTACTTAGATCTTGGTGGGGGAAAGCACCCAAAAATAAAGCTATCTATAGATAGAAGAATTATACAGAAATTCTATTTTAAGAAAGTATCACATGCAAAAGCTTCAACAGTTCTATTTAAAGTCTAATGCTGCTATCTCAAATTAATTACAGGAAGAAAAAAACACACACCCATGCCTTCAGATATAGCTTGGTTTTGAATTTGTTAGAAGTCTAAAAGTCTAACATGATATAAATACATGCCAGGTGTTTTATCTTAGAAAAGATTATAAAGCTTTACAAAGTTTCACTTCTAAAGTGAAACTATACTGGAAACTTTGCCAGTTGATAATGTTCTAAATACAAACACAATAGAGCCAAGAACATCAAAGCAGATCTAATCACTTTTCTTACAGGCTGAAAAATCTAATCTATAGCAAGATCAAATAAATTTCTTATGTATTTCCAATCACATAGTAAGATAAAAAGATGTGTTGCTACATTCTTCAACTCTGCATTTTGGAAAAAAACCCCACCAAAAACCAACCAACCAAAACCAAGCAGAGTAGCCTGATTTAAAAAAGAAAAAAAAAGTCACAGCTTTTAAGTCAGAATTAATCATTGAACTTCACTGACAGTTTTTGAAGTCATTAAAACTACTYAAATTCATATCTTAAATACCAGTCAAAGTTCAGAACTTTCACTTTGTCATTGCAGTTCATTATTTGCAGCACTTTAACATACTTTAAAACCTGCAAAAGGCATGAACTTTGCAAGAAGAAAAAAGTACATACTCATATAAGCAGAGTCACATCCATGTGTTTCTCCTACCTTTCCAGTGTTTTAGCTGTCTTCTCACACTAGTTTTCTACTTGTGATCATTCAATTAAGTCTCATTATTAACTTCAGTAGCAAAAACGTAAAACACAAACTCCAGCAAAACTTTTGTCTATCCAGGCCTTCCAGTCAATTTTCTGTGTGCATGCCTTACAGCCTTCCCCCTCCTGCTCCCACTATGGGATCAATCATATGGATAGAACCGGCAAGATGTCCCAGCACTTCCTAATTGTGGTATGCTTGCTCCAGTAAGATACAACCAGTCATCTTATAAAAAGCCAGAGAAAGCTCATGCGCTCACCCTCCCTAAACTGGTTCTAGAATCTCTTGGCTTTGCTGTGAAAAATTACCAAAATAATCAGTACAACCCACAGCACAACGAACAGTCAAAAAAACCCAACAAAACAAAAAAAATCTGTGTGCCATCTTCATTCAGTCTTTCCTCCCTGCAGCAAGTTTGCATTACTAAACCAAGCAAGAACTTGCGCAGCATGCCAAAATTGAATTATGACTATGCTGCAAGCCACAATTCTTGCTCCCAATGTTCCAGGTGAGACAGGATTCCTCTTAGTTTCAACCGCACATAGCATATATGCCTAGTTTTCTGTTTATTTCAGTCATCTTCCTGCTCTGTTGACTTCAGTTTGAAGCTAAATGAAAAAGAAACAGATGATGCCTGAGATACGAGTAGCACAGAAAAAGAATGTGTGTTTGTCAACCATAGATAGACTTCAGAGTAATCTACGTAAGAAATAATGATGTGTTCAAAGAATGTAATAAAAAAATCAGGCATAATAATTCAAGAAAATATGGCTGAAACTACAAGAAAAATATTGCATTTACCAATTCAGGTCTCTGTCAGTAGTCCCCTTGTCACATACCGAATTTCCTTGGCTGAGAAAGCCACCTTGCCAACAACTTCCATTTGTTTTCTTATGGATTGTTTCTGCTTGCAATCATTTCTTACACAGACTACTGAAAGCAAAGTTAGCTTCTCAATACAATGGATTTTTGGATTTGTATTCCCCATTGACTATTTCAGGGGAAAGAGATGGGAGGGCTGAACTTCTTCACTTTCAGATGCTTGCATATAGACAAAGTTTCTGAATAGAAGACAGGAACTGACTACAGCAAGCAAAAAATTCTCTTAACATAAACTTTTGCTCTTGATAAAGTCAAACATTACTTAGCCTCTACCCAAGAGATGTACACAGGTGACTTAGAGACCACTACTGTGTTTTGGGCTAGGATAGACTAAACACAAAAATTAATTACTACTCAATAATTGAATTCATGTGGAAGAGTTTGAATGTTTCTTGCCTCTGTGACAGGAATTATTATTAATGCATAGAACACCACAAAATAGCTGTGTTCTCCAGTTTCCTCCAAAACCAGTTTGTAATAATCCAAATAGACCAATATTTTTAATAATGTTTTTCTCCTTACCTCAGCCTTTCTTCTTCTTTCTTACGAAGGCTGAAATCTCGCTGAACCACCTGGAGCACATGCTCTGCTTCTTCATCAGTCAAGCCAGAAAGATCCAGTTTTCTCCCCATTATATGCCGCGTCTCAGATATGAATCACTATAAGGAATATCTGAAATCAGAAACAGAAAATAACAAAATAAATTGAAAGCACTCACATTTTTCACAAGTGTGTTGAGATCACAGGCTCATCTGCCCAACAAAAAGAAAGTTGCTCCCATAAACATCAGAAAAGAAAACAATTTAGTCTTTTTGGCTAGAAAAGACCTTTTACATTGAGTCCAACCATTAGCCCAGCACTGCCAAGTCCACCACTAAACCGTGTCCCTAAGTTCCAGATCTGCACATTTTTTAAATACTTTCAGGAATGGCGACTCAACCACCTCCCTGGACAGCCTGTTCCAATGGTCGACAACTCTTTCAGTGAAGGAATTGCTCCTAATATCCAAACTTAACCTCCCTGGTACAACTTGAAGGATTAATTTCAGAATTATTTTTCAGGTTCCATGCACTGAAAGCTATCACCCCCCATTTAAACATAAACGCAAAAGATAAATTATTTCGGATATTAAGAAATGTTGAGGACAGACCTCAGCATTGCTCTCAAAAAGAAACATGTTTAACTAAAATCGGGTCAAATCAGCTTCAGACATTTCTTAAGATTTTATGCCATGACTTTGCAAAACTGTTTGCAGTGCAATCCCTGTGACTGTGTATGAACAGAGAACATAATCTGCTGTAACACTCATTTTATACTACCAACTAAGACATCAGAAATTATTTTAAAGCACTGTTTAAAAAAATAAGCATATAAATTTTAAATGCATTTCCAGACTGGAAAGATTTAGATGTCACTATCACCACTATATCATTATTTCCACATTTTCCCATATTTGGAGGAGAAAAAGTAGTAGTTAATGTTATGTGTGAATTAAAGGTACTATAAAGTTTGAACCAGAGCTTGGTCCATTTAATTTCACTGATGAAATTTGTTCTAATTTATTTTCTCATTACTTTATTAATTTAATTGAATTCTAGTAAATTCAGCTCTCAGTATTAACTTTTGTCATTTGAATTATGCGGTTATTTGGGCAATCACAAAGGTGTCCATCTCCACGTTGTGTTATGGTTTCAGAAGCATGAGACATGTTTTGCATCTCTGAGCTCCCAGCTATGTACATAATCATCATGAACACACTAAAGTTTATACACTGTGTAGAAGAGGCAACTACTTCTGCCTCTTTATCCATGGTGAGTGTCAAGTGAACGAGGCTATGTAAAGCATCTAAGCTGGTTCTGGTGCAAAAAAACCCCACCTCTAAGCAACACTACTATGACATACAATTAAGTGCTCCAAGTACTATAGCAAGTAGAAGTATGGGGGGAAAAAATCAGCTTTATTTTCTAAACATAACGATTAATTTGTTACTCAGATAATGATGTGGGATGTGGTTGTTTGGGTTTTGTTTTGGGGGCTTTTTTGTTATTTTGGTGGGGGGGTTTTTAATACAATATTTACCTTCCTAGAATCATCTGATTACCGTTCTTCAGACAAGGAAAACACACTCACATGGAAGGAGGGCATCGCTTATTTTTTCTGTTTTGGTTAGGCTATCCATGAAGTTTAGAAAAAACTGTTTGTGCAAGAAAATAACACTTCACCAAAACCAAGCAGATGGTATACAAGCCTAGGTGAAATCAAGATGACAAGATCCCTCCAACAAGACACATGCTCACCAAACCGCTAAAAAAAAGGTCACAATGTTCTGGCTTGATTCTGGATCTACTAAGGAAGCTGACAATGAGTATTTAATGAAGGCTATAAAAATGTACTTCTAAACAAAATTACCCTGATTTGTGTAGGAAAAAAGTGCCACAAAAGACTGTATGTAGTCTTCACTAATCGCGCTTGCAAGACCAAGAATATACGTTAAAATTAAAGGTTGCCTAAAACATAGTGAGGAACAACTCGCAAGATTTGTTTCCATGCCATACATGTGCGTAAAGCTTTTCGAAATTTTCACCAGAATGTTAAGATTTTCCTCTGTCCTTTTATCTACAGTCCTTGTACCAAAGCCTCACTGAGCATTGGCGAAAATAAGAAAAAGTGAGGAAGGGCTTGCTGAGGTTACATTTGCACATTGCAGCTCAAAGACAGAAAATGACTTGCCCTGGGACACATCCCTCCTACCAGGCTTTGGAATACCTGCTCAGCTCTTTCCATGCAAAGCACTTGAGTGCAGAGGTGCCTCTGAGTTTCTAAAAGTATGGAAGTGCTTAACTACAGGAAAGCGACATCCGTGGGGAAGTAAGCAGGACTTTTCCAATTAACTTTTTTCACACACATATACTTTAGGAGAAAATACATGATACATACTAAAAGGAAATAAAACTTYTTTTTTAAGCAATTGCTGAAGCCAGTAGAGACACCTTCATGGCAGGGCTACAATTTTTTGAGACACAAGACGATGAAGATAACTGGAATTTCATCTTTGATCTCCTAGTATCTTGAGCATCAAGTTAACAACTGTAATTAACATTGTCAAAATAAGTTCTCCTTTCAGGTCTTCATCAAAATGCTTTTGGAAACGGTGTAAAAATGAATACTCTTTTTTCACACATGCAAACTGGTCTATCAGTAAACAAAATTAGCTCTTTGATTCAGCTGCCACRGCTGATTGTAGGCATGTACTAGAAGAGGAAAATTTACCTCTAAATTTGGGAGTAAGTGGGCAGTCCCACCACCTCTGATTTTCTGGTGTTGGCAAAGACTTAATTTCAAGTATATATGCTTTAAAATCACAAGCAACTTTAACTTTTGATTTTCATGTTGTTTATTTCCCTCTAGTACACTCAGTCTGCATTCCAATATTACATTAACCTCTAAGGAACTTGTGTATTTTTTCCAAGGAAATAATTTTTCATCATATTACTAAATCACCTCTGATCTGGGAGTATCACAGCAGTTTATAAATATTTATAAACAATTCTCAAATGTCCTTTTTGTGGTAGATCCGGATTATGCATTTTGGAAATACACAATGGCAAATCCTCTAGAGGAAATGTAACAAGTTACACTTAAAAAAAACCCCAACCAGACAACAAAGTAGCTTCTCAGCCTAAAATAACTGGTGGCCTCAATTTAAATAACGTATATGAGGCCATTCAGACATTTGCCTTCATGAGTAATTCATTGTTAAATCTCAAACTGAATACAAAAGCTCTCACAGACTTTACAAGGAATAGTATCATTCCTGAGAAAACTTTTGCTCAACAAATTAAAACACTGTAACAGGAAAGCCTAGGTTTACAAGACATGATTGGGTATTGTTTGAGTAATACTCTAATCTTAATACTTCTTAAAGTCTGTTTTAAAATCTAATTAAAACTTCCACATTGAAAACATCTCTTGAATTTAACCTTAAAAACAAAAGAAAACCCCAACAAAACAAAAGACAAGCAAATGAAATGTTTTTCAAGAACTGCAAGCAATGCTTCTGAATTTTAACATGAACAAGGGCATCAACACAAGACACAAGGGCAAGCAGTGCATTTCCTAGTCAGCAGTATGACAGCTGAGCTGTCCGGACCTTGAGTCTCAGCAGATGATTTGCATTGCTGGGAGGGGGGGAGAAAGCCCATGAAACTTCTTTTTTTAAGTGCCAGCTAATATTTAAAACAGATTCTCTGCTTGACAAAAAGCCACATTATAAAGTTAATTATGCAAGCAGTCACATCAGGTATTGTGACAGACTTTTTAGTTTTATGCTGCAGCAAAGCAATCAGCACTAGTCAGGCTGCATCTGGAGTCCTGTGTCCAGTTTGGGCTTCTCAAGTACAAGAAAGATGCTTAAGGCCACAATGATGGTTAAGGGACTGGAGCATCTTTCACAAGTGGTGATGCTGGGAGTACTCAGACTGGTCAGCCTGGAGAAGAGAAGTCTTGGGGGGTATATACAGTGCATATCTGGAAGACAGCCCTCCAGTACCCTGGAACTGCAAACAAGAATACCCTACAACTCTGTTCGTTTCTGAGCACATTTTTTAACAAGATTTCACGTGTTTCCACAACACGGTATAAGTTTTGCTTTAAAATGCTGCTCATATGCATTGATGAAATGCGATACCTGAGGAGCCACGACCACAAACTCCTTCAACCCAGTTATTTGCAATTGAAATATTTCATATAGAATACCTTTCCCCCACATGGTCTCAGCTTCAGAGTCAYCAAACTTTTCACCAGAGCTTTTCTACTCTGTTTTGCTACTCTACCACTTCCATATTTTCCAGGTAGAAAATCCAGGAGAAGAAACCTACTAGCAATTATATCCTTGATTCTGTCACCAATAAACTCACCTTTACTGCCTTCAGCAGTCTGTCAGGACCTAAATAATACTGCTCAATCTTTCTTGTCATTCTTTCCAGAATTCTTTCAGTACCATATGAAATTCCTTGTATAATCTTACTGGTGAACATTTTTCCCTTTTAAATCATACAACAAGATAGTCACCTTTCTAAGCCAAAGAGGAAGACAAGCACTTTGTCCACAAGAGAGCTCCTTCACCACCCTTCATATTTTAAAAAGTTTTGTTTACTGAATTGTCCAAAAGAAGTAGCCACATTGCCCACACGAGGTCATTATGCTGATTTTTTAATGTAAGTGTCACAATATTTAACACATAAATGACATAATATCACACACTTTATTTGATGACAAAAATAAGGTCTGAATAGTGCTCTGAGTTATGCCAACATACTTGAACAAAACAGACTTTAGGCAAAACCCAACATTCAAAGACCATCACTGTCCAAAGTAATTTCTACCACAGCCAGCACATCATTAAGTCCAAAATGCCACATAATTCACATTGGCCATAAATGTCTTAATCTTTTTTAAATTCCAAGAATGTCTAAAAGCTGCAGTAAAAAAACACTGGGTATTCTTCTCTTTACACTAGAAATGAACAAACGTCTCAAAATAAGAAGAGGGAAAATATACTCATCAGAAATAAAAAGCCACCTCTTTGATTGAAAAATTAACTACAGCCCACCTGACTTCAACATGGGACTTGTATCTGGTGTGTCACATTTTAAATGAGACGTAAGATAAAGATGTCAAAGAGGATGTTATTCTTTGTACCCACACTGATTTTAACTAAGTATTACTGCGTGTATTTCCTGGTCTAAAACAAAAGCAAAAAAAACTATCTTCCTTTCAGCCTTGGACTAACTTTATGTGAGATTTGCAAGCAGCAAAGCAAACAGCTTGCTAAGCAAGGTTACATTTGTTTCACTGGGGAGAGTAAGGGGTAAAGCAGCAGGTTTTAAAACAAAACATGAAGTTCATTCAGTTGCTTCTGGGAGAAATGTTCCATATTAATGCAAGCTATTACAATAATTGTATGTACATTTGTCTAAAAGAGTGCTGGAATATACTACAACAGGTGAAATTGTAAACCTTACAGGTCAAAGGTTAGTACTGCATGGTTTAAAATTTTAATCTATTTAGGAAATAAACAGGAGTTTCACACTCTTCTTGCTTCCATATTTTACATTATTTTAAGTACTGAATATGAAATAGCAAAATGTCCTGGTGGGTGACAGCTGGGATAGAGTTCATTTTCTTCTTAGTAGCTGGTACAGTGCTGTGGGATTAAACCATGACACAGAAGTAAAAAATACTTACTGAACTCACATTTTATTCAAGAAAGAATGGCATCTCTCAGCATACAAAACTGTTTCTAAAAAAAATTACAAGCTATTTTGTTTAAATAGCCAAAAAAAAAAAAATCGAGGAAAGACTAAAGATTACATTGTAGGACTCAATTTCTGTCATCTACCTTTGATGGATCAAAAAAAAGTCATATTAAAAAGAGAATCTAAATAGTAAATCCTGACCATTTTATACTTTTGTAGCAGGCCTACAACTGATACACAAGTATAAATGCCAGTGGGAATTCAAAATGTGATACAAAAGCCAAATTGATTGACCAGAATAATGTTCTCACTAGTAAAACTTAACTAGAGGAAAGGCTTATCCAGAATTTGTCCCTACAGCAGCTAAAGATCCTAGGTTATCTGGCATATACTGATAGCACATATTTTACTGCAACTGGATTTCTAGCTAGTGTATATTCTCATTTTACTTCAGTCTCATCTTCCATTGTTTATGCTGAATTTAGGCAAATCATGTTCAGGTCTATTTTCTCTATTTAGTAGCAACTGTCTCATGGAAGAATGAGTAGTCAAGATGATGGGTCTGACAGTATTCTGACTGTGTGAGACTGACTATCACTCTTCCAGAAATGAAGAAGACAGCTTGGAGAAAAAGACAAAATTGGAGCAGTAATGTGCTGACACGCAATTGTATCTTGGATGATTTGCCTCTTTTCCATGTGCCTTCAATCTAAAGCATGAAATGCAGCTCATTACTGTAAGGGACTGTCAACCAACCCCAAGGTGAACCATCACAGGCCAGGAAGAAAGCCAGCACATGCACCTAGGGAATGCAATTGATCCCAAAGGGTCCAAAACAATCAGAAATTTGCACATCTGTAAACACAAGACTGCAAGGGCTTCCCTTTGAATGCCCAATCTGCAAAGTGGGGCTCAGAGATTACTGCTAGGTACCCAGACTGCCTGCACAGAGAGAGCAGCAGCCACTGAACTATGTCCCTTCTTCCACCTTTGCACCAATATACAAACTGGAGCACACCTGGCAAATCAGGCTTCACACTGTACTTTCTAAGCTTGAGCCAGCATAAAGAGAATACTAAACAAAAAAGCTCATTTGTACTCCTACCTCTCTTCTCAGCATTAGCTCAAGAGTGAGGACTGCAAAAATACATTCACCCACCTGTGCTGCATTACATGTGCTACAACCTTCTTCTGAGACATCTGTCAGGCCCAGCATTTCACAATCAATGGCCCTCAAATGAGCCACACGGATTGAAGGGAGATGAAAGAAACAGTGAACACTTCTTTGTTCTGTCAAAGAATTGCTGGGTTTCTATCTCTTTTTAAGAGGCAGGCAGAGAAGTGAGCACTCACTTTACCAGTGTAAATACCTGTAAATACCAGTCTAATACATGCACCCAGAAAAACTCAGGTTCAATGCCATGTTACGTCTGGGAAGGCTCAAATATTTATCTCCCTCCTTGTGGAAGAATATATGAGAACACAACTGAGGATATTGTTTAACTTATCAATAAATTAACTTATAGTTATCAATAGCTTAACCTCACCAATGACTTGGACTGGAAGGGGCAGATGCCTCCTCAGCAAGTTCACTGACAACACAAAGCTGGGAGCAGTGGCTGATACCCCAAAGTGCTGTGCAGCCCTTAAGAAGGACCTTGACAGGTTGGAGAGATGGGCAGAGAAGAACTGTCTGAAATTCAATGAAGGCAAATGCAGATTCCTGCACCTGGGGAGGAATAACCCCACACACCAGTACAGGCTGGGGGCCAACCTGYTGGAAAACAGCTCTGTGGAGAAGACCTGGGGGTCCTGGTGGACAACAAACTGTCCATGAGTCAGCAGTGTGTCCTTGTCACCAAGAAGGCCAAAGGCATCCTGGGGTGCATCAGGAAGAGTGTGGCCAGCGGGTCAAAGGACATGATCCTGCCCTAGTGAGGGCACATCTGGAGAACTCTGTGCAGTTCTGGGCTCCTCAGTACAAGAGAGACATGGAGCTCCTGGAGCGAGTCCAGTGCAGGGCTACAACGATGATTAAGAGATGAGAGCATCTCTCTTATGAGGAAAGGCTGAGGGAGTTGGGCCCATTCAGCCTCAAGAGAAGAAGACTGAAAGGGGACCTCATCAATGTCTGTAAGTATCTGAAGGAAGGGTGCCAAGAGGATGTTTCTAGTGGGACTTGAGGCAATGGGCAGAAACTGATGCACTGGAAGATCCACCTAAATAAGAGCAAGAACCTCGTCAATGTGCAGGTGACCACACACCGGAACAGAATACCCAGAGAGGTTGTGGAGTCTCCCTCACTGGGGATGCTCAAGAACCACCTGGACACAATCCTGCACCATGTGCTTTTGGATAGCCTTGCTCGAGCAGGRAGGTTGGACCAGATAGGTAGTCCATTCCAACTCGACTCATTCTGTGATATTACTGTGCAGATCCCTATTTCAGATGCCAACATCCCGTTTTCTTGTATGACCTGAAGAAACTGAAACTGAATGATACAGAAGGTCCGCTACCATCCAAGCTGTGGAGCAGCGACCTACAGATAACATTCAACAAACTAAGCAAGAAAATAGGTCCACTAAGATAACTTTTTCCACTTCAAGATGCCAAAGCACCATTATTGAGTAAAGTGGTGATTAGGCTTCTCATCTGAGTTACTAACACCTTTAAACTGGAGGAAAAAAAAAAAAACACTGAGGGAAAAGATGAAGCATTTGTGTAAACTCAAACAGCTCTGGAAGCACCACACTTTGCATCTGCATTTATTTCTACATTTCAATAATACAGGCAAAAGAGTTATGATAAATTAAGAAACTCATCATAAGTCAAAAGTCATATTGTGATTAATCCATGCAAGCTACAAAAGCAAACCCTTAAGTGTGGTTTACTTGACCGCTACCAAAACATTCATAATATAAAATCCAGCCAATATCCAAATACACCACAGGCATGCTTAAAATATCGTACGCTTAAAATGGATTTTTTTCCCCACAACATCTGTTGCACTAATTGATATCCTGCATTCCTCTTACAAAATATCACCCATGATCATATCCTTAAGACTGATCCAAGAACTAACTTTTGACTGAGAGTATCTTCCTGAAGGACTACAAGATGGACAAAAATTCTATTTTTAGAGGTAAGAAAATGCTTCCAACAGCAGTTGCCACAATGAGGCAGTATTCTCTAGTGCTGCCAGATGTGAAAACAAATTTAATACAGTAAATCACTGCTAATTCAAACCACTGACAGTAAACCCCACTGCAAATTACTGAATTTTACAGATTAGCAAGGAACTGAACAAAATAAGAAACAAAAATAATTTCATAAGACTGTGCTTTCCACATTAACTGTGACACCTGCAAAGTGCTTCTCACCCTGATTTATCCTTGAAGAAGCAAGAATCACAAGAGAAACAGCAATAAAGTGACATCTGTAAAGCCACATGTCCCATTTCACTGAGACTTAGTGATGAGCTGTATTTGGCTGACACACAACTTATGCCCTGTGCAGTGAAAAAAGGGTTTCAGTAGCAGGTCATTTTTGATTTGTTTAGATAACCATTTGCAAAGTGGCATAAAACAAGGGTAAAAATAGAGCCAGAGCAGTAGAAAGCCTCTGAAAACCAAACTGGGAGCTGGGTTAATCTGTCAGGTGGGTGAGTTAATGGATTCATTTGTTGACATTGGGACCTACTCCACACTGTGCTTAGAAGCAGCTCTGCTTTGGACCAGCATTTGACTAATTTTTTTTATACTGACACTGCACAACATGGAGATAACCTGAGCCCAGATCAATAAACACAAACCTGAAGTTCTGGATCATAAGTTTATACAAACAAAGAATGTTTATATTCAAGCGTAAGACACGGTCAGGCACTTTCTGGAGTTCAAAGGCCAACTTCACCATCAGGTTGTGACTGCTTCTTTAGTTTAAACTACAGGACGAGTTTATCCTCTTACAGGTTTAGGGAATCATCCAGCTAGTACAGACACCTTTTTGAGTCCCACATAACTTATTATTTGAACAACATAACCAAGTTAAGTCACCATTTTTAGGAACTAACTAGGGCTCCTCACTTAATCATGTGTGGAACCCAAGTTCACAGTACTCCCATTGATTTGCCTCTTTTTAACCTGTGATACTACCTTGGAGCAGGAATATGAAACCTCATCATTAAACATTAGAAAAGAAGTGTGGGAGATGGAATAATCAGGCTTATCCTTCTCTAGAGGTGAACCGGTTTCTTCTCATTTGGGACTCAACTCACGGCTTTTGTGCTTGCAGCGATCAACATGGGGACAATTTTTGTCACTGCCTTTTAGATCAAGACCAGCTGAGATTGTGAAAAACAACATCACCTTTTTTGATGCTCCCTAAAGCTCTTTCAATTGTTTTTGAAACCTGATGTTGCTTCAATTCACACACTATGATTTAACTTAAATCCAAGCCACAGTCTGTCAAACAAGTATCAAAGCATTTATGACAGCTAGACGCAGGTGCTGAGATAACTTCCAGAAAGGTACACCAAGCACTCCTGGGGATGATCTCTGAGGGGCAGAAGGATCAGTTCTCATAAGGGGAAAAAAAAGGAATCAAGTTCTTTGAAGATTAACAATGGTTAGAAAAATAGGTGCACTCTGCATTAGTTGCATCTCTGTCAACAGCACTTAAATAATACACTGAACATCCATGCCATAGCAATTAATGATAACAGCACAAACCAGCACTTTTCTTTTTGGATCACCCTGGGACACAAAATCCTGTTCCTACAGCTCAAAAGGGACATTAAAAACACCTTCTATAGCAGCAGTAATGCCTAATAAGCAAGGAAGCTCTTGTATTTGTTTCAGAAGAGATAAAACCCATCACAAGAGCAGAACAGAGAGTTTATTCCACAAGATATAAACATATTTTGCTTTCTCTTTCGAGAAAGAAAACAACAGATTATGCAGTCTTCCTCCAAGAGAAGAAAGTTGGTTTGCAACAGCAGAACCCCATATTATTCTGCATGAAGACAGGGGAGGGTGCTGGGGAAGGGATTGTTTTGTTATCAAAAAACTCCAAAGATTTCAGGCTGTTGCCTGGCTTCAAGACTCATTAAAGACTGTGGGAATGCCATGAACTTTAATAGCCTTTGAATGAAGCTCTATGCTTCAGATTGCTATCACAAGAAGAGACTACAGCTCATTTTTTACAGAAAATTAACTCAGCACCCTTTAAACAGACTTAATCCAAAAACTATGTCTATCCCATTTATTCTTGTCCATCAATAAGCAGCACATGTTGCAAGGAAGAGTCCAGAAAGAGCTTCTTGAAACTGCTGCACAGCAGAACTTGAGCTTGAGTGTTCAGCAAGAGGACAGGCTAGAGTTCCCTTCCTGCCTGCCAGTCAACGCCAGCAAAACTCAGAAAACTACTTAATCGATTACCAGAAGCTGACTGGAGACAATGCCACTGAAAGTGTCCCTTCAAGATTAATCTCCACAGTAGTCAACTCTACCTCAGTAGCTGATGTTTTATTTGGAGGTATACTTTGCCTTGAAGAAAGTAAATTTCATTTCTGTGGTAATGCCTTGTATCTTAAAACAACCAGTAGATAGTAATACTTTCAATAATCTGAATACCATACACCAATATTAGTTTTTCCTTGAATGATCATCAATTGATCAAAAGGTAAATGAAGCATATAGGTAATAAAAAGTGACAAGAGATCTTGTTTCCTTTACCCAGCTAAGGGACTAATGGTCAGTAAAAACTTGGAAGACAAGGTGTTTTCTTAGTATAACATTCTTAGGGGGGAAAAAAAGTGTGTGTGTGCATATATACTCACACACACATATATTGCTCTGCTSTTGAAATTTAATGTATATTGGCCTGGAAATTTATTGTGTTCCTATTCCCTGAATAGTATCCAAAAGATCTAAAAATCTGTCATTATTGCAATAATGCTGATATTAGCTTTTGACCAGTCAAGCCACTGCAGTCTTCATACCCTCTTCATCTACAATAAAGCTGCTAAGGTGGTTCATTAAATTGCTTTCCACGACAGCATGCTTTCTTAATTTATTTTCAGGACCCAGAATGTCAAACATAATGTTCATTTACTGAAAATGAAGTTTTAAAAACATACAGCATGGCATTTTTCTACAGGATTCTTAAAAAAAAAAAAAATCTCTCTCATACTCTCACAAAGAGATATGGAGAACTAGACCACGGCTTCATGGCTTGAAATCTTATCAAATTACACTGTATTTAGCCCTTCTGTAAAATTCCCTGGTTATGTCRTAGATAAAGGCGAAGTTTGTCTGGGAAATTCAGGAACAGTGTGGTACACTTCACACTGAAATACAGCAGTCATCTTCTGCTTCCCTTAAGCTCTAAAAGCTTCTTCTGAAGCTAAGCTGCTATAAATCTCTGAATATAAGAAACTTGGAGCTGGTTTATTCTCTGGCTGTCAGTGGTTCACAGGTAAGCCAGAAGCCTTTGTCATCTCTAAGAATTTATCTAAAAAATAACCTACCTGAATCCAAAAGGAAGGTGAATAAAGCATTCCACAGGAAGGCAGCATTAATCTGCTCAAGCTATTGAATGAGTTTTCCCAACCCGAAAAGCTGTCCCTGTGGTTTTCACGGAATATATTCAACTAGTTTCTTTCAACTTGTCCAGCTTTCCAAGGGCAAGCTAAGGTGGTTTACACTGCCAAATCACTGTTTCCAGTCTTATAACAATAGGGCATGTTAATGTTGGCAGCTATACAAAGGAGTCACATTTTCATACAGATGTACTGTTTATGAACAATAGTGCATTTGGTATATACAGCCTTTCTTCATCATCACCCRTGCATACTTTGGGGATTTTTTTTTTCTTTGTTTGAATACAAGCCCTTCAAGTGTTCTGTTTGCTGCAAGTATGAAGTGAGAAAGGTGAATTCCTACTGTGTTCCTACACTTGGRTACACCATATGTAGTGCACTCAGATGTATTCAACAGGTTAGTGTGGCASCAAGAAGCCAACCCAGGAAAATAAATCCAAGTTCTAGCCTAGTTTTCTTGATCCTGTTTCTTGATCTAGACAGCACTGGTTCAGATGAAGACAAAAAAACATTAACCTGTCTCAAAGGACAGGTCATTTGTATTATGTCATTTGAATAGGCAGCAGGTCCAAGAGGCAAATCCTGCCACGGCATGCAGTGCTCTAAGTACCTCTCACCCCAGTGGGGGCTACTGGGGTGGAATTGACTTGTGTGTGTTCTCACTACTGGTAATTAACGTATCACAGGTGCTGGAAATGATACTCCCCTCTTTCTAACTGCTTATATGCATTGTACTAAGTTACCTGGCAAACTCCACAGGAAGGCTAAAGAATCACCAAGTACGTTTTTAGATGCTTGGSCATAACACATCAGTAAATATGCTCTGATACAATCCGATACCTGAGTAATGATGGGTAAGGCAGTAGCCTGAGGGATTCTGTACACGATACAGCATCTTCTGCTTTTTGCACAGTTCTGTTCACTTTCTAAAGGTGGAATTAAGCAGCAAACACTACTGTTTGACATTTAACTGCAGGGACTTAGTCAGTGGTCTCAAAGCAGTTCATGGAGAACAGTGATCACCATAAATAAGCAACTATAAAAACCTGTTCAGCTTGATGACAGGTCTGTCAAAATCAGAAAAATGTCTGGTAACTAGACTAACTATCCCTCCATTCTCTCTCACTAGCCTTCCAGAAAAGGGTTATGAGAGGAACAAGTAAAAGCCTTTATTGCTAAAATCTTTGCTGTGCCTATTCTAAGAAACTCCAGGCTCCATACCAAGGCAGCTACCCACATTTTCAGAAATGCAGGAAATAGTAAAATGGTAGGTATAGGGCAAAAAGCATAATTTGTCAAAATAGATTGCCAGATACAGTTAATGTCCCTGCAAACACACTTGAGAAGGGATGCACACACGCTATAAGGCATTTAGTGATCTAATTCAGTTACGCTTGCCTGAAACATAACACAAATCCCAGCACAACACAGGCTCCTACTTAATTAGATTCCCTAAGAAAAGTCAGTCTGAGCCATATGGTATTTTCCTCAGCAGTTACGATAAACTGACCTTGATACTAGGAAAACGCACGCTGCTTGTGTCTGAGGCATAAATTACAAGCGCAGCGTGGCGGGATGCTCCCGTGAAACGGGGACAGCGGCAGCGCCACGCTGAAACCCTCCCCGGGCTCCCGGCGAAGTTGATCAAGAGTAAAGCACTCCAATGATAATGCTGATGATGATAATGCACTGCAGTGACAGCGCTCAAATAGCCACGCGGTCAGCAGAACACCACGAAGCTGCTCAGACATCTGTCCGGTAATTAAGGGAGAGCCTAACGCCGCGCTGGCGCGGAGGAGCGGCCCGGCTCGCCCCCGAACGCCGCGGAGGGCGGCGGCCCCTCGGCCCCCAGCGCGACTCAGCGCCCGGCCCTCGCCGGCGGCGCGGGGGCCCGCCACGGCCCGGGCGCCGGCCGCCCCCGACGGGGCGCTGCGGCCCCGCGCCACGGCCCTGCCGCAGGCCGCCCCACGCCGCCGCGGCGTTCCGGGGAGCCCCCGCCCCAGCCCGGCCCCTGCCCCGGCCCGCGGGGGGCGGCGGCCGCGCCCCCGGCCGTACTCACCCCCGGCCAAGTGCGAGGGCTGCGCCGCAATGGCAAGCGGGCGGGAAGCGCCCCGCGCTCGGGGCACGGGCAGAGCCACCGCCGGCGGCTGCGCCCCGTCGCTCATGCACAGAGGGGTCTGCGGCCGCCCCGCGCCGGCCCCCGGCCACCACCTGCGCGGAGCCGCCGGGCACAGGTGCCCCGGTCCCGTTCCGCACCGGCCGGCGCGAGGCGAGAGCCCGCAGCCGCCCTCTCCTGCTGCTGCTGCTTCTGCCGCTGCCGCCGCTGCTGCTGTCGCTGTTGCCGCCGCCTTCAGCCCTCCCCGCCCCGCGGGACGCGCCACCGAGTGCTGCTGCGGTGCCGGCGGCGGCAGCTCCCGCCGCGCCCCCGCCGCGCACCGGCACCTGCCCGGGCGCTGCCGCCAATCGGCGCGAAGGGGACGGGCGGGGGCGGCGCGCCCGGCAGGGGCGGGAGTTGCGCGCACCTCCGCGTTCCCCGAGCCCGCGCTCCGGTGCGCACTCATCCCTAAAGCTGCGCCCCCGACAGGCGACGACCAGGCTCTCGGCGTGTGCCCCGGGGCCGCCCGCCGCTGGCACACCCGCCGGTCGTGGGGGACGCGTGCGGCCCATCCGCCACCCAAGCCCCCGCTGGCCAAGCGAAGCAGAGAGGCACAGGTGCTGCCAGGCGGTGCCTGTCTGGGCCCTGCCGTGGCGCGGGCCGCGCGTGGGGGGCTTCCAGCAACGGAAAAGAGAGGCCGGTTCTTGGGAACGGGCGAGAATTCCATCCGTATGGATGCAGCGCACTGGGCAGTCATAACGAAGGTGCGGCCTGGTCAGTCGTTCAGCTCATCAGTGAGTCACCGCTGTAACGCTGCCGCTCTTTTTTATGTCCTGAATCACTGCATATTGGATTGTATCAGGCTAATTACTTTTCCCCTGGTATTATTTTTCATCCCYGTTTTTTGTTGGTTTTTTTTTCCCCATGCTTGCTCAACTTCGTTTTAAAATAGCTGCAGCTGTTCACTGGAAGGTGCGGGTTTATTTGATCTCAGCTGAAGTGCTCTGTCAAGACAGATGAATTCAATAAATCTTGGCAGGTTTTCAAAGAAAATATTTTCTAAGAGAGTATTTTTGTTTACACTAATTTCACGGTATTGCAAATAAACTGGTTTAGCAAACGTTTACTTCTATGCTAACCTAACCTACACTTGTCTGTGTTAGTAAAATGGGTGCCACTCTGTGAGGCAGACATCACATTTATTTCAAATATGTATGCAAAAAACAAACAAACAAAAACGACTTTAGGAAGTACTCTGCATCAAGCGTTATTTTGTATTTCCCAAACACATCTATAGGTAAATACTTGCCTGAGTGTTTCCCAAACAGAAGGGACTTGTTACTTCTTGAAATAAAAACCAGGAATAGAACCGGTCATTTTCAGCAGTAGCGTTTTTTCAAGAGCAACATGACATGGCAACAAATCAGGGACTGACTTAAACAAAAGGTCACCTATTGCCTGTATTAGAAGAGTAATCAATAACACACTGAGCATTTTTAATACTTGAAAAAATATTTGGATAGAAACCTCTCTCCAATATTACACTTTCAGCTGAAATACTGGAAGACTAATGTTTTAAAGTCAGCCTCCAATACCAGTGGTATATGTATGCTATAATGCTCATGCTTATACAACCATGAGGTCAAACAAATCTATCCTGCTCCTCACACTCAAGCTACTAAGCTAATATTGAGTTCAAGAGTAAAGTTTTGCCCATGCCTGAACATTGTTCAATTAGGTACATGTAGAGTTTCTTGGTAATATTTCACATTCTTTTCCGCCAGAGGTAAAGTGTTGGACTCAAGGCTCTTTCATTCCACACCAGTACAGCAATCAGTGTGTTTTTACATGTTTACATGTAAATAGTATATTTTTACATGTTTATATTTACACGTTTTATTGCAACAGCACTCCGTGGGGAAGGATTTAACTTATGGCACAGCTAAGCCAGCCATTAACAACTGACAGAGTGCAACTAAGAAAGGGGAAAGGGAAAAACACATAAGTGAAGAAATACTGTAATGGCCTTATGGATACTGTGCTGGACTTTTCTATTTGACTGCATACCCACTCCATTTGTTGGGTGCCCTATTTGTCCTCATCTACAGGTTTTGGTGTCTCGCTTGGAAAGAAATCAACTTCTCTTTGCATCTGTAGCAAGTATTTTTGATGGATGCCATTCATAGTAAAAAAAAACAAAACAAAAACCCCCAAACCTGACTAAAATTTCTTTTGCACCCCTATAGGCAAAATCATAAGGGATAGACAGGGAAACTGAGATATGCCAGGCTTTCCCTGGGATCAGGAGACACAGCCATTGACTAATTAAACAAAGTATCTAAATAAGCATGCAGAATAAACAGAAGTCTAAGGAAGAGGAACTACTCAGCCAAAGACAACTCCCAAATGGTAGCATGGGAGTTTTTACCCCATGAGCAATACATGCCCAAGCACCTTCCCACCCTGTGCCTGGCAATTGCAGAGAGGAGCAGGGCACTGAGAGGTGCAAGGGATACAGGCAAGAGCAAGCGGTCATCAGTGAAAAGGGATGTTTGTCTCACATCCTGTAACTCTGAAATTCCCAGTTCTTATTTTCACAACACTTAGGTTAAACTGCAGGCCATGCAATCTTCCAGTGATACTAAAACCTCAGCGTGGAGAGAAGCGAAAAGGGAGTCAGACCTATGAAATGCATCTGTAGTAACAGCAACCATGTCACCATATGGTGCTGATTAAGCAGCAGCACGGGAAAAATCTTGTAAAAAATAGATGGCAGATCAAGTAATAATGGGGTGCAGGACAAGAAAATAACGTGTTTTCTTGGTGGTAAGTTTCTCTTGTCACAATACAGCCTTTTTCCATAAAGAAAAAAGTCATCCAAATGTAGACTGAAATAAGCAGGCTGGTATTGCTTGGAATGCTCAGCACTGAATCCAGTGATGCCATAAACTGCATGTGGCTACGAGGCTGCAGTGGCCAACAGGTGACTCTTCAGGCTGTCCCCAAGCTGTGGTGTGTAACCAGCTGGCTGCACTGGTGTAAGGATGTCAGGGCAGGCTGATGTCAGGGCCCATGAGACCCTGCCTTAGCAGATAAGGAGACACCTGGGTAGGAGGTCCCACTCTGCAAAGAATTTCCCTCTGCCCTCAGCATCCTTAGAATCGGGTTCCTAGCCACAGGGAAGAATTTTGGAGTACAGTTCATACGATCAGGAGTTTGGCTAGCTTTCGTACAGCATACAATTGTTGCAAAACCTTCAAATAAACTGGTTTTTGGGAAAATAAGATTTGTGCTCATTTGGTATTCTCCCTCAGAGGATATACAGTGGGATGCAGAGGTTAGCCAATGCACACAGTCATATTGGATTATTCACTAACAATCACTGACCACTCCAGGAGGACTTTGTGGAGTTTGCTTTCTGAGTGTCCCAACCTTCTCGATAAAGGTAGAGGTTTTTAGTAAGGAAATTGGAGATGCAAATATGGACAGTACCTGCTGAAAAGCCACCAGCTGCTGTGTTAGCCACAGGGACCAATTATGAATTTATTCCAGCCTACTGGTATCTCAGGGCAGCAAATGAAGACAGTAATAAGTAATTAAGTCTCTCTTGCTTTCAGCTGATCTCTTAAGACCTCAGAGTATTTTCACAAAATGTAGGTAACAATAATTTGATGGTAATAACTTGGAAGTCATTGTAACCTTTTATCTTAGGGTCTTAAAGAACTTCATAAATATAAATCATTTTACAAAGTGTCTATGCAAAACATGGAGTATTATGATAAATAAGTTAAAATAGTGAAGTAATTCACAGCCCATAAGCAAATGAGAAAGAAGTGAAAGAACTGAAAAGAATGGACACATTTTTAATAGTATTTAGTATGTAGGGCATACAATTTGATATGGCACTTTGCCATGACTTTTCTTTGGAGATTTCAACAGTCATGTTCCCTGCCCCACAAGCCTCAGAGTGTATGGAGGAGCTCTGACAAATGCTAAGTGTGAAAAGAGAAAAAGGAAAGCTGAGAGAAGACAGAATTAGGGTTATATACCTGCACTAGTAAAGGAGACAGCTTGAGAAAGTTTTGCTGTTTAACTAGCAGCAGCAGAACTTAGGCCAGCTAACAGTAGGAGTGAAACTGTAACTGATGCAGTAAAAATGATTTGTTATGATACATGAAGGGAAAGAAAGGAGAGGTTTGAGGTTTTTTTGTGGTGGTGGTGGTTTTGTGGTCAATGAAGAGGTAAGAACAGAAATATGAGTTAGTAAGAGAGATGGGAGAGAAAAAAGTAATGGTAACTGGTGAGAGCTATCCATGATTATTGGAAAGAATAATCAGAATGGGAATAAGTTATAGAAGAGAACATGATGCTGTTACTGAAGATTTCCTCGTTCATTCAGAGTGCATAAATGCAAGCTTGAAGGTGTCCGTGGAAAAAGCTGCATACAAACGAATGCTTTTTCAGTGCTCTTCCTTAATCCTGCCACCAAGTGCACATTGGTGAGGACAAAATTCAACCCCTACATTTCTTCAAGTAAAAAGAAAATTCTTAAAAAGGTGTGGTGAGTTCTTCAATTTCTGTGAAGAATGAACTTAATTTTGTGACAGTGGCTGAAACACATGCAACAAGTGTCCTTGTTTGATTGTTTTTTTAATTTTTGTGGCAATCTTTCTCTCCACTTAGCCCTACTTTTCATGCAATAACTGCTTCTTAGTCATCAATCTGAGGATGAGCAGCAGCAGGAGAGATATGGTCCACAGAAACTTTTCTTTAGGGCTGTGTATATGTCCTGTGCAAAGTGGCGCTGAGGACATGATAGCATCTTTAGTATGGCTCAGCTTCACTCTCTTCTTTACAAATTAAAAAAAAAAAATGAGAAAAAGCTCTGTGGTGCCCAGGGGAGGAATAAGAAAAACCATGCAAGTCTCCAGCTAAACAGGAAAGTGCTCATATTAAGTCAGATTTTACTTCACAGATTCAAGCACTGAACAAACAGGAGCAAATGTTGGTTTAGCTCTTGCTCTCTTGTGTTCAGTGGTATTTTCTTTCAGCTTCATTTGATTTCTTTGTTCCAGAATCAACAGATGGCTGTGAAATTTTGGGTTTTAAACAAACCCATCTAAACCTATTATGCCTGCAGCTCTCTTTTGGGTTTGTTGGTTCAATCCTCTAGTACCATCAGAATCTTTTTATTTTGCTTAACACCTCTGATACCTAGAGCCAGATACAAGAATACACTCTAGAAGGTTATTTTCCATAGAAAGACCTATTAAATGCTTTTCTTATTCAAATAGGTTGATGTTTTTCGTTATTTGAAATTATTAAAATCTAAGTTGTTATTGACCCAACTGCCTTGGGCTGAAGCTGATAAATGAAGGTGACAGTGTTAAATGCGTTTCTGTCCCTTATTATAACTCTATACAGAAAAAACTATCCTCAGATGCATAGAGTATACATTATATAATTCTATGCTTATATTTTTCAAGAAAAACCACAAGAATAATCTAACAAATCCTCATGAACAAAGTCTTAAAAATCCTAGGCAGTACAAAACCAGTGAATTCCTTTAAGAAAGATTAGTCAAAATTAAAATATTTTATATTAATTTCTTATATTTTAGTACATCCTGAATAAAGTAGGTTTCAGAAATTCTTTTTTTTTTTTTGAAGAAACCCTAATCCTGACAGTAATTTCCGCATGGAAATGAGGTCAACAAAACCAGCTCAGCAGAATTTTCCAACCAATTGTTTGGGGATATAGGATTTAACCACTTCTGACTCAAAGAGAGAGCTCATCTTTTCAAAAAGAAAAAGTTTGCTCACTTTTTGCCCTTCCCATTAGACCATTGGATGGAAGACAATTTCATCTACCTTTACAAAACTTTTATGAAGCCATATTACACTGAAGTCCCTTCTTCTGTGATAGTCATCTGTTCAGAATAAGCAGCACATGACTGAGGAAAAAACAGATGTTGTGAACAGCAAAAATGCCTGGTGACAGCGAAGCAAGCCCTTTGCAAATGACACAGGCTAGTTCGTGAGCGTTTCTGAGACATATTAGTTAGATACACTGAACTGGCAAGATTTACCCAGGTGCAGTAGTAACAGATATTCTGAGAACCTTTTCTCCATTATGCATCTAGCAGAGGAGACGGTCATTAATATAAAAATTATCAAACAAAAGCTATTTCCACGATGACTCTTTCAGAAAAGTAGTTTCTCTGTTCCCAAACCCAAAGCTTAGAGACAAAAGCATGGCAGCAACAGTCATAGCAATTAAAAGAAAGCTGCCTGCCAGCACCCCTTTCCAGAAAAGGACCAAGTCAAAGTACTGTGAAAGTCGRTGTGTTGGATGCTGGCATATCTAATCATGTTTCTGTTTGACATATTCTTGCACAACCTCTCACATGCCTTGATTATGTTCAGTACCCTTTGAGCTTGTTCTGTACAAGCTCATAGAAAATACATTGTGCTTGTTTCAAAGAGCTTACCCCATGAATGCTTTAATTCCTCTCTCCGGATTTTCTATAATCAGTTTGTTCCTTGGTGTTTTCTCACACACAAAGTAAAATTCTTCTTATTTAATTTACCCCCAAAAGAGCATGGGATGTACTGAAGCAGGATTATATCTGTCACAAGCTGCAGAAATGACTGTGTGGTTTTATTCAAATCAAATCCTCCAGGGATTGTCCCAAATACACACAGGTTTCTTTTTTCTGTATCTGCCTTGGGACCTCAGATCAGCCATTTTACTTTTCCATCTTGTTTTAAAGGTATTGTGTCTGACAGGACCATGTCACTTCACCTTGCATTGTCCTTGCAGAGGGCTGCAGGCACTGCATGGATGCACTCTTCTGCAAGACCAGCATCAGCCCTGCAAGACTTATTCCTTAACTCCTTCCACCCTGCCCAAATTCACAACAACTAGACTTCAGGAATTTCTCATTTTTATAATTCCTATGAGACCCACATTTCCAGTTTGCAAACTGGCATACACCAGCCCCCCAGTAGACCCAGGACCAGATGACATATGTCCTCTTTCCCTGCTCTGAAACGCAGCTMTCAGACCAATAGGGTGTGTCACTCCAGACAAATATTTATATACTGAGCTTCATTTCCTTATGCAAGTTCCTGGTGAATGTATAAAAATACAATTACTAGAATTTTAAAACCTAGAATACCCACATCTATTAATTAAGTATTTAAGGGAAGAGACCAGTCTCTAATTGCACAGCTCAAACTGTTCATTTTCCTATGGGTGCCAATTATTGTTGTTCTCCTCGGTGGCATCTCCACTGTAGGCCGTGGGGTAATGAAGACAGATGAGTAAATAGTGCATATAAGATATCTGTGAATCATTAACCAAGTCATTAAAACTATTATAGATAATTTTTACTGAAATACAGTCTAGCACAGAGAATAGTTAGTCTTCTTGTGCCGAGGCCATCTGTGATACCAGGAACAGAAAGCTCTGCAGCGAAGTCTTAATCCAACAACCTTTTTGATTAAAAAAAMCCTTTTGACATTCACTTTGGAAGCTGTTTCTTGTGGTCATTCTTATGTGGGATTATTCTGATGCACTGGCTCTTTGCTGACAAGCAGCTCTGAGTCAGGAGTGATGCCCATGGGCCCCACAGCAGGACTTGGGAGGGCTGACAGGATGGTTGCTGAGGTGTAAATATAAAGTTGCAGACCAATGTTTATTTTCTTTAAATACACTTGGGCAGAGCATGGCCATAAACAGCCTTCCTGGGACGGTGAGTTTTCCATGTGTTGGTTGGTACCAGTGTGCTGCACACATGCTACAACATTCCCTGTAACAAGTTGCCATGGTTTGGATCCTCCCTCTATGCAAACCCATGTAGAACAGGCCCCCATCAATGTTCAATTAGGCTGTTACAGCCATCACTGCTTGATGGCTTGATTTCTGGAACAGCAGATGACCCACAGTTCTTACTGGAAACTTCAGCCCTTTTTATTTCAAGTGCTCCTGGTTCAGTAGCTTTATCTCCTTGTACCTGAAAAGCAAAGCTGGAGTGGTCTAAAGGTGGCATCTGAAATGCAGCCCCACTCCTATTACCACACCTGTCGTAGAAAAGTGAGAAATTTGCTCTCCTTTAGTGAAACTACCTGTGGTAAAGGTCATTAATTTTTCTTTTTCTCTGAAATGCTCTGGAATCTAATCCTTGAAAAAACAGAATTACTATGATTATGTACTGCTCTGGTAGAAGAGACAATAAGGTTTCCACAGCAACTATTAGTAGTGACCCAGCATACACCATGAGCATTATGTGACTTCATTACTTCTAAACCATTCGATGGTGTGTATTAAACAACATTAATGGGAATAGATTCAGTTACGCTTTTAATACCTTGTTGATGTGCTTGATGCAAATAGCTTTACTGCTAGCTATAATTCTTTAAAAAAAACCCCAAACCAAACCCTCAAACAGAATAGCAAATAAATTGTCAAGCCAATGTTGCTGTAAGACTTCAGCTTTTATATCTGAGGTTCATTTGTTTCACTTGCAGCTATGTTGCCCTTTCTTGCAATTTAATCTTACCTCTACTACATGCATAAACATTTAAAAAAATCTCCATATCAAGTACCAAACAATATAAAAGTACTCTATCCTTGAAGGCATTATCCCGGTTCTTCCCTTGGTGGAAGGTGATATTTTGCCAATGGAGAAGTGAAGGGGAAAGCAAAAACAAATCAGGATCCCTGTAGCCCCCAGCCACAGCTTTATCTGTGAGGTGAGGTTCTCTGAACAGAAAATGGTGAGGATAAGGATGAATTCTTGGTAAGAAGCAAGACAGAAATACATAGGGTTTTACCAGCTGCATGAATAATAAAGTTCCTTTAGTCTGTTGAACAAGTACACTTTAGGAGCAGGACATTAGCAGCAGCTTTGGTGGTCAGCTCTACATTCATTTCTACTTATTGAGAAAATTATAGAGGACCAGATGCACACACTCATGGAAGCTGATATCTCAGATGTCAGGAGCTCAGGGAAAGGCAAGATAGAAATTACAGATGAAATACAAATTAAGTACATTGGTGGACTGTGTTCAGTTGTTAATGATCCATTCAGTTGTTAATAATCCATTCTCCTAATCTCCACTGGAGCATTAGCTAACTCTAGACCATAGATCTTGCTGTTCAGATAAAGAAAGGTCTGTAGATTTCAGGTAACCTGCTAAAACTTTTAAAATCTTTTCCCAACAGGTTGTGGCTAATATGGCATCTTAACCAAGATAGTCCTCGCATATGGATAGACACACGAGTTGTCTTTCCAGACTCATTCAGTGTCTCTTTAAAGTCACTACATGAACAGATAAAAATCACATAATCTGCAATCTAATTCTCCCATCTCTGCATATACTGTGCCTAATATGTTATGAGAGATGGTACTGCAGTAATAAGTGATGAGAGAGACTACAGTCAGTGATTGCTGTAGGCAGAAAATAAACTCACGCCTCTCCAACTTCCCTTGTGCGAACATGTTGTGACATAACTTGTGTGTTACTTTGCAGGACTACTACTCACATATGGGATTACTTAAATTTATTATTTAAAGTAAAAGTTATGTGAAAAGTTGGTTTCAGCAATACAAGAAAAAAACAACAGTGAAACAGTCCAGGTACTGGTTGAGACCAGTTCATCCAGCAGAAGCTGAACTCCAGAAAGACAAAATTGTAAAGATGTATGGGAAGAAAAAAAATGCCTAAAAACATTTCCAAGCGCCCTCAGGAGCAACAAACTCTCATTTTACAGAAGTCACACAATTCTTTTGGACAGGTCATACCATTGTTTAGGACCAAACTCCAGTTCCTCCCCTCCATTTCACTCCAAAATCACAGGATCTCCTTTTAACTAAGAGACTCCATCCCAAAGCAGTGAACAATATTCTGTCCTTGTTACAGAAATTCCAACAACATCAGGACACTGCAATGCAGCTCTGCAGCCCGACGTAGCCCTGGTATTACCACAGGCTGGAGTGGGAATCTCAGCATCTCATTCCTTTCTTCCAGGTCTGTAATGACCCAGGGTCAGCATACAAAAGGTCCTCTGAGGCTCTGGAGTAGTCATCAATAGCTGAATATTCCTCTGAAGCTCCCCTGTTATGGTCCTGGCAGGGGACAGAGCTTCCCAAAGGTATTGCTTACCTACGGAGCCAATGCTGAAAGAGCCACACAGTCAAAAATCACCTGCACTCTGCTATAAAAGCTTGCTGCTCGCTTCAAATTTGTCTTAATGTTTGATATTATTTTCATTTTAAAGTAAATGCAATCAGACTCAGACACTTTGTAGCACATCCTACAGACACCAAGGGAAGGGGAGAATACACTCTACATTGGAAATGACAGTCATATCCTTTTCTACAAGGAAATGAGAATAGACTGTGTGAGGAGCATGATATCTGAATCTGTATCAGAGCAACTACATTTGAAACAGTGGCACCAACAAGGTGAGTCTCAGACAACCTCATTACTCTCTGGGTGTGATTACTTTGGTAGTTCTCCTAAATGCCTGTTCCATGTCTTGCAGGGTCTAAGTGTGCAGATTATTCTACCCTCTCTGCCTATGCTGTACCAAATCTATCATGGATGAGAGTGATAACTTCAATCACTTCCCAAAATTTGTATGTGACTACATTTATTATTTTGCTTATTATTATTTTTTATTATTTCAAAGATTTTTTTCATGGTCTTCTGTGATATTACACCTTATACACTTTTCAGAAGAATAACTTCCTTGAGTTGCAGGAAGTGTTTCATACGTGCAAATAGTTTCTTTTTACCTTGCCAAATATTCCAGTGCGTTTTTCAGCTACTGACTACTAAAACTTTACTTCTCAAATTATATTGTCCTTTTCTTCCCCTGTCAGGAAAATATAACATGTACTTACTATTCGTTAGTTTTTTAATGAATGGTATAATAAAGGGCATCAGCAAAGAACCCAGCAGCAACCCAGACAACTGTTCTTGCACTCTAACTATAGAGATAAATTAGACTTTTTTTTCACCCCTATAAATCTTCATGAAAAACACTAATTTATGTCTTTGGCCTGCTTTCTCCCTCTACTGGTATGAAACAGAATCTTTCCTATGGCAAATTACAAGACCTTTTGTATTAATATCTGACCTTTGTGTTTGCAATACAGCAAAGAAAGCACGATGCCCCTGGAGTTCATGCTGTGCAGTTCCCATGAATCCCATGCCACTGTAGTCCACGGACAAGGACAACAGACATCTTCAACAGTCTGGCCAAATTTATGCTATTTATTCTTAAAATACCTCCTCTCTGTAGGGATTTGGGCTTGAAGAGTCATGTGATAGCATGAGAATAAATCACAAATCCATGATTTATGTATCACCTTGAACCTCATTCAAGTGATGAGAGTGAATTGCTGTTTGAAGTTTGCTCTTTGTTAAGCAAAATGGAATGCATGTATGGGAAAAGGTGGGACAATTGCCATTTTAAACATTGTAATGGCAAGAATATCCCAAATTCTCTGCAGCTGGGCATTCCTCACTCAAGAGAAGCCACTCTGCATAGAAGCTACGTTCAAATGACGCTGCCACTGTGTTCCTCCTCAGACATGCTTTTCTTTCCTTAGGCAGTCACATAGTGAGCTAGCTAAAGGAATATGTCTGGACAAAACAATTCCTTCAAAAAGTTATTTTTTTAATCCAGCAACTTGCACTTCAATGAGATTAATGAGAGAATGAATCACAGCCTTATCACAGTTCTGGTACATTCAGGTTCTCTATTTTCCTTAATATTGCCTTAATTTCACCTACCACATTTCCCATGTTCTCCTTCCAGAAGGACCCAATCCTCTGTCCCTGGTTCATCTTTGGGCCTGAGAGGTGTCCTTTAACCTGCAGTGCCAACACACAGGAGAACATGCCAACACTGAAGTCTGCTTGCATACCCTGCTGGATTAGGCCACCGTGCATTCCCATGGGATGCGGGGGAGTGCGTCAGCATGGATCACGCTCAGTTCAACATACCCTGGACATCCATCTTCCTTATGATCCCTTCCTCTAACCTACAGAGGAAACATTGATTTTCTGCATGACTCATTGACAAGTTTTTACCTCACTGTTTGCCACTGATGAAGGTTTGTGTTTCTGTGTCCCTTCAGCCACAGGAAGAAAGCCAGATGATCTCCTTCAAGGCTGAGCTCTCCAGAGGCCAGCGTAGGTGGCTGCTGCACCCCAGCAAATATCCACATCACAGCAGCAGGATGCAGAGTGTTTTATTCCTGGAGCAGGAATCCACTGCATTTGCACAATCAAGTGGACCAGAGAGAGAAGAGATACAAGGGAAGCTTCCAAGTCTGGGTACATCATACAACTGTTTGCATGGTGAGCCCAGATTAATTTCTGCACTGCAGGTTGTTTTGCTTTTATGGGTACAACCCCAGCAAACCCAGTTATTCAGGGCCTATAAAATTAATGGCTTTCCCCTCCCCATCACAGCCTGGTAGCTTGCAGCTTTGAGGGTAGAAACAGGGGGAGATTACTAAAATTAAATGTAAAAAACTCAGCTTGTAAGCACCATTAGTCTTGATGGCAATATGAAATGTTTGCTGAGGAGTTCGGAGAAGAGGATCATATACTTCACAGTGTCAGAAAGGATATAACCTTGCTGTCAGAGGAGAAAAGACTGTTAAGATAGAAGAGAGAAGCCTAGCTCAGCGTCAAGGATGGCTAAGCAAGTGTTTAAAGCTAATCACAATTTGGAAAGGTAGCCAGGAGATGAGAGGCAGGGGAAAAAAAAAGTTAATGCTAAACACACACAGCCAAGGAAAGGAAAGAAATACTCTGAAAGCAACCCATGAGCAGCAGCATTAGATAGTTACAGAGCACATCTTAAATGGCAATATTGCATACATTCTCATTTGTGGATCTTTCTGGTCTCTACATAGACATGAGCAAGCAAAAGTACGAATGGTGCCTGTCTGCATGTTAGACTCTTGTATTATGCCGTTGATACTGAGGCAGGAGTGAGAGAAGTCAGCCCACAACACCACCCTGGGATACCTGCATACCCCAGAGTCCTGCAGCCATACAGCCTTATCTGCCCTCCCCTGACAGTTTAGGCTGCTCCCACCCAGGGGAAGCTACGCAGGACTATCACAACCTGTGAACCCCGGTACTTGAGGCACAGCCCCTCTGCAGCCAGACTGCAGTGTGCAGCCTCCCTCCAGGAAAGCAAAGGAGGCAGGCACAGGCTGGGGCTGCATTAAGGAGCTGGGGAATTTTATAGCCCACGCCTTGCACGCCTAAATTGAAGTCTGTATTGTTGCATTAAAGATAATTACTTAATCCTGAGGGTGCAGGCATCACATCCTCCTGGCCCCAGCTCGGCCAGAACCTCACCTCCAAGCTGTATGGTAAAATGTAGCCAGGCTGGCTGGATTGAGTTAAAAATCTGTACATGGGAGTTTCTCTGGGAAGCATTACAAACCACTGTGTGCTTTCTCACTCCTTGGTTTGACGAAGGCAGTGACATGTCCTAACGAAGTGTCCAGGCTGTACAAGGAGACATTCAGCTTCCCATTCCCTTGAACGCGTTTGACCTCACATTGTCCATCTCTGCATGCTAGGATGAAAAGTGTGGGCAAGAAAGCAAGACGAGCAGGGACTGCTTCCTCCCAAATGCCCCCAAATGAAGCAGTTTCTCAGAAAAGGAAATAGTCTGCCAGGACCAGATATGGCTTTGCCATGAGACAGAGTAAGAAAGATGAGGACTGCGGTGGGTGCCAAATTCTTCTTTACGCACTCAAACAGCCAGGACAAGGCTTTGATTTCTCAGCAAGCACTGGCTGCGGTAAAGCTGATGACTGTGCCTGTGTATTCCCCACAATGCTTAAACAGAGCAACTGGGCACCATCTGCACAGAGATTATGAGCAAAAAGACCCCCTGCCCTTGGTGCATGTGCACACAGAAGATTTGACCAGGAACCAGCTGGGAGAAGAGAAAGGAAATGCCACTGGAGCTAGTTGTGTCCAGGGAAGGGATGTGCTGTGACCAGGGAGAGACACACTCAGGGTGTCTGTGGGAGTGAGGAGCCACAAGCTGCTAAACCAGGGGAGCAGGAATTGGGAGCATGGCTCTAACAGGTCCAGAGAAACAGCCCTGGTATACAATAAACTGTGTCCAGGGCCTCAAGCTTGGCTGCCATTTGCTCATTTCTCTCCATACAATTAGAGACATTTAACCCTGACAGTTTAATACCCTCTTTGATTTCCAATGGCTGGAAGGACCCATGTCCTCTCACCCAATTAACTTGTGACCATCATTTGGTAGCTCAGGCCAAATAAACTCCTGTTTGCATAGCACATCTCAGCTTGGCAGCTCATTCGGGTGCTACTCCTGTTCTGCCATGGGGCTCAATGGCATCTGCACAGGCATCTGCACAGGCAGAATGAAGCAGTGGATCTACTCTGTTTTTCCTCACTGTGTGCTTGGGCTGCAGAGCAGTTGCTGTCCCAAAGCCACCCTTTGTGGGCCAGACCCCCTCCGCCTCACTGGGCTGGACCCGACCTCACTTCTCAGCAATTTCAGTGTGCTTCTGCCTCTCCTCTCTTGGCTTTCTCCAGAACATCTTGATTTTGGAAATTTCCCTAATACAGTGCTGAGCAGAATTGCTAAGTCTTCAAAAAAAAAAAAAAGGAAAAGGCAAACTTGGGGAGGCAGAAAGAAAACCGATCCCATTTCCAAGCATGGCTTAAAGCTGCTTGCCATCAGATCCTGACAGTGTTCATGTCATGTCGGCKGTCTGCTTACTTCTTGAATTCCCTCTACAAGTTACTCTAGTCAGAGGGAAATAAAAGTGACAAGCAGCACTGACGTGTACGTGCTCTGAAGAGGACAGGGGCAGAGTCCTCTGTGAGGTTTTAAAAATAGATGTGCTGCAAAGGGTACACAAAGATGGACTAACAGTTTCTTTCTCCCACGTGCAGCTCCTGTAGACACTTAGAATGCTGGTAGGGTCACCACACAATTTACTGTATGTGTTTAGCTAGGATGGCAATCCACACTGCTAGGTGACTGTCAAAATGCAAGTATTTCATGGTTTGGGATCATTATCTAATCTGCTACTCCAACACTGTAAAAAAGATGATATAGCTTTTGCCTTTATCACTTACACAGTTTCCTGTCATATTTGCAGTAGAAAAATTAACACATCAGTTACTGCAAATCGTTTTGATATATGTATGACAGATTAAGAACTGGAAACACAGCAGGGATTTGTTAGTGTTTGGCTGGGCTTTTCCCCTTTCAAGTCATCCTTCTAAGCTTCCTGTAAACTACTGTAATACACACAAGGCTTGTGGTTTTTGTCTCCCTCCGTAAAATAATAGGAACTGTGCACAATATCACAAACACTTTAACCAATCAAGCACACAATTAACAACCAATTTACATGTTTTGTCTGCAATTTTCCTCAGCACCAGCTTTAGTGGAGACTATTGCACAGTCTTGGCTTGCCTAGAAAGATCAGATTTGCCAAGACAGTTGCAATTAATTGAAAGTTGTTCCTGTTGCCTCTAAAGGTGGCTGAAAGAAATTATTATACTTGGCTCTGCCTACCAAGAAGAAGGCATTCACAATTCTAAGGAGATGATATCCACTTTATTTAAATAAGTTTTTATCATGGTTAGTGGAAGGCTGTACAAGGCAAATTAAATTTCTTATCGGCATTAAGACAGAGAAAACTGTTGGGATAGGAATTCAATGGCATTATATTTAAATACTTATTTTGCACGGAAAATATGTCAGTGAAAAATGAAAAATCCTCCAGTTATCAAATACTCAACTAATGCATACTAAAAATGTGAAATACACCCAGGAATTTTGTTTTAAAACTACACACTGGACTCAGTAATTCTTCACGGTCAGCAGTGGATTGTACTGTAAAAGGAATTTTGTTTTCTGCACTTTTATCCTAGGCTACAAAATAAGAGCTGGTTTACTGAGATGCTCCAACCAGCACATGCATTGGGGAGACCAGCAGCAATATTCTTCCTTGGACTTTGGTAGTCCTGCAGCAATTTACTGATGTTTGCTTACCTGCACACCACAGCCAGCCCCAGATCTGTGTTTGTTTTAACAGATTTCTGATGTTTATATTACTTTTTTAAACTATCACACATAGCAGACCWGATTCCTACCCACAGATACATCCAGGATATCAGTGGAGTTGACCTGTCTTAAATGTGAAGAAGTCTTCTACTTTTGTGCACCACACAGTCCCAGAAGAAACAAAGGAAGTTCCCTCACCTGCCCCATGCTAAAAAGGAATCTCATCTTGCGTGCTGGAGAACAGCAGATGACATCCAGGAGAGGAAATTAATTATTCCTATTATTAGTGAGCAGAAAAATTGATATTTCTATAAATCTTCACAGGGCATGCACAGATATACTCAAGATATGTTTGCACTAACTGTAGCAGAAAGCCTCCCCCAACAACAAAAAATTAAATGAAAATACCAGAAAACTCCCAATTCTGTTGTAATAGGGCAGGGATTCCCCTAAAGTCTGGAAATTTCCGAAGACAACTGGAAACAAAGCTCAGAGTCATTTGCTATCCAGAAAAAATACTGGTATTGCACATTACAAGCCAGTACCATAATGAATGTGGAAAAGAAAAAAAATTACCAATACCTGGCAAAAGCCAGTGCTGTTTATCCATTTACACAAGCACTAAGAACAGAAACCCTTTCTAGCAACAACTCCTAGCTTGAGTGCCTTCAACATCAYGTTTTCTCCTAGCTACATTTGGCTCTTTGCACTATTCCTTGATAAACTTCTTGTTACTCACAGGCATTTTAATACCCAAATATTACTGATCATACTTTCCCTAAAAATTGACAATAAATTCCCATTTTAATCTATTATGCAGTTTATTTTTGCTGCAGGAATACACGTTCCTTTTATCTCTCTCCCAAGTAACACCTTTATAAATTTTCTGTTCTTTCCTTCACTCCTTCGGAGCAGCTTAACCACCCACAGGTTATATTTTTCCTCCAAGAGTGCCAGTCTGCTGCTTGTTCAGTTGTGACAGATTCAATCTAAGCAGAGACCTTTTTCTTAGCAGGAGATTTTTAGTCCCACAGTACAGGGAACAGCATTTCTCTGATCACGCTGCTGCCTGCACCGTTCCCCTCTGTTTCTCTTAAGAGAGGATGTCCTTTGTGAGTAGGCATTGAGTGGGTGTGTTTGCATGGGTTTCCCCCCCCACTAACATCAACTTCTAGCTCCTCCACCAGAAATCCCTTTGCTCCCAAAGCAGGACCTGCTTCTCACCTACTCTTTCTGTCCCTATAAGGAACCAGGTATTTTCCAGCACTTAAATTTTTTAACCAAAATGTCCTGAGGAGTGATCCCCACACAGTCAAGCAAACAGCTTCTCCTCTGAGACCTCCACCTCTGCATTTATCCTGGAGCGATGTTTGTAATGATGCACTGGCAAATTTGCTCATACAGATGTTATGCATGAGATGAGACTAAGCATGTTCTGGGTAACACAGCCTGTCAGTCTTAAATCATCTAGATTAAATAGATATGTTCACACTCTCTGAAACACACATGCAAAAAAAAACTCTAGGGGAAAAAAAAAAGAACAGTCTCGTGCCAATACTTGAAGGGGCAGGGAGCATCTTTATCACCTAGGATTGCGCTGGGCACACAGAAAACCAAAGGAAGCCCTTTTCAAAACCAGTGTGTTGCTGCTGCCCTAAGTGACAACCCTATATGGCCTGGGTTGCCCACGCAGCAAACTCACGACTGGGGGGATGTAGGCAGAGCTTGTTGCCTGCCCAGTGGGAGATGCTGCACCAGACAGAGAACATTCCTTCCACCCTCCCTGTCCCAGGCTGTTTAGGGATCGGGGGTGTCTGGAGAAGGGAAGACGCTTGGCCCCATATCTGGAGGCGTTGATTTAGGCTGAGATTTGCTGGAGCACACAGCATCCTCAAATGCACCACACTGTTCTGCATATGCATGGAACACGTCATTGTCATTGTCTCAGCTTTTGCACTGGGTCTACCTGGAACAGCCACCCTGTTCCTTCTGGAGGAGGAATTTAAGTATCATGGTCAGAACTGGCCTTAGGAGGATCAAGGCTTTTATTTTGTACAACTTTCTAAAACTGTCTGTGAAAAACCTGAAATTATATTCCTGTTGTGCAAAATGCTCCAAATTACCTTTTCTACCTAGAAGCTTTAATGAAGGAATAATTCATTATTCCAGATCGCTGTTCACAGACAACCTCCCTGAAATCTCACATTGATATAAACTTACACAGAGTGGATGAGGATATTAAAATACGCACTAGGAGACAGAAAAAGAAAAGCCTTACAGTTTGGGAAAGAGCAGCACAGAAAAGACTGACCCACTCATGTAATTTCTCTTTTCTAGTTTATTCTAGCAATTCCTAGAATCTAAAAAGATGTGAGAAATCTTTATTAAAAGCTGAGATGAAAAGCCAAAACCTTTTCTGAAGTTGACTTGAATCAGATGGGCAAATTAGAAGTTTTGAAATATTCAATCTTTAAAGATGGATATTTCCACTACTTTTTGTGTCATAAACTTAATTATGCCTCCCCACAGATTTGACAGAGTTTTTCAGTAATGACTACTTATAAAATTCTGAAAAAAGTCCTTGGACAAAATCTTTAAAGTAAAAACTGACCCCAGATAACTGCTATAATAGTTTTCAGAAACAGGCAATTATTTTTTAGAAAATTAAATTTCAAATCATGGATTTATATAAAATATCACCATTTGTTTGAACCTGATTTTCCACATGCATAACAAAATGTATTCCTGGGATAGGCAGATAAATATGTGTCAGCTTAGACAAAATTTTAATATGGCCAAAAATAAACACTAGGCATATACTTAAGTATCTATATTATATTTCGAGCTTGTATTTTACCTATGTAGGACTTTTTAGATTTTCCTGACCTTACTGAGATCTGACCACCTTTAGAAATATAATACTGTAAGAAAAGAATATTCTCAGTTCCTTTTAGTAGCAGTGCAGTCAGAGTGGGTGACTGACCCTGTAAATTTTGGATTGTTTTTCACACCGCATAAGAAGTGGAAAGTTGTGAGGCTTTTCCTGGTCCTGAAAGGGCTTTTTCCTCTCCAGATACTTCCCTAATGATCCATGAATGTAAATCAACTGGGACTCACAGAAATACTGCTGAAGAGCAGATATTTTTCTTATGACTTGGCAAGGCTGGTTTAAACACCAGATGGATCAAAAACAATAATTGGAAGAAAAGCGGTATCTTCTTCCACTTGTCCCCCACAATCTTTTTCCTGTCTCACACACACCTACACTCTTACAGTCACATGCTGAATGCTGCTCTTGGTAGGACTCTGGAGCATCAAGTGCTTCCTATTTGCTCTGTTGTGATCCTTCCTTCACCAGCTGTGTTTAAGAGAGAGTGGTTTTGTTTAGCTGGGTTACATGGAGCCACTAAGCTCTGCACTGAATCTTCCAGGTGGTAATGGACTGCAAACCATGGTGGTGGTGTAAACCCTTATGGCACTGGGAAGGTGGGGTTGTTCTACCATGCCCAGACTCACTGTCCCTACATCCGTTTTCTGGTTCATCTGGCAAAGTCACACTCACTTGAGCCTGGAGGGGCAAAGCTACTCTAATTGTGTCTCTCTTAAAGAGTAAATCCTCTTCCAACCTGTCCATTTTTATAAATGTCACATCTTCTGTATGGATGACCTTTTCTTTTCCTGAGTTTTCTATCTGACTCGGCATGGGGAGAAATGAAGTCTGGGATTTGGCAGATGGTGGTGCAGTAGCTCTGAGATGGCATATACTGTGGAAATGCAGCACGGCCACTCTTTTCAGGCTCCTGAATATAGGGCTGGATTGCAAATATGTCTGGTAGAACAATATGAGTGATGGCACAGTCGAAGGCTGAGAGGAACTGGTGCAAACTGGCACATTAAATTGTTAAGTATCGTTTACAAAAGCTCACAGATCAGCTTATTGCAGGACCAGCCTGCTGACTAACAGAAATTTATCAAATTAGTGATTAAACACCCACAAACAAAACAAGCCAGGTGATATTTTTTTTCTTAATGGAAAATCTCTCCAAGCATCTACAGGCTTAAGTGTCAATTGAATGTTTCCCACAAGGGTGAAGGCAGAGCAGCTCATGGTCTGTGGCTCATTGCTGCTGAGCTCCTGAGAGCCCTCCAGCATGCTCATGACCCATCCTTGCATGGCACTAATGTCAAAGGAGCACGTCCAGCTTCAGAAAGGATCTGCAGTGAACAGACCTAGGCTGCAGACACCCAGAAGTCCCAACTGGACAGGCTCTGTGGGGCAGTAGATCAGCATGGGGGTACATGGTTGGTGTTCATTTGATGGACTAACCGCTTTGCTGCTTGGCTGGTCCGTGTGCTGCCTGCCCCTCCAAGGCTACACAGGAGGTGATTACAGGAAAACAGCAGCATCACTGCGCTTTCAATCCACTTTCATGCCGTTTTCCCTGCAGTTAGAGAGCAGGAGTAGAGTAGACATTTTTATTGCTTGAGCCCAGAGATAATAAACATAGAGATTAGCCAATTCAATACTTTTAAGGGCTTTGTGGATTTTTTTTTAATTTAACACAAATTACTCTTAAGTTCCAATTTTAACACAAATGACTCTTAATTTCCTATTTGTCCTCACCACAGCAACAATCAGCTCCCAGCACTGCATGAAATATGCCTTTTCTCAAGCTGTGSTAACAGTTAAAAAATCATCAGTGCTTAGGCAGTGATTTTGGACAATACCATTCTGGTGTTTCCCTTGAGGATCAAGATAAACAGATTTTCCAATGATTCCCCTAAGTAGAGAAGCTAATCCTTAGTCAGCTTGTCTGCCTCTGTGGCTTTTGTGCAGCAAATTAAGACACAGAAACTATGTTTTTAATTGTGTCTGTGCAATAGAAGTTGCGATACTGGGATCTCTAACCGTCCTTTCTATACTTTTAGGAATCCACCACTACACACGGAAAGGTGATCCTTGTTTCCACCTTCCTATTGTCATTTTCAGAGGTATCACCTTAATTTTCTTTTCTAAGCAGAAAAGGGTACCACAAGAATAACAGCTTGCTTAACTTTCAGTGGCCCACAGTATAAGTGACAGATGAAAGAGGAACAAATATATCCAAAGGCATTTTTTTTTCTGAAAAGTGAGTCTCGTAAGCTTACCTAATTCTGAGGTCTATTTTCCGTAAGGTGCTGATGTTGATTTCCGGTACCCCTGGATGCATGTCCAAAGCCTTGGGCTGTTCGTACACCAGCAGCTCTGCAAATCAAGTATTTTACTTCCTTTGCTTTGCTATCAAGTGCCTGAGAACAAACAGCTTCTTTCTGGGAAGTCAGTGTGTTTTGCTGGGCACAGAGCAATGCTTTTTTCCTACTTCCATTTCAGGGAAACACTCTCACTTGCATCCAAATTTTAGATTTGTGCTTGATCCAGGTAGAATTTCCTATTAGGTTTGTTCTGTCTTTTAACAAGGTAACCCCCCACATAGCCACCCCTCTCCCTTCGTATTTGGGTACCTTGTGGTCTCTTCTCTTTCTTTTCCTCTCCTTGGAGCTGCTCAGTGCCACAACCAGCCACGAAGTTGCCAGAACAAGGCTGTGCTTAGAGGCTAAAGGAGATAGACATATATGCCTTTTTCGTATATTAAAAGGCTGTCACACCAAAAGGAAAAGGGCTTTTCAAAATAGTCACTTCTCTAAACAGTCACTTTATACTGAAGGATTTAACTTCCCTGTTTGACAGGAACAGTGAGGGATGGGATTGATTGGTTTTTTTTGCATATGCTGCACCTAAGAAAGGCGAGGGCTGCCTCGGGGAGTCTTTGGAGCCAGAGCAGTCGGCTCCAAGCCAGCATGGAGCAGCTGGAGACAGCCTGGGTACTCCAGCAGTCCTGGGACTCCTGCCCAGCAGGTTGCTGGAACTGCCCTCATTGAGGTATCGCAGGAGGCTCAGCTCTTCTACAGCCTGAAAAAAAAACTGGAGGGGCATCTGAGAAACCTCCAAGACCAGCCCTCTTACCCATGACACTACAGGAGTGAAAAATTCTTCTTCCTTGAATATTTGCAAACACTCTCCTTTAGGCTACACTAGACATCAACAAGCACAGGAACAACCTCTTGGTTTTGCATAAGGCTGAAGCCAGCCAGGCATTAAAAATAACACCACACGTTTCTATATAGAGGTTTAAGATCACACCATATTTAGTCTTCCAAAGCCCAAATCATACTTTTATAGTTTGAAAATAGCCACACACAAATCATAGAATCATAGACTGGTTTGGGTTGGAAGGGGCCTTAAAGATCATCTAGGTCCAACTACCCCTGCCATGGGCAGGGACACCTCCCACTAGACCAGGTTGCTCAAAGCCCCATCCAGCCTGGCCCTGAACATGTCCAAGGATGGGGCATTCACAGCTTCTCTGAGCTTCTCTGGGCAACCTGTTCCTGTGCCTCACCACCCTTACAGTAATTAATTCATAGCTTGCCAATAGAAGTTGTGAAATGTAAATATAGTTCTCATTAGGAAGCTGCTATGGGTGTGCCACTATTCCCCTCATACCCCAGCCACCAACCTGTCAGTCCTCTGACCGCAGCCTGCACCAACCTGCCTTGAAGTCTGGCAGAGTTGTTCAGCCTAATGTTTAGCACAGGCAAGTACAGCATTCAGGCTGTAATGCATGTTCCTTTTAAATATGTGTTTGCGGTTTTTTTTTAATTTTAAAAGTGTTAAATTTTAACCATTCAGGCTAAAATTTTGAAGACAGCTCCCTTGCAAGAAAGTAGGTAGGTTTCAGCTGAATTTTCAGTTCCATTCCCCTGAGTGATGGGAGGAGGAAATATTTTGGTTTGTCTGTTACACTAAAAGTTTTAGTGTTTCTTGTTTTATGGTAATGAAATGTTGAGAGAGGATGTGTCCTCCATTGTAAATTGGATTTGTGCTGCCATTTTCCAATGAAAATGGATAGATAACTGATTTTGCCATGGTAAGTAATTTTGTTACTTACTCTTTCCATAACTTATACACATTTATATTAAAAAGGGGTATATCAGAGAAAATGGAAACCTCACAGAGACACTCACAGGCAAAGCAGTAAAAAACATGTCCTTGCAGACTGTGCATTAGCAGATGGCTGTCTTTTGTGATGCCCCCAGATTGTGCAATCCCATTTTAGAATAAATTACTGGTTTATTAACAAATCTGAGCAGAAGAGTATATCCTGCTATTACATTTCAGACTCAGTGCATTACTTTCCTGACACCCCAGAGCTGTTCTCATGTTTTAATGCAAATGCTTTATGCTGCTGGTCAGTGACACATTCTCTTACACTGTTTTTCTAAGAAAAGGAGGTATGGAATGGTCTTATCTGTGAGTGCGCACATAATTACTTTTAATCCAAAGGACAATTTCAACCACATCTCGGGGGGAATAGATGCCTCAAAGCCTGTGAAAACATGTGGAAGAGTGTAAGGCAGAGGGGCAGCAGAAGGATGGAGGAGAGCTGTCCTACAGGCAGCTGGCACAGCCCACTGCCCCAGCAACACTTGCATAACTCTGCTGAAACATGCAGGGGAAAATACAGGAGCCAAAAATCCAAATCTGTTGGAAAGCAGGCTTCCTTGGATCTGTTACCAACTGAACAGCTTAAATTGCTGCAGGGTAATCATCATGCTGCTGTAAAAGAAATTAATCAAAAGGGCATGCAAAGCTTTCTGAAGACTTTGATTCTTACAGCTGTTGAAATCTAAGTAAATCACTCCCATTTTCCGTAAGTTATGTATTTTGACATGTATGGTTTCATCCTTGGGCTTCAGCAAAAGCTGGCTACTCTTTAGCGAGCAGCCACAAACTATATATTTCTTTTTTACTTTTTCTCTGGAGGTGGATGTCATCTCAGGAAAAATATACATGGACCTTAGAAGGTTGTAAACTGTGCTGCTGAAATACAGCCTTTGCAAAACTTGCTAGCTGAAGGAGGAATAAAAAAACCATAATAAGCTGATTTCCAAGTATTTGCTTTTTTTTCCCCCTCAGATGCCGGTAGTAAAAAAATCCTTTCTAAGAGAGGTAGAAATTCGAAAAAATTAACAAGACGTGAGAGGCAGCATAAGAGGTAGTAAAAATATTTCCCATTTGCTCAAGAATGAATAAAAAACAAGGCAGAAAAGATGATGTTAAGGGAATTAGAATGAAAAAACCCTGCTTATAACCACCCACCAGAAACATGACGGCTCAGTGTTATCCCAGCAGGCACCCTCCTGTTCCTCTTACAACCCCATTTGGCTCCAGGGCTGGATGTGTACAGAAAAATGTTAAGACCCACATTTCACCTGCTGGTAGGAACCAGGGGACCATGAGACTGGAGGATCGCTTGCTCTGACCCTCTGCAAATATTGGCAGCCCTGTGTTGCCAAATTATGTGATGTTCAGCACAGCCAGTCCCACAGCACTCCCAGGCACCATCATCCCTCCTGCACATCTCTGAAGCACATCCTTGCAGCCTGATAACTAGTTTAAGTATAAAAAACAGCTTAAAAAGCCACAGTGCCAAGGAGGAGTGTCAGCTGCATCTAGCACTCAGCTGCGTCAAAGCATGAAGGGAGCAGCCAAGTGGCACCTCAGAAACCCCAGCACACTGTATCCTGTAACTCACCTTTCCCTCCAAGACTGGTAACAAAGGACTTTCCCTGTTTGCAAATTCATACTACAGGTCTGGGTTAGAAGCATGTCGACATCCCAGAGCAGATAAAATGCAAACACATTCTCGTTTTTCATTTGCACATGTTCTTGCAACTCCTAAACCAAAAAATTCTTGATAAAATTCACTTCTGGCAGTGAGCTCAAGATGTTCCCTCCCTTGCTGTTCTGGTAATTTTGCACAGACGTTCCCTAAGCCAGAGAAACATTCAAATGATTGAAGAAATAATCCCAGAAGATTGTTTCAGGATTGGGATATGGGCTATGTTGCTGATTATTCCATAGCAGGTGCAGATTATTAATCTGTGCCATCCCAAATTGCAGCATTAGTGTTGAGAGAGGTGATTAATTTTTAAATTATTATTTGAATTAAATTGATGTAGAGAGCATCTCTTGCTCAAATATGGGAACATTATTTTCTGGTATTTCCGGAGAGTACTAAGGGAAGTTTCTTTTGCTAGACATTGATAACAAGAGGTGGCATAACCTCTCTGGATAACCTAAGTCAGAGCCTTTCCTGTGATCCCCGTGGGGTCTCAGAGCTCCTTCCCTGTAATGACAAGTCCATCGCTATGACATGGCCATACTCTGAAATCCTTGCCTACAAGCAAAGCCTTACGGGCTCACGAGAGGTCTTGATGTCTTTTCCCACTGCTGGTCTGTTGGCTCTTGCACACTGAACACCAAACCCAGGGTGTCTCCCAGCCCCTGCTACGACTCCGTTTACACCGTGTATTTACGCCGTGCCGTGGGCCAAGCGCTCTGTTGCCCTGAAGCCCAGCGGGATGGCAGCTGCCACTTATCTTGTCGGAAGAAGAGCCCTCCCACATGGCCACTTCCCAGCCTCATTGCCAAAGCCTTCCCACACGCGTAATGAGTGAGCCGATTTTCACCTCTGCGCCCATTCTCTCGCAGCGGAAAAGCGACTTCACTCTGTGACACGACATGAAAGAGCTGGAGCAGAGCCTCCGTCTCAATTGCCTACGTCTGAGGTGGTAGCCTAAATTAGAGAAAGTGCAAAATGCCTTTTCAGTATTAAACCAGCTGAATCAGAGGGGGGAAGTCAGCCTCTCCCAGCTCAGAAGTGGATACGCTTACTTCCCTGCATTCCCCTCTGGGGCCAAAGCAGGTGTTTCTTGCTAATGAAACTGCTGAGATCTAACAGAATTAAGTATATACACGTACACAGAGAATTGAACAGGGTAAAAAAAGCAGTTAAGCAAAGTGTGATCACTCAGGAAAGAACTGTGATTTTTGAGACAACTATTTTTACAGCCTCTGTTCTGGTTTGGCTTTTCTCCTCTGCCTCCCTAGAAAGACTTGACTTCCTTCATTAAACCACATCAGATACCTTGAATTAGATGATCAAAATCTTAAAGATTTCCAGTCTCTCATGCATTTTGACATTCTTGGACTTCACATAAAGGGCATTTGCTGACTGATGTTGTTTGGTCCCATTCAGATTTCAACACCCTGCAGCCAGTTTTTATTGTTTCAGGAGGCACATGTCAGGATGGCACAGCCAGCACAAACCTTCCTATTCTCCCTGCAGGGAAATTTCCTCATTAGGAGAGCACACTGGCGTGAGAAGCAGGCCAGCCACCCCAGATACTTTCCTTGTTGTGAAACACAGAGATGTTTCTATCAAAAGACCTCTGGAGGTACTCCGAGTCGCAAAGTTTTACTGCCACTTTCTGCAGCCTTGAAGAACACCAGGATTTTCGTGACTGGTCCATGAAGGTACACAAGCATGGCATCAACACCCACGGAAAAAATGATGACATGTTTAACTGCCAATCCCAATCCTTCATAATTCCAGAGCTGATTTAATCATCTGAGCCAATGGTTTCAGGGCCAAATTAAATGACAAAGGTGGGAGAGGGGCCCAACGCTGATTCCCTAAATAGCACAAATTGTTCTGACCTGTCACAGTAGATCAGGATGAAGGCTTTAGGCTAGCGAGATAGCCATGAAGATCAAATAGGGATGAGGGCAGAGGAGAACTAATGTCTATTTAATCCCAAACACTCAACTGTGACAAGACTTTAAAATCTTTTTCTAAAAGTTATTTGAGGTGATTCCAGGGATGAAGTGAGGAAGTAGCCATCAGACCCACATCACCTTGCCCAGAGTCCTACACCATCCCCCTGGCACTCAGAGCAGGAGCCAGGCAATGACCACAATACTGGCTGCTGCCCCATCTCTGCCCCATCTTGGCTGGCAGGAAGGTCCCTGGATGGGTCCCAGGGCACCACTGACAGAGGAGGGGCCAGAAGGACACCATCATGGCAGGCCTATGGTCAAAGCATGTCACGTCAGCAAATGCCATCTCACCAGTGATACTGAGGAAAGGTGGAAACTGAAAGGGAATGTGCAAGCCAAAGAAATTTACCTTGAAGAAGATTTACCAGAAGAAAATTATGCTGAACATGCTGATTCCCTTATTGGTGCAACATTCAGAACACTGATTTAGGCTCTGTGTGTGCTAAGCTCAGGGTTAGGGCTGTTTTCTCTTTCCTCTCCAGGGCCACTTTGCCCAGGGGACACATGGACTGGATATCTTAGATCTCCCTGTGCTGCTTGATAGTCCTTTCACAAACTGCTTTTCTTCTCTAACCCCAGCCAGTGCATCTTAATGTTTAGAGGAGGTTAGCAAATAACAATAAAAAGGGTAATATCAGTGTTTTTAAAATTGCTTGTGTGCCCACAAACAGTAACCTCATCAGCTCACTGAACAGGAGCTTAGCAATTATTCTCCAAACGAGAGGAAACAAAAGCAAAGGTGCTAAGCTCAAATTCTCAGTGTGTTGTATTTATGTAAACATCTGAGTAAAATAATCATCAGCACTGCTCTGAGAGGCAAGGATGAGGGGGATAGCTGGGGGCAGAGTGCTGGCAAGACATCTAGAAACCTCACAACCAGAAGCAGCAAATATCAAAGTGCCATGAGGAGGATGGATTTGGGTTCTCCAATTGGTTCACGTTTCATTGAACATGATATTTGTGCTTTGATGTTTTTGAGTACTGGGGGCAAAGTTCCACCTGGGGTAAAGGTTAAAAGAACCAGTGGCTGGAAAACTCCGTTGCTGAGAGACAGAGCTTTTGAGACAGGTGCTGGGACTACCCTAAGCCCACGGGGCTGGACAAGGAAAGGGACAGGAAATTAAGGATTTCTGGAGCATTGTCTACTCACAAAGTCTCTGGAACTCTCTCTTGTTCATTTATCCTCACTCTTATTGCATGAAGTTTCTGACTTACTGTCTTTTAGGGTTTATTTAGTGTTTCCCCACTTCTGTGCAGTTTCCTTACTAGGGCTTCAACACATAGCAAATATATGGGGGAACTGAGTGGCCATGATTCAAATCCTTCAGGGCTATCTTTATACAGGAAGTGTTATCACAGCTTCCCTCCCACCTTAGCAAGAAGTTCGAGCAGAAACCTGCCCTTGGTTCTGGTCATTAACGGGAAGCAGTAGAACATGTTTGTCTGTGCAAGCAAAGTTAATCAATACCAGTTTTCTGGAGTTATGGTTACGTGAGCAGAATATAGCTCTGAAAGTCAGACCTAACCAAGTGAAGGTTGCTTAAAAAGTCAGTTTAGCCAGATCTTGCTGCCTGTGAGTGCTGCTAATCCTGCCATTTCTGAGCTCTGCTACAGAATTAACTACATTGACCTGTGTGAAAACATGCAGTAACGCAATTCAGTTCTGGAAAGTCTGTGGCCAATTTACACATTTTCAAAATTAAGTTACCATCATTTAGCATCTAGTTATTTATGTCCCTGAGGAAAAGTTTTTATTAGTATAGATTGAAGGTATTCAGATTTTAGAGACAAAAGAACAAATGAGCCAACTAATAGTTCATAAAATGATCTTCCCAGTTTGCCTTGAATGATACTGCAAAATTAATATAATGGAAAAAGCATTAGAGGACCTTCATCAAACATGATCCTGCAGGGCTGAGAATTCTCATTTTCCTGCATACAGATACAGTTCACTCAATCCTGCAAGATTTCATACCACATGAAGACATCATTTTTTTCTGTAGAATTAAGCAGTGCAGTTAAGTAGCTACTCTACTGCTGCACCATGGAAAAATAGAATTGAAAAGGATCATTTCATAGGGATAGCTAGTCCATCCCTAATCAAGGATCAGCTAGTCCTAGCATTAATTCACAGCTAGTACACCTGCTGCGAATTAATGCTTCCCTCTGCAACAGCCCATGCTGCTACAGGGACACTGCCACACCTGGAGCAGGCTTTAAAAAAGTGGCTTCTTTACAAGTGGTTTCTCTCTTTGCAGGAATGTGAATTAATGAAGAACAAACCATTTCCCTTGTTAACCATTTGTTAGTGAACAGCCGCAACAAAATGGTTTAACAAAAGAAGAATGACCAAATTCACTCATGGGCAGTCTGAAGAAGTAGGTTTGCTTACTTTTGGGGTGCTGGTATTGAGCAAGTTGCACTCCAGCCACAGTCAGCTGGTGCCACCCACGGGCTTCAGAGGAATGCCAGTGCAGTCTCTGTGAGTGCTTTGAGCTGAGACACACAGTACCACGGAGAAGATGTAACAAAGCAGAGACAGTGAAGGAGCAGATGCTCCAGAAGACTCTCTACCTCCTGTGACTAATATTGGTCCTTCAAAGCACACACATAGGGTGTGCAAAAGAGGCAACGACAGACGTGTAGGTGTGTCACTGGAAGGACATGGTACAGAGCAAGCCAACACTAAAGACTTGCTAGTGGCTTTTAATCAAGTGAAGAGACCCTGGTGCAGCAGTTTGTCAGTGGTAGGGTGCCCTGTGGACAGAGGAAGCAGGAGCAGGGTTGGTCTGCTGCATGTGGTGCTGGTTGAATGCAGCTAATCTAAACATGCATGAGACTTGGATAAATAAATTTGCTATGTATGAGTACCAACCCTTTCTGCAGCACAAAGCCTGGATGGACAGATTTATGAAGTCTGAAGTCTGGTCGGTCAGTGATTTTACATCAATTTAAATAGATCGAGCTGCTCAAAAAAAAAAAAAATTATGGTGCTGCAAAGCCAATGCTCAGTACCTCTCGAGACTTTATCTGGTGCTACTACCACTGCTAGGTGCTGGCACAATGGGATTTTACACACTAGTGTCTTATGTGCTGAGTTTATTATATCTTCACAGTTCATGGAGTAGTTAAATTACTTTCCTAGGATCACATAACTCATCTTTGTCAGAACTGAGACAAGAAGCCATGTGCTCTCACTGCCACCTGACTGCAGGCCCTAATAGCTAGATTTTGTGTTTCCCTCTTTACTAGCTTGTGCTGGATGAAATGTAAGAGCAACTCATCCTGGATTATACGCAGGAAAGAAAGCAGAAATTTGAATAGTTGCCATCTGCTGGAGTTGCTTTGATTTATTGCTTTCCAGCCTCAGCTGAAGATCAAACAAGCTCTAGAGAGAAACATTTCCTTAGGTGGTTGTACTGTGTGTATCTCTGCTCAATGCTAAACTAAGTCACAAGGATATGAGCAGAGAACATTCCCTTTCTTCACCAGAATAATTTATACCTTTAATTCAGTAGTTATAATCAACCACCCGAGATGTATTGTTGCATCCACTGGCATCAATTTTTCTCTGAACCAGCATCAAATTTGAAGTTGAATAAAACAATTATGCTTTGTAGTTCCCTGTCTGACTTATTGTGTTTTCTCAGAAAGGAGCTCTTTATCCATTAGAAGCACACCYCTATCTTTCTTCAAAATGTCATACAGACAACAATAATGTTATGGCATTTCACCCCATCTGTCTACATTTTTAGAAATAAGTTTTGCACTTTATGTATTTTCATTTCCTATCCAACTCCAGAGCCATATAACTCTTCAGTTAATTGCTGCTACTGTTTCCTTCAGATTGTATAATTACTTTCCATGTCTATCTAGCTGTCTTTTCATTTGTAATTTTCATGTTGATTAAACACAAAGTACTATGCCACTGCTAATTTTACTTCAAAGAGGGATTTTCACACTAGGGCAAATAAAAAAACCTAGCATCAATATCTACAAATAAAGTAATTTACTTTTCCATTAATTTTATATACTCTCTCAGCCTCTTTGGTATTACTGGAGATCTTTGGTTTCTGAATTGACTCTGTTTCTTCACACATGGATTTGTCTTTGGCTCAGGTCTTGAGTTTCAGTAATATCTGAGAGAGGTAATTCATGGACCTAAAGGAGAGTTTCTGACAGAGTCCTGCCTAGAGGGTTAGAGGTTTAATGTATGTCCTACCAAAGAGGAAAAACAATGCCAGTAGTTAGATCAGGAAATAATAAAAAATTATGCCATTTATGTGTTTTCTGTGTCAATCTAGAATGTAAGGAAAAAATCATTACTTCCAAACCAAATAATGAGAGGTATTGATAATAATAAAACTTGCAAGAAGGATATGTAAAAAGCCCTAAAAAATGGGTTAAGGCTTTGCCAGCTACCACCCCACTTTTTTCTATTATTTATCTTTCAATCACTTGAAAAAAAACAGACTTGTGGCTGTATATCCCTTGTGTGAGTGGTCACCAGCACAAACCAGAGCTCTCAGCCTTACGACCTCAAGCTGATTCTTTCATCTCATGGGCTTTGGGAGAGAATAACATTATCCTGTCTCTCTCAGCCTGGGTCAGTGCCTAAGACCAATGCAACGCAAAATAACCGTCCTAAATGAAAGTGCCCCATAATCCTGATACTGCAGATGGGTATAGTAGAGAGAGAAAAGACTTAACCTCCACCCAGACGTTCCCTACGTATTTATCTGGCAGCTTTCTAACCTTTTGAAGAGACTTGGGGTGAGCTGGGGTTCCCAGGCATTGTGTGGGAGGGTGGCTGTTAGTCTCCTGGCTCCAGCCCCTTTCACCACCTCCTTGCCAGAGTCCCTCTGTGCTCTTGCAAACTGTGACTCTCCCACCTTCAGATACAGGAAACCAGCTGGCTCTTGTGTTACCCTCCAAGACACCAAAGAGGAGCTTGGCAGGGCTTTTCTTGCCTCTGTGCAGCCAGCCAGCCATGCCTTGAAGGGGAACCCATTTTTCCTTACATTAAACATCTTCACAGCAATGAGAAAAACATGCAGAGCTTTGATCCAGTGTTGCTTCCCATCTGCACCGCTGACACGCTGAGGAGCCCCACGCCAGATGGTTGTTCCACCAGGAACTGTGCCAATGCAGAGCGCAAAGAGAGTTCCTGTCCTCAAATACGTCAAGAAATAACACCAAGATGGAAGGATGTTGGCCCAGACAGTAAAGAATAATCCTGGCGCTCCAGCAGATTAACTGGTGGCAGCTTCAGGTATGTTAAGCATTTGTAGGCAGCAGAGAAGGGAGTTCTGCTTGTGTAGGCATTTGAAAGATGGTGCTATTCATGGCTTTTAGGTGGCACAAAGACAAAGCAGTGCAGGCAACGCCAAAAATGCTCCATGCTTATCATTCTTTAGCCAGGACAGCTAGGAAAAATCAGGTCTTCATCCTCAAGACAAGGAACTATAAAATCAATAGTGTATTTCCAACTGAAAATTAGTGAACATGAAGGAATAAGTTCTAACAATACAACATCCAAACCAGAGTCAGAACCTGTGTATACTTTAGTCCAACCACAGCTTCTGTCCTTTCCTCTTGGCTCCAATATCTCACTTCATTTCCTGGTCTTTGGGGTAAAATTCACTTCATTTATGACATTTATTAAAAATCACATCATTTATGACAATTCTTACATTCCACGTACTCCTAGGAGACCTGATTTATTACGTTAAATTCTTCAATGGCGTTTGAAACACAGAGCTTCGTACCACCACAATCATAACCTGCAAAAATGAAACAACTTCAAGGGAGCCTCAGAACAAAAGTATTCAACTGAATCTTTCAAAAAATACCCTACACATTCCATTCTTTCCTCCAAAATAGTTGCCAGGCAGCAATGCCATCGTACTCCGTTCAATCAAACACAGCAGTAACAAACCTACCTGCAGTAGCAAATAAACTCAAGAATTCAAGCCAAACTCTACAAGATGTTCTTTCTTAGTCCTTGCTTGAAATTCCAATTTTTCTGGCAGATTTGAACTTACTGTGAAAGATTACAGTAACTTGGAGTTGCTTCATCAGTGTTAAGCTCTCAGGAGGAAAAATGGCAGAACTACAGCAAGGATGAAGATAGAGTGTGGGTGACCAGCAGTGAGCTGTCCACATCCCACATGTACACTTAATTAAAAATTCTGAAAGAAATTCTGATCAGAGTATTAATTGTTGGTGTTTTAAATATTATAATTAAGTCATTGCTTTTCATCTCCTGTGAAGTGGGAAAGTGTTGTCACTTCAAATCTCTCGTTTTGTGCCAGAGATTTCTAGCAGACATGAATCTGTGATGTTAATGTTTCCATTTGTATTCACTCTGCAAACAACTAAAATGTTCACCTTCTATGAATATTCAATCTATAAAAATTCAGACAATATTTTTCACTTGCAGGACAATAATTGAAATAATTTATTCACCAGAAGAGCTGAAACACACATAATTGAGCAAATTATCTATCTATCTATCTATCTATCTATCTATCTATCTATCTATCTATCTCTCCAACTATCCAACTATCTATCTATCCATCCATCCATCCAGCTGCTTGGACAACTTGTTTAACTGCAAAAAAAAGTTGCAAAAACCATTTTAGAACGTTTAATCTAGCATGAATTTCTATCAGGACTGGTAAGGGGCAAATACTGTGGAAGAAGCAGATAGGAGATACACAAGCATTTAGACACCCCTTCCCACTAGAAAGGATCCCAGAATGCTGTGTTAGTGCTTTAAATCTTACAAAAACATGGAAATTTGTAGCTAGAGATTAAAACAATGGAAAAGAGGTGGCAAATCACAGAGGAGAGCTGGGTAACTTTGCAGTGGTGCACAATAGGGAACAGCAAGTGCTTCTAGCATGGGGTGCTGGCAAGTTGATAGGACCATACAGAGCTTTGCTTTCAGGGGAGGAGCAGTTGTGTTTCCGAAACCTCTATGAGCACCAAAGGAGAGTACCTTTCATTGYAGCAGGGAGCTTCATGCTAGCTTTGTTAAGGTTGCTGCTGTAAGCATGTCATCATCAGCTTAACCTTTCTCTCAGTACGACTACCTGTGCTATCAGACTTTGCAGTCCTAACCTGCACCCACAGCTCAACTCTGCAGCTGAACTGTCAGTATAACTTTAGTTCGTGTTAGTGACCTAGGACTCTCGGCAAATTGAGTGAATCACACATCCTAAGATATCATCATTCACATTAATTTGACAAGGTAGATTTTTACCCAGGGTAGCGGGCTGTCCATAGCTTTCTGGAGGTCACTTGGAGGACTGGGAGCTGGTGTCTCCAGGGTGAACTAAAAGCCAGAAGTACATGCTGATGAAGGAGCTGACAAAGCAGAAGTCAAATGCAATTAATATACATTAGAAAAAGCTTTTCTAGGAGAGATAGGAAACTATTAATGTTACTGCAGAAGTAATTGCTGTTGCCTCATCTATGGTGCAGTCCACATCCCCAGCCACTTTGAACTGTCTAAGAGAATTCAAACTAAGTTGGAATAAAATCTATGAACATAACAGGTGGAGACATTTTTTATTGGGGGTCTGAAAATCTGGGCTAAACTGGCCTAGAAAAACATCCTTGCCGCTTTTCATATGGAGTTTTCCCAGCAAGACCAGTCTGGCACATTTGTCTGCCACACAGGGGTCATCATGCTGTGGTCAGGGAGTCACTTCCAGCCCTCTGTTCAAAGCATTGTGATTCTGGAGTGTCCATCTGAGGCAGTAACTCAGTGACAGAAAAGAATTCTTAAGAATAAGAAGATGAATGTCAATACTGAACCGTGTTGGAAGCAACACTTTATTCTAAGCAGCTCAGTCTACTGCATGCAAAAGTCCGAGATTTCAAGGATGATACAGAGATGCTGAGGGGGAAAGGACTCCCCTGTTCCTCTCTGACTGCCTRGGTACAGAGAAGCCCTACAGAATAATGCATTATTCAGATACAAAATGCAGTTCCACTAATAAACTTTTTAACATCAAAGGGCAATGATAGCAGTAGACTGCAAGCAAGTTTATTACAGACTAATTTTCTTGTGATGCAATAAATGCAAAGCTGTCTTTCAAGGTGGGTGAGTTTGTTCCCTTTTTGCAAATCCTGTGGTGAGTTCCAGCAGGACAGACAGGGACCAAACAACAAGAAAAAAACATGCTTCTTAGTTACCAGCTGCAACAGGATGCCTCCAACTGCAAAGTGGCTGTAGCAGAGCACTGGGGCATATTCCTTGACTAGCAAAAGCATCCACAGATACCAGCTATTTGGCCCTGATTTTGTCATGTGCGAGTGCAATCTGACAACATGCTGGTGGAATGGACCTACTCTGGTCCCATGTGTGAGGCTCTTCATGAGCAGACAATTGGAAAGTGCTACCTGAAGCAGCTGGGACAGTAGACATAACTGGCATATCCTTCCAGATAAGATTTTCTAGGACTAGTGCAGCTGGGATGGATTCACACTGGTGATTTCTGTGAGAGATTGCAATGAGCTGAGGGGACCAGCCCTCCTAAGTTAAACCTAGTGCTCTCTTCCCACGGCTCAGGATCTGCACTGACAAATGGGAGTACTCCCATGAGTTAGGTCTTTTTATATGAAGATGCAAAGCAGGTGACAAGAAAAAGAAAACTGCCAGAGGTRCTGATGAGTTCTACAGAGAAAAGGGTCCTTGGGGAACTAGGGACAGAGCAACGACTTAGGTTTCTTTCAGTGGCTAATTCCTCTTCACAACTCTGGCCTCTAATTTCAGCAGTTAGTTCTTTTGCTGCTCTCAGGTCCAGTCTTTGAACATCTCCACGCTTATTTGGATTCTGCTATGTTAAGTCTGAATAGCATCGTATGCTGTATGCAATCACATTTATTAATCTCTCTGGAAAAAGATGTCTTCAAAATCAGCAGTAAATGCCAGATTCCTTCCCCAGTGACCAGCACTGATGTCATTCCATGACACTGCAACTGTCTTTCCCTGTTTGTTAGATTCCCACAATTCACAATGAATAGATTTCTTTAAGACAGTTGAATGTGTGACTGCAGGCCAATTTTATGAATATTTCTAGAACCAAAGTAAACAAACGAATATTTAAAGAGGGGATTTGATGTATTGCCACTTCCCTAATGCTGTTGTAAGCAGAAATGCCTGTATTTCTTATTGTCAATACACTATCCTTTTGGATCCAGCATGGAGAGCAGACAGTACAACTAGGCCTGAGATACACTTTGTTAAGTTGCTTTACATGTCAAATGACATATTATTTGAAATATCAAATGAGACAGTAGCTGCTCAAAAGATCTTCCCACATGAATTGAGAGGAGTAAACAGATGGGACCCAGAGAACCTGACATATGTGTAGYCTATTTATTGCCTTAAGATTGTTTTCTGCTGCAGTACTATGCTTTTGAATAACCCATCTTTTCCTGAAAGAACATGGTACTCCCTCCACCCCTCAAGGGAATCATGGCAAGTAGCTGGCAGCTGTGGAACAAAATCTGACAACGGTGCGAAATCCCAAAAGGAGTAAAAATTTCAGATTAGAAAGGGGAAGCATTTCACTGATATGAGAGGGTCAGAAGTACACAGTGACTGAGATATCTCTCTTTGCCATGAGATACTGCTCTACTGACTTTTCAGATTGCTTTAAACATCAGGGGTTTCATTCTGTGTTATCTTAATATCATATTGGGCACTCTCATTAAATAGAGAGCTTTTTCTATTTGTTCAGTGATGAAAGTGTTTATTCTGCAAGCCCTTTTTTGGTGCTATTTCTTTGTCCTTTCTATCTTCTGTTATATCCAGGTTAAGAGATTGACAAGATCAGATCGTGGAATTCCTTGCCGAGTTCATAATATTTGAACATCAAAGGTTTCAATAACTAAGCTTGAAGAGATAGATGTTCTTGCTATATGCTAGGTAATTATAGGTGAGTGCTTATCCATCAAGCCTCTTGCAGCCATTTAATACCAATTTTATTTTGCTTTTGGTCTGTTTTTATCACTGCATCTGTGATATTCTTCCTTGTGGTTTTGTTCCTTATTTGTATGGAATTAAAATTATTCCATTCAATGCTCACAAAAGCTTCTCCACTGATGACAAGAGAAAATGATGCAGCCGTCTCCTCTGTAAGCTGTGCTTGCTAATGCTAATTCAACACTGCTCTGTGAGGATGCTCTGTGAGGTGGGAGGTAGTGGAGAGCAGGTATTCCAAACACCAGCCTGTCTGCTCCATCTGCCAACAAATCAAGATTTATTGCTGGCCTTGTTCACTAGCACAGCTTTCACATCCATCTAGCTCTCCCACTGAACTAGCTCACATGCCAACACATCAGAGATGCAAAGCCAAAGAGAGCCCTGAAGACATCCCGACAGTTCTGCTAACACCACTGGCACATTGCTGGTTACAGGAAAACAGGCCCAGCTGAAAACCCATCAAGATGCTGGTTCCCACTCCTCAACACAGTCTGGTCAGGGGAATTTCCATTTTAATATTAATGTTTAATGTTTGAAAGACAAGTCAGCRGTAGCTGTTCATCAGAAAAATGTAGAGATTTCCCTCTTGTCTTCTTAAGAAACTTTCCACTCTGCCTTGACCAGTGAAAAATTGTTACCAAGATGTTATTCTTTTGAGACACCTCACTGAAACACCAAGATGAGGAATTCTGGAAACTTTCAAACTGGTTTTCTGCCTGTTCAGTTCAGTTTCACTTTATGACTTCTAACAAGTTGCAAGAACAACATCATCAACAGCAACAATGATGATGACAATAATAATAAAAATAATAATAATATCATCCCATTTAAATATAATTGTGTGCTTCAATTCTAACCACATTACTCAGGAGGGGACACAGCCTCAGCATAGCCTCAGTTTTGCTCTCTGGGTGAACTGAAGGAACACAGGCACTGAAAAATTTGTTCTTGATCAGTTTTCTCAAAAGTGCAATAGTTTCAAATATACAGCTCCTGGCTTTAGGAAGGCTGCACAATGGATGGTCATTACAGCTCCTATAAGACGAAAAGAGTTTTCCAGTTTCTCCAAAGCATGGTTGGATCAGAGGGAGTACAGCAGTGTTGGTATAAGAAAAACCCTATAAAAGAACCAAAAGAGGTAGTTTTTCTGTACGCTTGTTCTTTTATATATTCTTTGCCTATATATCAGCAGATCATGGGTTAAATCTTTACCGTGGACTTGGTACAGCCATGCCTAAGTCTCGGGTTTTGTCAATCACTAGAGATGCAAAACTCTTGGCTAAACATCATATTTTTAAAAAGCATTTTCTAGAATATTTTACTCTGAAGACAATCTTTTGTCTCCTTGCACCTCTACTCACATTTTGTAGTTTTAGATATTCTTTGAACAAGGAACAAGCTGAAACTATACATTCAATAATGGGATTATTAACTTTTTATGCCGAGTTTCAGAACATGGATAAGTCATTAATGGGAAACGGAATAAAAAAGTAGCAATAGTGCAACCAACATAGAAGCATTCCAATGACTGATTCATCTAGTATGGCTGTCTTAAGACACCTGGAACCTTCTTTGGAGGAACTCATTTGTAAAGACTTAAGCAACGTGAAACATGCATTTATGCAGCCTGTGTTAAACAAATGCTGATGGATTGTAGAATGCAGGGAACTGCCAAAACAACATTAAACTCTGTTTTTAGATCAGAGGGCGTTTCTGGATTTAGAGCAAAATTCCAGTTGCAGTTGGGGGTTAAAGATGAAGTGAGGACAACTAACATTAGTTCTATCCCTTTAGACCCCTGTCATCTCCATCCTACAAACTTGTAGGTACTTACTGGAGAGAGCTCTAAACCCAGGCAGTGCTGTACTCTGTAATTTGCCCCTTCTAGTCTGAACCTCACATCTAACTCTTATTTTAATCTGCCATTTTCACATTAAAACTAGAAAGACAACCACTAACATATTGAGTCCAATTATACAAAACTCCTCTCCCATCCTTCTGGCATTGATTCCATGAAACCCAATATTACTTTTGGACTTGGTCGAGCCAAACTTTAGGGAGAAAGACTTTACAGGCACCAGTACAAACTCTAGTTGCCCTCTGCCCCTGGTCCAATGCCTAATCTCAAACATTCCTTAGCACTTATTAGCTAAGGAATTAGCTAAGTTATTAGCACTTAAAACCCGTTTACAAACCTAGATTTAATGCTAACACTGATTTTAAAGATCCTGTCTTCATTGGAGCTAGGGATTACTGTGGGGCCAGGAGGCGCTCCTGGGCTAAATCTCAGGATTGGAATCAACAAAGCTGTGTCAATGGTGAGCTGGTCTGAAGGAAGATGAGGATTTTGGCTGTGGCTGGGTAAAGGCTTGGGCCGTGAGCTTTAAGGGTTTTCATGCAGTGCTGCTGGGCAGGCACTTTGGGAGGCAGCAGTAACAGCATTTTCCTGCATTGCCTTGGCATGCTGCCCCTGCTCCACCCAGCAAAATCTGACCAGCATTTGCCCTGTACGTGCCTCACCTGTCCTCTGCCTTTCACTAATGCTCACATGAGTGAGCTACAGCAAGTGCACAGACCTGCATTCCCCCTCATGAGTCTCTCAGCCAGTTAAAAAGGACATCAGCTAAATATTCATTTAAGGGAACAATAAGKAAGCCTCTGACTCACGGGTGGGCTGACAAACCTTGGGAAGGTTTTCTCTCAAGAACTGAAATTTCTGGTTTAGTTTCTTGCCAGTTGAAATTACTGCCAGCAATAATTGCCCATGAGTCATTGATCCAGCGCTGTGTTGTGGCCACTTGAGTGTATTCGGCCTGTTTGAGCCACTGCGGTTTTCTTTTGTTAAGTATCAAACGGCTTTTATATCATCTAGAAATTCACTGCAAATCACTGAAAACAGCTCTGGAACCCAGCGTCACTAAGTGCCTGCAATCATGGCCTTTTTTTCCCTTTCTTTCGTTTTTTTTAACATCTGAGCTATTTTTGAGCTGAACAGAGGGCTGAACGCTACAGTATCTTCCTTCCTGTGAATACACCACTTACCTGATTACTAAATATTGTCATAAATTATACCCCCTACAATAATTTTACATAACCTGCTGGAGATGCAGTGTAGAAAAGAGACTGTGATTACAGTAAGAAGATTACAACTAAAAAAGTTCACTTACAAGGTATTTTATATAGGAGTGGAACATTGCTATCCTTACCTTAGTTTCATTATTCACTTTTCAGAGATGAAATACACATACTAGGCCCAAGTCTCTGCAGATGGCTATGTCTTGTACCTCATGCTATAGCTGAAATTAAGCAGSGCAGAAAGTGAAATAAACTCAATCTGATCAGGCCTCAGCTAAAATTTGGTCTCAGGCTGGGCAAAACTTGGGGTAGCTCATCTGAACCCCTCTTGCACTTCCCTGCTTTGATCTCAGATGATAATGAAATACATTTTCCTTTTGCTGCCTCCTAAGGGTGGGATTAGGCACCTACCCGTTCTTTGAGGAAACCCATCTCGCAAGTTCTTTCTCCTCCTACACTCTTCAAGCCTCATCAGGGCTGTGCTGACTTAGAGCAATGTATATTTAGTGTTACTGTGGTTTTGGAGTTGGGATGAAAAGGAATTACAAGCAGACTGTGGGGTCCCTTGTAATCCAGGGAGACAAAACTGTAAATCCAACTGGTTTGCTGCTGTTGGCTTGTAGTTATATCTGCTTTCTTGAACACACAACTCATATTTATGATAGACTGCAAACACATACGATATGGGATTTATATGGTAGGTACAAACTGCTGAGACACAGCTGTCAGCTCAAAGTTATCCACTTTAAACGTGGTTCAGAAGTCACGATTAAGAAAAAATAATCACTTCAAGCCTTCAAACAGAGAAAAGGTCAGCTTCAGTGGATAAATGGTTCCTAGAAACATTTCATCCATTATCACTGTGGGAATCCTGTCTTAGACTTTTTAGAGGTACTTGTAAACTTTGCCATGTTCTGTAATGTGAAAATACTTTATGTGTCTTCTCTTACTAATTACTGAACATCTGAGAGACAGAAAAGACAAACCAAAAAAAACCCCAGGTGCTTGGAAAGTCAAACACTGAAGAGCAATAAAGAGATTAATTATTATGAGATAATTCAGCTACATCCCCATAAATGGGAATTGCCTTGCCTTAGTCTAGGAGAACATAAGGTTGCCCATCCCTTGCAAGGATTTACACCAGACTATGGAGAACAACAGAGTACAGAGTGTGAATTCAACACTTGGTTTAAGGGAACTGGAAAAAATCACCATAAACCTGATTCTCACAACTGTGTATTTCAGGGAGAATCTGGACATTTCCACCCCTTCCACAAAGTCCTGTGCCTGTAACAAGTTTTCAGTGCTTTGCTGCCTTGTTACAGGATGAGAAGCAGCCAAGAGAATTATGTCAAACAAATTCATGCCCATATAAATTACAAAGTAAAGCCCAGAGCAGTATCTTTTTCATAATAGTGTGATGATCCTGTCTGCCAGAAACCAACGTCATCTGTAATGCTTATCTCTCAAAGCAGTTATATGTATCAATTTATATTTCAGGAGCTATCTTGCAATTAAATTTCTAGGCTTAAAAAGCCTCTTTCTCACTCCCTCCCCCCTTTCAATTCCATGTCTTCCAAGATTAACAAAACCTCCTCTGTGGCAGCAAATTAATCACACTACAAAACCAAACTGTTCATCAGAGATGCAGCTCACCACAACTGCCATTAAAAACTCAACATTGCTATTTTTTGTCTTTAATTTTATGGTGCTGTTTGCAGCAGCTTCTCCTCTAAGTACACACACTGCCACAATAAATACAGGGATAAGCCCTGAACCCTGATGGGTATTGATGTGCCTCAAGCTTGCAGTATTACAACACCAGAGCCCTAGTCTGGGAGCTTTTTGATGTCTAGAGTGTGCAAATTCCCACACACATCAGCTCCCATGGCTTTTGCCAAGACAGATCCAAAGCATCCTGTTAGCCCATGTTCACTGATGCTTTGCTGCAGAGGATGAGCAGAGATGCAGCTGCACTCCTGATTTTAGGAGTGACCTTGCCAGTGCCCTCTCCCTTTTCTGGCCTTTACTTCCCATCCCCTCCCCACCCCCCCACCGAAAAATCTTTAGTCTTTTTTCCTTCCTGATCCTTCACCTCTTCGGAGAGAACTGGCTGATCTAGTAAACAGTGATACAGTGATGAGTTCCACAGGATCTCCTCTGTTCCCTACTCCAGGGTTTTGCAAGCTCGCTGCCTGCAGGCTCATGCACGGGTCAGCTGCCCTCCCAACCTTTTCAGCCTTGGGGAGTGTCCTCTGGACGTTCATAATCTCAGGTCCTCATAAGATTTCCTTTCTTAATTTAAAATTTCTACTTCTATTTGTTTTGCTCTTAGGAATACATGGAATTTTAAACTTGTTCTGCAAGGGTAATCCAGTAGAGCAAGGGACAGCCTTGCACTTTGTAGAGAAGCAAGATGCTAAATCAAAAACTGAGCTCCTTTACCCTAGTATGGAAGCTAAAGTACATACCATGGTACCTGCTCTTAGACATCTCATTTTATATTTCACAAAGGAAGAAAACAAGAAAGCAAAACTGTAGTCCTTAAACAAAACATGGGCATCGGCCCTCTCAAGGACTGGCTAGATCCACTGGGAGTCTACAGGAAAATGCAGCAACCCCATCAACAAATCTCCTCATGCCCTGCAGTTTTCCTGAGTCAGCTATTGCATTAAGCACTGGAAGGAGGCCTCAGGCTTAGGCACCTCTGACTTACCGCTAAATTATGCATGATTTTAAACACGCAAAATGAATCCTGTCTTCCAAGCCTTGTGCTGAAGAAAGAACCCCTTTATAGAGCTTAAGCAAGAAGGTCTTAACCTGAGGAGAGCAGAGCTTTGAACTCTACAAAAGGCACCTGAGCTGGTGTAGGCTGCAGTCCTGACTAGATGAAGACAACGAAACCATAGCTTTGCTGCAGGACTCTCCACCACATCCTGCTCTAACCCTGAGGCACARAGGGCACATCAAAGGCACAGCAGGAGATACAGCCCTGGAGAATCATCTGTCTCCTTAGAAGATGTGGGAAGTCAACAGAACTCAGGGAAACTCACCTCTCCTCTGGGAAAAGCATCTGCCATGTCATTTAAAAATAYGTGCTTGCCTTCTACCATTACTTACCTAAATGTGCAAAGAGGAAGACAATGAAACTTGCTTTTCTATAACACACGGATCCCTATCCCTTACTTACAAAATAATTGTGTTAATCTTTCAGCTTTCTTGCTAAAACAGTACAGAATAGCAAATTAGTTTAGGCTTTTAGATGTGAAATACAGTGTCCAGCACTCAACTACCCTGATTAAATATACATCAACAGTACTCACACATAGCTAGCAACCTCAGCTGCTAAGCTAAACACTTCCTTGCACCATTGTCGTCTCTATTTTGCTTGTTGTAATCATATGTGACATTCGAAGTTGTGTAATATCATAGCTCTGACTGTGAACCATAGTCATCCACTTGCCATGCTTGTGATATTCCATATTAAAATCTACCCCAAATCACAGGGGCATTTCTTATTATGTCTGTAGGAATAGCAGCATATCTGGTGTGCTTTGCTCTCTTGGAGACACCAGCTTTTTCAACTTTACCAAACACTTCAGGTCCTGAACAAGGACTCCAGGACTCATCAAAGAGTTTTCCCTGCACTTATCAGCAAGACTATAACAAGCTTTCTCCGAAAACCAGAACCACAATCCTGCTCTCCTCCAGATTGTGTCTCTGCCTCCTGCTGCCCACCTGTGCGCTCACAGCCTGCCAGTGACCCAGTTTGAGTCTTTGCCGAGCAAATTGCTTGTCCCCAGGCATGCTGTGGGATCTGCTGAGATGCTGGAGTGGTGTTTAACTCCCCACTAGGAGCTCCAGGTCCTGCTGTGCTGCCTGGGCAAGCACCTGGAGCTGGAAACCACAGCTGAGCAGGGAGGATGCCAGAAGGGGAGAAAGAAAGAGAGCAGGTGACAAAAAACTGGGGTTAAAGCTAAACTGATTCTGCACAAGACCTTGCAAATGTAAATTAGTCCTCTCTGATGGGAGAAATTTTACAAAGGGAAAAGAGCATTTCTTATCCCAGTGCTGGGGCATGAGGAGGCACTGAGGAGCTCGCTTCAATCCTGTGGCTCCATCCGTGGATGGAGAACCTAGCCAGTACATCGAGAGTATGGCAATGGGATGGCTGGAGGCACCTCTACTTGTCTGTCCAGCTTTCCCATCCTCTGTATTTCACTCTTTTCTCAGAAAACAGCTATTTCCTGTGGTGATACTCGTGATACTGTGATTATTATTTTTTTGAAGTGTCTATCAAAGAGATCATCAAAACCACAGTTTTTTCTTGGACTTTTCCTAGTTACTTGTGTGTATCTGCAGTAAAGAAAATAGCAGTAAATTAGGTAACTATTACCTTCATTCCTGGTGCACATGCATGTACTTTACCACTTTATGTAAAGACTTTCTTCAGATAGTGGTACCACACCGAAACAAGATCTGGAGCCAAAATATCCTTCTGTTGGTGCTGGCAGACCAGCAACGTAAAGAAGGTAGCAGCTCCTTATTCAAAATTTTGTTCTATAATGCTCTACAGTTCTACAAAATGTATAGGTTTCTATTAAGCCAGCCCTGTCATGGTGTGGGTGGCTAAAAGTTTAGGACTTTCCTTATTTGTTTTCATTGCTTCAAACTTTGTAGATTCATTTTCATTCTTCCTTGGGGAGTCACATTTTACACCTGTCTAAARGTGTGATACAGCAGTAGAATCATTCTTTAACAAAGCAATAACTTCTTTCCTGAACATGTCTTACTTCCTTCTCCCCAGCACCTCCCTGCCTCCCCTTCCCTGCTGACACAAGGAACTTCAGGGATTGTGCCTAAACAAAGAACGTCATGCTCTTCTCTAGACATAAGGAAACAGGCTCAGGCACCTCAGCTTGAAATCTGAACCCGTTTGGTGATCATGGCAGGGATGGCAAAAGTTTGGGCTTCTCTAGAGCTCGACTCCTCACCCCTTGCAGGTAGGAAGAGGGCACACCACTCGTACCATGCCTCCTGACCTCTAGACACCCAACGCTCCCACTTCCTGTGATTTTGAGAAGCCCAGCTACACTGGTGAAACAAGGGCACGTCTCTCCCTCCCCTTCATGGCCCTGAGAAGGTGGCATAGGGTCAAGACATAACCTAATCTCTAAATCTTCTCTAAATAAAATTCGGTTCAAAATCTTAAACCCCAAATGAGGCCAAGGGGAAATCTCTCCATTTTTGTTCTTATATAATTCAAAGAATATTAAAAATAATTTTCCTGGTCAAACATTTTCTAGGCTGTCTTCTGGCTTTGGGCACCCAATTTAGGGCAATTTCAAAGGGACTGATTTTCAGAATGAGCTTAGTACCACCTTTCTTCTGAAAACCCTACTCTTAAAAGTGTCTCTCGGGAGGTAAGGTACACAAACACCCAACCTGACCAGTGCACTAAGATTCCCTGTCTTGGTGCCTATGCTGTCTCCAACCAAGATGCTCAGAGACACAAACAACTTTCGTGAGCCAAGAAAAACCCTCAGCGACAGAATGTGATACTGCAGAAAACACTGGATTCAGAGCCCTGGAGATTAGAAACCATTACTTAGTGACAGCAGGTTTTGCAGCAGAAACATTAGGAAACTGCCTCACAAAACAGGTATATCATAAACACATTTAGTTCCAATCACTGTAAAATCAATCCATAAGTGGATGAGGAGATCTTCAGACACAACTTCACTGATCAGCTGTGCCCCTGTGCTTTGCTCCTGATTCCAAAGCAGATATGTAGCTTTCAGACATGAAAGTCAGTATGCATTTTTCCATTAGCAGTATGATTTATTTCTTAGTAGGATCATACTTCCCTTCTTGGGAACTTTCTTCCATGCATCTCTCAGTCAGAATACCAATCAAGTGGAAATTGCTTGAGATGACATCACAGAATCATAGAATAAGCTGAGTTGGAAGAGACCCACAAGGATCATTGAGTCCAACTCCTGGCCCTGCACAGGACCATCCCCAAGAGTCACACCATGTGCCTGACAACATTGTCCAAATGCTTCTTGAGCTCTGTCGGGCTCGGTGCTGTGACCACTTCCCTGGGGAGCCTGTTCCAGTGCCCAGCCACTCTCTGAGTGAAGAACCTTTTCCTGATATCCAACCTAAACCTCCCCAGACACAACTTCAGGCCATTTCTTTGTGTCCTGTCATGTCACCACAGAGTAGAGATCAGTGTCTGCTTCTCCTCTTCCCCTCATGAGGAAGCTGTAACTGCCGTGAGGTCTTCCCTCAGTCTCCTCCAGGCTGAACAAACAAAGTGACATCAACTGCTCCTCATACGGCTTCACCTCAAGGCCCTTCACCACCCTTATGACTCTCCTTTGGATGCTCTCTAATTGCTTTATATCTTTCTTACATTGTGGCACCCAAAACTGCACACAGCACTTGAGGTGAGGCTGCCCCAGTGCAGAGAAGAGCGGGACAATCCCCTCCCTTGCCCGGCTGGCGATGCTGTGCCTGATGCCCCCCAGGACATGGTTGGCCCTCCTGGCTGCCAGGGCACTGCTGACTCATATTCAACTTGCCATCAACCAGGTTGAAGTCTGCTCTCCTCATATCCAGGGCTGAGGTTTTGTTTCAGCCAATCAGCAAATTCCTGTTTATGGTTGTATACTCTTTGCTGACTTCTAGTCTGTGTTGAAACCAACCCTTTGACTACGGTGAGCAGGACATTTTTTCATTGTTATCTGGAGTTTTCTCTCTCTGTGCCCCAAAGGAATTGCACTTGAGCTTTCAATATCTTTTAAAGTTCAGCTGAGCTAAAAATGGTCAAAATCAACATTGAGGTTTTAGAGAAATTACTAAAAGCCTTCCTGGGGCTGCAAGTAATATTAAAAGCTGTTATCCTTGTTTAAACTCTGATGATGAACTTTACTCAGCCCTTTCCCTGAGGCCAGTTCAGAGTTTTGCATCTTGTCAGTGCTGAGTGACATACTGCTTATCTGGTCTTTGTCTGTGAACGGGCTGTTTGGGTTGACGTTGAAAAGAATAGATCTGCATGAATAACTGTGCAGCAAAACAAGAGCCTGTGCTCTCTTCAAGCTCAGTGCCAGCCAGAAATACCAGCCAAACCAGTGCCAAAACACAGACTGTGTGGCTGTATCAGTATGGCACCAAGCTCAAGTGGTCTTTTCATGAGGGTTTGGGTTCCACAGCCTGTGATTGGGCAACTGGGTATTGCATATTTTGAACCTAGCAAGCCCTTTGGCATTCCCTCCTACAGCCTCCTTGTAACCAAACTAGTGTGATGGCAACTGGATAACTGGAATATAAAGTGCACGGAAACCCGGCTGGTCGAAGGGTTGTGACCAGCAGAATAAAATTCAGCTAGCAGCCCACTGATACTTGAATCAATGTTGGTTAGCCCTTTTGCTAACACCAGAATAGGGGAATGGAGTGAGACCTCAGCAAATGGACACCAACCTGAGGGAGCAATGGGCATGCTGATGGGTCAGGCTGCTATTCAGAGAGCTGGGCCAGGCAGGCAGGAGAGAGGGTGGATGGGAACATCATAAAATTCAGCAGAGGCAGTTGAAAATTCCTGTGGCTGGGGTGTGATAAACCCTGCACCACAGGCTAAGGTAGGCTGGCTGCAAGCAGGGATCAGTCTGGATCTGGCCTCCCAGCCAACATGGTTTGAACTTTACAGCTGGAGCTGCAGCCAGGTCCCATAGCAGTCGTCAGGGCGCCAGCATGGCAAGCTGATGTCTGCAGCAGAGCTCATGAAGAGGTGAAGCACCATGCAAGAAGCTGGGCAAAACTGATGTGGCAAGTGTTGCTCTAGATAGCCAAGTGGTGTAAATACAGACCTGGCTTCCTGCACTACTCCATGAGAGGAGCAAAAATATACGGGGGAAGAGGAATGGAGGTGCTATGACACTGCAGTCCATGCCCTTTGCGCAACCTGTGACAGCTTCCTGGATCAAGAGGCAGTTCCCTTCCTTGCTGGGGTAAGTCCATTGCCTCCAAACCAGCTGAGAGTCTCTCCTGGAGAGCCTGGAGAGCCTGCTCCAGGAACAAGAGAGGATTCCTGTGTCTATGATTCCTGTAAAGGCTCAAGTCTTCCATTATTTGTCAGCCAACCTGAGGGCTCTGTGTCCTGCACCCTATCACTTCCCAGGGAAAGGCACAAGGCTTCTGCTGAAATTCTGGTTTGGCCAAAGCTCAGTGTAGAGCCTCACAGGGTGTGAGCTCAACAGGTAACATGCTAGCAGAGACTTTCATCTGAGGACATGCGAGTGGACAAATAGACACGTATGTGGTAGCTCATGGAACATCCACTTCTCTCAGAATGAAAAACTCAGCACTGACAGCACCCTCAAGTCCACAACTAATCTAACATCTTATTTCTCATCCACAAGATTTTGAGGTCACTGAAAATGTTCAGTCTTTAAATCGCATGACTATATGATTTTCTTTCGTTTCCTCTTTTAACCTTGGGATAAAACACTTACTGATATCTTCAGTATAACTTGCTTTGTGACTCCTCTCAAAAGGAGGCAAGTCCAGCAATGGTATATCTCTCTCTGTTGTTTACTGCTATCAATTGAAAATGCGTTTGTGATATTTCAGAAAACTCATATTTTACAGCCTCTTCCTCTAGCTGAATAGCAATTTGTTTGGCTCATTACTTAGGAAAACACTTGCCATACCAAATATACTACTTCAATGCAGGGTTAAAATATACTCAAATTACATTGCTCTGTTATTACAAACACTAACATATATTGAGAGAAAATTACATTACTCTGTTATTACTAACACTAAGATATATTGAGAGCTATACTTACATAAGCAGTTGGATAAGGCTTAACCACACTTGCTTTTGTGCAGAAATCAAATTCTGGTATAGAAAAATACTCTATTTTGCATTCCAAAGAACTGAGCATTTGGCTGTAGATAAAATGTAGTTTTGTTTTGTAAGCAGAAGTTAGTAATTATCAGACTTGCCCATGGCTGTTTCATGGGAGGTGGGAATATGAATATATTCATTTTTACTGGTGCTTTGTAAGAAATTACAGGTCATGTTAACACATTTAAAATATGTTTCTGCTTTGAATTAGTTGCTATAAAGGCAGACAACCTTATATAAAAATTGTAGTTAAATTGTCCAGCATAGAAATATATGGAAACCTTCTCTCTTAAAACAATATTTCACAACAGACCTATTTTCATTTTCTCTTGTCACGCATCTGCTTTGCCTTCCATCCTGCTTCTCCTCCACTTGTGCCTTCCCTCCCTCTGCTCCACTTTACCTTTCAGAGCAGCAGCAGCATCTGCAGCACTATGCACAGCTGAGCTTCCCCATCACTGGCTCTAGGGGAGCTGGTAGCAGCTCACCTTTAAATCTTGAGCATGCGGCAGTTGCGTTTGTGCTGGCGTTTTAAAGCAGGAAGCTTATGGAAAGGTTCAGGAGAGATAAAAAGCTAAGGAAATGCCATAGTAAAAATAACTCCTGCCAGCGCAAATGGTCCTTGGCACACCAGGAATGCTGAGAAAACCAGTGCCAAGGGATCTTCACCTCGCCACGTTGAGAACTGCTAAACCTCCTCACAGAAGTGAAGGTCTCTGCCTGTTATTTATAATTAACACCTGTGCTCCCTATGGACTCTTGTGACAAGCAACAGCCTCCCTGCCCCAAGCAGGAAAGCCATCCCTGCCCCAAGGAGCTTGTTATGGTGTGGCCTTGAGATGGGAGATATCCCCAGGGCAGACTGGGGGATGAACGTGGGGAAGGGGAGGCAGTGCCACCTTGCACAACTCACACCAGCATCCCATTCCTCAGCCTGCTYGGGGTTATCCAGATCTGTACAAAGGTCAGAGCAAGGTCTGCTGGAAGAGTTTTTGAAAATCTGGCTTTACGGTCATTGTTCGGGTTTTTCTTTTTTCTACTCCACTACAAAGAACAGCATAGGAGAAAACAGAAAAGAATTTGATAGAAAATTTGGAGAACAAGTGATAGCAGATTATGCTCAGCCAAGAGGAAGCAGAGCGATACAGCTTCCAAGTGTAGAGGGATGGAAAAGGTCATAATGACCCCAAATCTGGGCCTACTGGGAGAGCACCCCCCATCTGCAGCCAGCACCTGTGGTGGGGCCACAGGACAGGTCCCTGCTTTGGGAGGAGAGATTTCTTCCTGCACAAAGGGTGGGACACTTCCGTCTTGGAAAGAAAATGAAAGGCTGCCTGCCTGTTCCCAAGTGGGCTGCATTTCTTTCCTCTGGCCAAGTAAATAAGGAGTATAAGATTCACACATAATTACTGCAGTCCTGGATGCCCACTGAAGGCTTTAGGGACTTCATTTGAGCATTATCATGCATCCTGTTATCACACTAAATCTCAACAACTCCAAGAAGTCAATATTCAGTTAATATTTATTACATCTGCATCTTCGCTAAGGAAATGCAGATGAGGTTTCCTCTGCAGATCTAGCTACTAGCTAAAGATTCACTGAGTTTTCTGTGTGAGAAAATACAGTAATGATATCCAGAGATGTTTTTATTTAAATAATATTTTTTTTCTCCCTATATTTCGTTCTTCCTGCTGGTTTTCAACCCTTCCTCTCAGGTCAGGACTTTAGCCAAAGCACAGAGCTAGACTGTCCTATAGTTGCTTTTGCCAGTTCCAAAGTTAAGAAAGCTTCAGAAAGTCAAACTCAAAAACAAAAAAGAGAAAAGTGAAGGGGAGGAAAAAACCCCTAAACCTACTTGTATTCCTTTTTTTTCACATTTAATGGCAGAAAGGGAAAGAAAGGGGACACACAGGAGTTCCTCTTTTGATGAAAAATTATAGGAAAAAAAAAAAAAAAAGTTGCTCATTTTTAAACATATCTGAAGGGAAATTGTTGGCCACAGCCTCAGAACCATGTGTTCACTCTTGTGCCTTGTTGGTGTGAGTGGAGTGCTGACTGCAGCTGCACGGCATTGGTGTCATGGGGTCTGCCAGGGACTGCCTGAGTCTTCTGCTCTGTGAAGATGGCAGTGCCAGTAAACTGCATCTGTGCTGCCAAAGAATGATGAAAGAAACCCTGAAAGAGCAAGCTTATGGGATATAGACCAGGTGTATGGCACTTTCACAGCCAGAGAAGCAGGAATTCTTGCTTGGGCACTAAATCTGCAGTCTTTTACTGCCAGTTGGGAAGAGTTTGGGGTAAGTACCTGGTGAAATACAAGCTGTTTGGTGCTTTCATGCTGACAGTGCCACCCAGGCTCTGCATTCTCGCATTCATCTCACTCCAGAGACATCCACACTCCCATTACTCGCCTCCTCCCACCAGCAGAAAGTTTGCTGGGACCCTCTGCAGCATCGTGAGACCAGCAGTGCAGCCTTTGGGAGGAAAAGTAGGTGGGGAATAAACACGGCCTTTGTTAGAAAAAGAGGAACCCGACAGCACAACAGCCTCTATTGATGTGAGGAAACCCCAAATGATGATCATCTCTCAGCTACTGTGAGATCGAGCTTGTGGGGAAGGTGGCTGGCCATATGTCATCTTTATAAAGCTGTGCTAATGTTTACATTCAGAAGGAGGTTCCTGATGGTAAAGGCAAGGAAACCTCATCTCATCTTCCAGCAGGAAAGGGCTGGAAAGTATCTTTAATCCCAGAAGTAAACATGGAGTAGAGAACTGCTACTGCAGATGAGAACAATTTTAGGTGTCTGCAGATGATCGATAAATTCTCTGACTTTAAATAGAGGAGAAAAAGGAAAGAAGAAGTAGCTCTAGGCAGATCCAACACAGGGAAAATGGAGTCTTTCTCACTGCAGAGCAGAGCACAGCTGGCTAAATAACCACACATGACCCTGTTTGGAGAGCTGGCAACAACCCTGAACATATGGCTTTTGCCATCGGGCAGGCAATTGCTTTTAGAAACATGAATCTGTCCTGGCCAAGAGGATGAATTTTGGCAATAAAAAAGCATAAAAAATAGACTTAAAAACAAAGAAGTAGTAGTAAATGGAAAAGAGTTACACGATAAAAACATTTCTGCAACAATGTGGGAGGCTGCATCACTGACAAGCAGCGAAGCCACTACTGAGCTATGCAAGGTAACTGCAGTATCAGGAAATTACACTGGATGGTTTTYCCCTTGCAGAGAGTCATGGACCCAGCATAAGTGGGAAGAGGCCCCCAGCCCAACCCTGTTCCAGTGCTTGACTACTCTGGATTAGATTTTTACCCCAGGGAAAAGGTTGTTTCTTAAAGCTAATCAAAATCTCCCTTTTTCCAACTTGTGCCTGCTGAAGAATGGTAGACCTAAGCGTCCAGATTCTCTAAGATGCCAGCAATTCACTCGATGACTAGGCTGTACCATGTTCATTTTTAATTTTCATTTCTAGCGTGATCACTTGAGAGGACAGAATGGGAAATCTAATAATTTAGATACACAGGGTAAGGAGGGGAAAAAAAAAAGGCAAATATAGGGTATCTAACAGAAGACAATTAATCGATCTCCAGAGGACAACTGCTTTTCTTTAAAAGCCCAGTGCAGGACAGACTAAGAAAGACTGGATGTGAGACATGAGACAAAAGTCTGGAGTTTACAAGAGAAGCTAAATGAATAAAATGGCAAGCTATGATTCAGAGCATGACTATCCTAAGGAACCCATAAAAATGACACTGGGAAAAGTTATTCGGAAATACTTACTAGCCTGAAGAGTCTGGTCTTCCTCACAGCCCCCTTAAGCCAGACAATGAGCCATTCAGAGATATTTTACACATAGAAATAAATCATCTCTCCGTATTATTCCATAACTATCTTCACATCACTGGGGAAACATAATGTCTTAGAGAAAAACAAGACTAAAACTTTTAAATGTATCAGCTCAAAAAATGGACTGCTATCATAAATATTACAGGAAAACGTGCAATTGACCGAATATTGTTCATCATTTCTCATAACAATCACATTTCCATAACTGGAATAGATATTTCATAGTAATAAAGATAAGTTCTTGGTCTCAAAAATTTTTGCTCAGATTTAGAGTCTAAAATCTACTGCCAAAGTCAGAACAAGCATGATGCTCTTCCATCCACAAGTCCAACTGAGTAATAAAAAGATTAATAAAAGATAAATGCTTTCACAGTGAACCCTCACAGGCTCCCAGCTGCTGCCATTCTGTCTCCACTGCAAGAATTTCACCTGAATCTCTTCTCCTGATCCTATAACCCAACATCTACAGCTTATTTATCAACATGCACAATAGCACAGCAGCTCTCAACTGCTTCAGATGAGGGTAGGACGAAAAAAAGGCACAATTAAGTGAGAAACAAAGGTTTCCAGACAAAATCATTACCAGATTTTGACAAGAGTGCTGCAACTAACACCTGGGTATTTGTTAAATTATAAGGAACTGCAGAGAGAAGAAGGTCTTCAGATTTTCTTTTATTTTTTCATAAGAATATGCTGATGCACATTGGTAGAGATAAAAGTGTGTCACCAGCTGGTGATCAACAGCCATCTGACATAGTCCTTTGGGTTTGCTGGATACCAGAAAAGCACAGACTTCAACGTGTGATTGCCAAGGTAGAGATGATCCCCATTTGTGTACCAATGTTGCTTTCTTCACTTGCTCATCCCTGAAGTCAACTCTGAATACTAAACAGTGTCTGTCTCATAGGGTACCAGTGAGACCAGAGGCCAAGCTCTGATTGCTGTCCCCCTTACTAGTCAATGGCATAATCTGCAGCCAGCCCCCCACCAGAATCTGGTAGTTTATTTCCTGCAAACAGGATCAAAAGATCAGAAGCAAAATCAGAAGCAGAAACCTGAGAGAAGGTCCCAGACATTCATCCTTGCAGGAAAACTTCTGAAAAGTGGCAGTCTCTACACTAGAATAAGAACATATGACAGACAATATGGGATAACTACTATAAATATATATCGAGATGTCAGGAAGAAGCTGGGAATCAATGGCATCAAGTATTCAAAGAGGAAAGAAGATAATAATGGGCTTACAATAATAAAATGGGGGAAAAGGCCCCAAGTCCAAATTGACAATAGGAGATGGTTCAGAAATTTGTCAATCAACAGTGAACTAACAAAAAGAGCATATAATACCTTTTTGGGATCCCATGTACCCCTCATCCCAAATGCTTCTTCCCAGGCCGACCCTCAGTAAAGTTATTTATATGTAAGCAGGAATTCTGGAATCTATGGAGTAGCGTGGTTGTTGTGTAATGAGGCAATGCTCCTAATCTCGTTTCTTAGTTAGATGGGCACTTTTGGATGTAACTCATTCATTTGTAGTAATGCTATCTGAAAGGTTTTAGTTCAGCTTCAGTGGAAAGTTCCTCTAAATTAGAATCTGGCTGCAAGTAATCCTCAGAAATTCAGGGGTGCCTGCAGGTTATTATTTCTGATTCTCATTCGAGGATGGTTTCCATATTCATTTTCATACAGTTTGGGGATCCTTGGTTAAAGACCACACCAAAAATAGAATTTGGCCACTTCCATAATCTCTGTGCATGTAAATAACAATCTGCCCTTCTGTAGCATCCAAAGAGACTGAATCCATTGCCATACATTTTATGAATGTAGGGAAACTGAAGCACTGGCAATGTTTTATTACTGTTTAGGGACTTTCTCTGTAGACATCTCCGTCTCTGCAAGTATTTGACTGGGAAATCCAAGAGGTGTTTTAAATCTTGCAGCTACCAAGTGACCCAGTTTCAAATCAGCCATCAATGGCCCATTCCTGCATGCCTCCCCTAGTCTGGAGTTTTTTGCCCTTTAAGCTGTATGTTATGTGACCACCTATGCATGTTGTGCGACCACAGCCATTTCAGATACAGCTGTAATTAGCTATGCTACTCATAAGCCTTTCAATATGTCACCTTCAGCACAGGCAGATGATGAATGTTTATGAATTTTACTGTAGCCTTACTCATTATTCAGCCAAGTCTGCCTGTATCTCCCAAAAATAAAATGCATGATTGCCTCTTGTCATCTGCTGCGGCACAAACTACTTTTAAGAGAAAAAACTTCCTTTTTAATGGGAAGAAATCACAACTTTTCATTTACCACTAGCAAGAGTAATAATAACAGCTACTGATCTGTGACCACAAATGTGGTGTTTCTCAGAGAAAAGCAATTAAAAACTGAGGTCACCTAACACCATAGGCAAGCTAGAAAGATGTGGAAACTGAGGTAAGTAAGGGGGTCTTCTGAAAGAGCACCAGTTTAGCACCAGGGGAAGGGATGAGTAAACACACAATTCTGTACATTATGATGAATTATGTGAACAGGCTTCATAGCCCCACACTAATTCTGTTTAATATAGAGAACCATAGAATTGAGTCAATGAGTGCTTTGGGTTGGAAGGGACCTTAAAGAGCATCTAGTTCAAACCTCCTTGCCATGGGCAGGGACACCTCCCACTAGACCAGGTTGCTCATAGCTCCATCCAACCTGGTCTTGAACATTGTCAGGGATGTGAAATCCACAATTTCTCTGGCAACCTATTCCAGTGCCTCATCGTCCTCATGCTAAAGCAATTCTTCTGCATATTTAACCTAAATTTCCCCTCTTTCAGTTTGAACCCGTTACCCCTTCTCCTACCAATACAGTTCCTGATGAGAAGTCGCTCTCCAGCTTCCTTGTAGGCCCCCCTCAGTAGGTATTATCCTGTACTTATTACTTATTAACCTATTAACCCGCAGATTTTTAAAAGCAGTAGAAAGACACCTGAGGAGGAAAATTACACTTAAAGCCAAGATTGCCCTGGGTTTTAAGATGTTTTGATGACAACACATGGCGCTGTGCAAGTCTCTGCTCTGGTGTGCATCTCTGAACAGCTACAGGCTCTACTCAAGGGTTTTGATATTCCCTGCCCTTTTCAAAAGCAAAGCCATCTCAAAGCAGGTGTCTGAGCAGCATTCAATGCAACAATTCAGCACAATGCTGTGGTTCTTCATGTAGAAAATATCTCATCTTTGCTCCTTGATTTCAGCCCCTTAAGTCAGCTTTCCCAGCCTGTGGCACAGCCTGAATCCAAGCACCTGCAGGTGAAGCTTCCAGCCCCTGAAACCTGGCAGCTGGCCCCTCTCCTCCAGTAATTCGCCTTCCTCCCCAACTCAGTCAGACCAAACTGAACAGAAAGAGGAGACAGCTATGATACCAGGCTCCATAAATGACCCAGGATCCTGAGAGTTTTGCTGTGCCCAAGAGCAGCCAGCTCACCGTGCTGGCACAGCCAGGGAGGTTCTTGGCCACAGCTGCTCATTTGGTCACCRTCAGCTATTTTTGCTTAAAAACATCACCCCTGGTCTTTCTGCTGTGCCGCGTAGCACTGCATCACCATCCACCAGGGCCAAACAGAAATTAGAAAAATATCACTCTGATGAACAACAGAATAGTCCCACACAGGTCCCTCCCAGTAAAAATTTTTTTGACGAAATAACTTGTTGCCACAATACCAGGTGCTGCAGGACCCTGTCAGGTTCTGCACTGTGGGCACTGAGCCTGTAGCCCCCACACAAAGCATTACACGACCTCCTCCAGCTCCCCTATCCAAATAGAAGGTCTGAGAGGCACCAGGTGGGCAAGGACGCCATACATGGCAAGAAGGGGCATGAGCAGCCACAGGCTGCTCCCCTGGGTTGCAGGTCCCATAGCAGGTCTCCTCCTGGCAGATCTAAAAATAGCAGCTGAGTACATCCCACGGGCTACTCCCCTCTGGGGATTTGTCCCATGCCCTCATCTTCAGCTCACACAGGGTCAACATCAAAATACACAAGTCAGAAACTGCCTGTCTCTACTGCTGCCCCATCCTCTTCAATGTTGCCCTCTCACTGCTTTTTCCTCTTAACCTCTTGGCAGGCCTCCTGCATTCTAATCAGACAGCACTCGGCACTCACCTAGCCAGCCACTGTCTCAGTATTCATTCAGATTCTAGATATCCCATGCAGCATCTCTGGATGATTGCTGGATGGCTGGCTTGCCAGATCCCCAACCCCCAGACTTTGTGTGAAATAAGCATACAACACAGCCCTGGTGTGAGAAACCACTGCCTCTGAAAGGCAGTCCTGCTTGATTTCATCCCTTTGTTACYTGTAGATCTAAAGAGACTGTAGGCAGACATTTTAGATTCTAACCTCTAGCATAAAAAAAAGTAATAAAAAAATAATAATAGCACAATAAATGTTTTCAGGTGGAAGAAAGTGAATAGCAACATTTCTTAAACTGTGTTAGATAAGAGTGAAACAAGTAGATTTTAAGATCTTCAGAAGTCWCTGTAGTGGGCTGAGTATAAGTGATAAAATGGCTTCATGCCTCTTACGGCTAAAGTGAAGCTAGAAACATGTATAAATAGAATTATTCCCAGTTTCCTAATAAAAGACAAACCTGTTTTATATAAATAAGTTAAATAGTGACAATCTAAATGGATTTCAGAAAGTTCCCTATCTTCCTTTGAACTATTAAATAAATGCAACTTTGTCCCTTTGGAGCTCTAATAAAAATCCCATCAAAATCCAATTTACAGAATGCTGAGACGTAGTACAAGTTAGGAGTGTTAAATTAATTGATTTGCCTTAAACAGTTGTTGAGACCAGATTTATCAGTCACACTCGGACATGAAAGTCTGCTGTGTTTCAGCAGTAAGATGCTCCTGCCCTCACAGGAGTTCAGGCTAGCAGTAGTCATTCCTCTGGTAATCTCCCCATTTGCCCCTGGATGGGCACTCACCCTGCACTGAACCTCCCACTGCCTGCCCACCAGCTCCAGCATTTGCTGCTGGGACAGCTGGGCAGGACATTTCTTCCAGTTCTCCCCACATCCTATCCTAGAGAAGGAAGCTCCGGAGCAGGATTGATAGTGTGTGTAAAACCAGCTGTGGTATGTGGGATCCCMAGCCAGGGAAGAGGTGGAATCAAGCCCACAAGGTACACTGACTCCCCTCCTCTCCTCACAAAATCCTGGGATTTGGAATTCTTCTCCCTCCTGCTTTCCACCTGGCATGCAAGATACCAGTTTCTCTAGTCACAGCTGAACTGCAAGACTAAATAAAACCCAAGATTTGGCCAACAAAAGTGAAATCAAATTCTGCAAGTAATGTATTTGCCTAAAAAAAATGAATTAAAAAATTAAAAATTATCCATTGTTTGTGCCAAAGTAGCAACGGGTTTGAAATAAGAATTGTTAGGTGAACTACAGCCAAAATATGGAGGAGAGTCACTACCAACTTGCTGTTTATCTAAGACCAAAGGGGTAAACTGGATGAGAAGAGCAGGCTCAGTTGCCTGTCGCCTGTGAAAGGGGTAAGATAGGACAGCCAGACCTTCCTGTATTCTGGGCATGTGCTCTAAACACCAGGCTGTACCACATTCCCAAGTGAGCTGGCCTTCTCTCCTGCTAACCCTATTTGAAGCTGTAGAGAAGAGGAATGGGGCAAGAGGGGTTGACTGTCAATGAAAGATACCCAGGATCCAAATTGGTGCATGAATTTGGTCTCTATTTCCACTGTCATGGTTTGCCTGATGATGACAAACTGTAAATGAAAACTGTTGTTTGAGCCTCAAAGGAAGTGCTTCATTCAAAAAAGAAAAATGTTACTAATATTATTACTGATCYAGTCATAATGCAGCTGAAGTGAAGACAGACCAACTTAGAATGGATTTGAGCTGAGAGCAAAAGTGTGCATTCAGTGCAAGGAGCACACCTGACGATGGACACAGTTTTGTAGTCATTACCCTTCTACAGATCAGAGTTCAAACCTTTTCTGCTTCCTCAACTTCCCCTGAGATTTTGTACAGTTCATTTATGTTCTGCACAGACTCTCCTGTAGATGGGAACCCTCCATTTCCCACACCTCTGCCCCTCTCATCACTCCGGACTGCAATTTGTGTTCTTACAAATTGGAAATTTGTAAGATTGTGTAAAATTGTGTTCTTAAAATGTGGAAATACCTCTCATGGCAACACAAGGATGTTTTTAAGATATACAACACCAAGAACAACCACTCTTGGACTTTATATGGAAGCTTGGAGATGAAAAAAAAGATGCTTTAAATGCATCTTTAAAGAACATAAGCCCTTGCCCCCAGGAACAGCACCGGGTTTGCCAGGGGATGCTGCCCGAGATGCAGTGCTCATTTATGGGCTTCCCTCAGTTTTCCTCCAATGCTTGCCATTCCCCTTTAYGCAAGTCTTTGGACATGATGGGTGCTGCAGAGAAGTTCCTTTCCCTCTGTCACTACCTTGAGCATATTTTAATACTTTCTGTTCAGCTCTTCCTCAGACAGCAATGTTATTCTTTCTCTTGTTTGTAACAAGGCTAAAACAGCAATTAATAGTGGCTTGACAAGGTGCATAAACGCTTAGAAGATAGTATGGCTTTACTGGCACTGAGTGTGGACACCAAAATGTGCACATACACAAGCCAAGACACCGGCAGCTCCGAACATGAGAGCTGAAGTGACCCTTTGTTTCTGGTGACAGCTTTTTGTCTGCCAAGAAAGATTCACACTGAACTAACTGATGCTTCACGTAGGAAATACATCAGTTGTAAGCATTTCACAACACTCCTCAGACACCCTATTTCTGGTAGCCTGTTCTTTAAGTACCACTCTTCACATAGCTTCTGGATAAGAATCTAAATATCTTTTTCAATCCATTGGGAGGGAGAAAGGGCCTAATTATTTTTCATTTTTATTTAGAAATAGAATTACAATGACCAGCATGAAACCTAAACATATTAGCCATGGTAGGAAATAGAATCTAATACAGAAGTAAAACCCCCCCCAACTTACTTACCTTAATGCAAAAAGCATTAAGTGATGCAAACTCTTAACATAGGCAGAGTTCTTTTTAATTTTGCTTTAAGCCTGTCTTCTAAACATCTGTGCACTGATGTGACATGACTATCTAAAACAATAATAACTGCAKCTAGATATTACATAAAATGATTCATACCTATCATTACCTAGTGCTTTTTGCCCCAAAAGGATTGCATAGAATTTACAATCTGTGGCTGAGATATAGTACATAAAAACGGAATGCTCCGTCCATCACCGATGGAACTGGTTCAGGTATGAAACATGATAGTAGTTTAACTGCAACAATGCATCAGAGTTAAAGACAAGAAGCTATTAAATCCTGTTATTGATATTTGGGTAGGCAGAATGTCATCAAAAGGAAACTTTTCTATATTCTCCTGTTCTCAAAAGGCAAATAAACAACTGAGAGAGAGTGACACAAGTGTCAAGAGCTCAATTAAAATTTTAACCTGAGAATTTAAACTTTTTAAAATCAAGCAGAACATGCTGAAAGCTGTAACACATTGTAGCTGCTTAAAAGGCCTGCATTGAGCTTGTTTCTCACCACTTCTGAGCGTTTCCCATTCTTTTTACAAAGGATGCTACCCAGTGTGGGGACGTGGGAAGAGGTCAGGCTTATTTCCAAAATGCTTAGGAAGGCAACAAATGTTTTCCAGGCCAGAAACATTTGGAAACTGAGTTTGAGAGGGTCACATAGCATACTTATGTCCTACGAGCTGAACACATGCTTTCCAGCAAAAGTGGGGCCCGGGATCCACCAAAGGGATATAAGAAAACTAGTGAGCTTTAAATTTATTTTCTTGACATGAAAGCATTCTTCTTCTTCTGGATCTCGTTACCTGCATTACACTGCTTTTTATATCACAGCCTTGGAGATCACCAACAGCGTGGCACACGGGGCAGAGTACATACTGAGCCTTCAGCAATAAGTAGGGGCCCAAAGCACCTGGTTTCTACCCACTCTAACTTATTTCCACAAAATTGATCCTAAATCAACTTTCACATGACTTAGGCTTTATTAGGAGATGCTGTTTTTGGCGAGCTGAGTTCAGCTGCTTTTTTCAAACTAGGTGGGACTTTATGGAGTGTCAAGGCTGTGGGTTTGGCTAATCTCAACCTCAGCCTGTCCAAATCAAGTTTGAAATGGTTTCCCATGTAACATAAAGGCATTTTGGGCACAGGTTAAACTGTGCGAACCTACACGGCCTGTATGCACTCAGTAACAAATACAAACACACATGCAGATCCATCCCAGTCCCATGCTGGAGGCATGTCATGTTTCGCCTACAGGAAACTCTTGTTACCTGAATGCTGACCAGAGACAGCTCTGGGCTTAACTCCAGCACACTTTCAATTGAAGAAGAGATATTTGAAGGACAACACCTAAAAATGTAATCTCAGACTGCTTTCACTGTGCTTTTAGGCATGGACCATTTTTCTCTTCTCCCAGGATGTCTCTTGGGTCTGATCTGACACAGGTTCCTGCATCTAGTTTGAGCTAAACAGTGGTAAATGACTGTATGACCATGGATAATTTGTTAAAGAGAGGCAGTAGTCATGAACGCTGCACCAGCTGAAACTGATGTGAGAGAAGAGGATACTACCTACATCACAATTTCGTCAGTCTTCCCTTCTCCTTCAGGAACGTAAGTGCTGGCGTAATAATTACCTTTGATTCTTCTGCCAAGCTCATACACATTGGCCCATCTTATAAAATCACTGCCTGCCAGCCAAGCTGCTGTAATGCACCTGTGAATGTTTCCAGCCTTTATCAGGATTGTAACACGTGATGGATGGGCTTCCACTTTCCCACGATGGAAAGACGGGCCCTGAGGCTGGTGCCGGCAGCACAGCTCCAACTCCGCGTGTAGGGCCGTGTGGCCTCTTTGGACCTTCTGGACGTGTCTGTGAGCCGGGTGTGAACAGAGTTCAGTTGAATCAAAACTCTTATTGGCTTAGTTCAGTCAACAACACGGGGCATGCAGCAGGTCTGGTGTCTGAGACTTGGTTTACGTGAAACACAATTCCTTGGATGCACATGGAAATTGATATGTTTGTAAATTGATGATTTGACCCTGTATGTACATACACCTTTGTAAATCTATTTGAATCTAGAGCATGATTTTGACTGGCAGATTAGCTTGGTCTGTTCTGAGGAGGTGTGGAAGTAATTGCACATTTTAAACTAAGTGCACAGACAGCAGTCATAGAGATCCCAAATGTCTCTGAGATATGGGGACAGATTCCTACGAAATAGAGGTTTCAGGCAAGATTGATGTGCCAGTCAATCACCTTCCTGACCAAAAGAAGAAGAATATCAGTTCTCATTGAAGTTTGCTTCCTTTATTATTACAGACACTTGCAGATTTGGGATCATGGATGTATCTACAATACAGAAGATCTGCCTCTAGCAATTATCTTACACTGTGCTGCAGTGCCACATGCAATTAGGACTGCTCCTTCAACACATCAGACAGGTGTACTTCTTACCCAGAATTATTTTTCATCTGACAGCACTGTGAAGGAAATTGGAAAAGACAAATGGAGAAAGCAGCTAAAGCAAATGGGGGCATTCTCAGTGCCTGGGAAAATGGAGAACCTGAAGGAAAAGCCTGTGGGTGCCAGAGAAGATCCCTAATCTAAACCTCAGAAAACTCAGACTGACTTCTCCCAAATGCCATCGAGGGCAAGTATAGGGCATGTTAGTCGAGCATAGGGTATGTGTTCAGGGATGTTGCTATGGGATGCCCAGCATCTCCCCCAATGTGAGAGGGAGACAGGTATGGAGAGAGGCAGAAGAAGCCGGTTGTGGTGGGAACAACTTCCTGCACACAGCCTTGGGGTTATGTTGAGCTCAGGCTCCTCCTGCATGTCAGGCTCCTTGGGTTTCTGCTGCCTCTGCATTCAYCTTCTTGCAAACCACTTCCCTGCTCTCCTTTCTGAGCTGTTTGTGCTTTTGGGAACCCACATCAGCAATGTTTGATGCTTGTGTGGCATTTTTCAGAGGCAAAGCTTGGAAAATAATCCGGTGCCCTGTCAGTCTCAGCAATGTTGCTATGGGAGCTGCCAAGCCAAATGGGGCTGGRGAGGGTTAGGGGATGGAAAACTCTGTTCCCAGAGATCAGAGAAATGGGATTGAGTATGCTAATGAGAAAAAACTGATGTCACAACTGCATGTCACTATACAGCTATCAGTATTTCTCAGACTTCTGTTGGTATCAGCAAACTTTTGATCAGCTTTATAAAGCTTCTTATTCTAAATGAAAAAATACAGATCAAAAGCAAAACTTCTCTGAATTTGGATTGCATGGGCTGTTCTGCAGCCAGATCCCGTGGCTGCTCTAGCTGCTGTTCCACTTCTCCTCTTTGATACAGCCAGAAGGTTGTGAATCTTCCCCATCTCCCTCACATAACTGGGAATGGGACCCTGACTGTGTGTGCAAAGATCGTTGACTTAAAAGACCAATTCAAGTGATCTTTGACCTGGCCAGGGTTTGCCATTTTCAGATAAGAAATAAGAGAAATGTTTGGCTGCCTAGGAGATGCCTCTCTTCCTCCCTTCAAATACCTTAAATACCAGAGATGCAGTGCAAGATGTGTGCAAAGTAAAAATAAAGACCTCATCTGTGATTTTAATTGTTAAAATAACCATCCTTCCCCTTGCATGAAGATGTGTGAATTTATACATTAAACTGCCACGAGTTTGATAAATAGGCCTAAAGAGCAAACCATCTGGCATCTAAAAAATACTGTGACAGATCTTATACTCCTTCCATATTTTTAGGAATTGCTTCCACAACAGAAGGAAAGAGATTAAAGGTCACTGAAAAGGGAAAATGTGTATTTGTACCTGGTTTGCTTCCTTATGCTTTATCTTGGCCTGCGAATGTGAGATATTTTACCTTTGTTTTTGGGGAGGAGACTGGGGGAGGACAGAGGGACCTTTGCCTTAGAAACTGAAGGCAAATCATTCAGTCTTCCCTGGAGACTTTGACTAATCAGGGAATCAGCAAAAGCCATGAGTATGAAACCTGGCTCACTGAGAGAAGACCTGATTTTTATTCTGGCTATTATTTATTTTTGTTAGCATCTATTAAACTTCAATATTTAAAATTTTTTTTTGAAGAGTCAGCAGTTTCCTTTCCATGTGGAGACCTCAATGCCATCCTGAAAGGAATCAATATTGCTACTAGCATAAATTACTTTTTTAAAGTTAAGAGGCTGAAATTTGTGTAACTACAGCAGAAGAGGCCTTTCCTCCTTATTTCAAGGACATAAAAATAAAGGTACAAACACTTTTAGGCATCCTAAGGATCGTTTCCTGAAGAAGCCACCTTATTTACAGAGGAGCTGTTGGTGACCATCCATACAAAGGCTGATCACCACCATCTGGAAAGGAGGGTGTGTCCCTGATGAAGCCTACAAATCTCAGAGTTTTCTAGGACACTCCTATCCACCACAGTGTTTGTCAGAGAGAATCCAAAATCTCTCATAGGTCACTGTATCTTTCCAGAGGTTAATGACAGTGTTGACCAGACTTCAATGGTTGAACTCAGGCCCTTGAGATCAAGCGTCATCAGCTGAATTTTAAAGCCTATCTTGTGTCAAACCAGTCTGTGCAATGAGTATTATTACAACAAGTAATAGATTCATATTATCAACCCAAGAACCTCCACAGAAACTTTCTTACCAGTTTAGGAGTTTTACATACATTTTGACCAGCTGCATGCAAGATCCAAGACTCTTAAACAATGAAACCCAAAAACCCCAGGCTTAAGTCCTGGCTGTATAAATTTTTCGTCTGAGAAAAACTGAATGACGACAGAAGTAAGTTTTCATGCATGGTCAGTACATACAATTATCTGTGTTGGTGTAGGTTACATCACCTTGTTTGTGAGCTCATTTTCACTCGGAAACACAGACAATGAAGTGCTCAAAAATAGCAGCTACTAGATTATAAACTTCTCTTCCAAAAGTTTCACCAGGAAATAAAATTGTTCTAAAGTGTACTTTGCTGTACTAGAATAAAAAAAAAAAAAAAGGAAAAAGATGTTTGCAAACAGATAAATTAACTAAAGTATAATTGCTTGTGGCATTTCCTATCTTTACTTGTCAGGAGACAGATAAGAATGCAGGAACCAGTGTGTTTTTAATTAATGTTTCCTGGGTTCCATTTACAAGATTGTTGATCTGTTTAGGCTTTTCAAATCTCTAGACTTTTCCATTAAAAAATTCACCTTCCAAATGTTGAGGGAAATAACTAAGCGGTACTTACTTAATCGGCAAGCACAGAAGCAGCTACTCCCATCTGAGTTAACTCTGCAGAAATGGCACTGCGTGACTAAGGTGTGTGCTCTCTGCCAGCAAGGATACAGAACTCCTGGTGACAAAGTCATTCAGGAATATGAATAGTTGCGCTCCATCCTGTGTTTAGAAAAAAAATCTAGATTTCTGTGATCTGCTACATGCTGCATTATGTAAGAAAAACTAAAATAAACCAGACCAAAGACATGTTCCTTCAATCTTGTGGCCTTTCTCCCATTCAAACATGAATTGGTTATTTGGGCCAAGAGATTTGGAAAAAAGATGCTTACTGCAGACCAAAGGAAAGCCTTTAGGCTAATGCCCTATTTGAACTCCTTCAATGTAAACAACGAAAGCATCTTTGGAAGTCACGGACCACACTGGGAGCAAAGTCATCTCTCAGGATTGAATCTGACCTAGATCCTGTCCAACACAGGGTTTTGTTATGTTCTGCCTCCCTCTGATGAACCAGGATTCCGTCAGTTTTATACTCAGGGTATGTTTTATAGTATGTTATTCCAATTAGACCCTTTAAACATGACTTTGAGATCTGGTGCCTTGAGCTAATCCTTTTTCCATTTAAACCAGCAAGTGAGGAGACTTGCATGGTGAGGGGGTACTGTCAAAACSTGGGGAGTGACATGTTTTTATGTGTTGACAGAGCCAGTCCCCTAGTCCCTCACATGGAGACTTTTAGTATGACCAAAACACAGTCAATTTAAACAGTGGTATTTGAGCAGGGCCCCAGGCAACCTGCCCATTACCAGAGGAACCAAAAGGGGTAAAGAGTGATTGTCAGCTTTGAAACTGGGGCAGGCAGCCTCCAGATCCTCCAGTACTGGTCTGTGTGGGTCCTTTGTGAGTATCTTGATTGAACACAGCCACTGTTCCTGCTGCAGGTCCTTATTTTTGGGAAGTCTTCACTATCATCTCATTTCTTCGGCAAGGCCAGGAACACAGATACACCTCAAAGAATGGTGATTGTCTCAGGAATTTCTCTGCTGAGAAAATGATTCACTGAGTTTTTAGCCCTCAATACCGAAGTAAAATCTAATAAGAAAAGCTCAGAGTGGGAAAAAAGTTCATTTCACTGCAGAGAAGGACTTCTGGTTGCAAAGAAAATGAATGCAACGGTCTGTGTAGCTTGAACTATCTGTGGAGATGTCATTCATCAATAGATAATGCAATTTATTCCTCAGACATTTGCCAGTGACTCTCAGAAGCGTAGATAACAAGATCTGTACTGCCAGGATCTAATTGTGTTTAAAGTTTGCCTGCTAAGTAGAAGTCTTTAGAACAAGAAGAGTTCAGCTCATATTTCTGATGTGGRAAACCTTTGTTAAACTCTACCAATAAATAGCAAAACTGGTGATTTTGGACCTGGAAGCGTGGAATGGTCACAAAGAGAATTTGCTTCTCATATCTTAGATTTTTCTATACCCAAATAGTTGTATCGATGAATTTCTATGAGCATTTTATTTTCTGTGTGCATCCTGGAAAAAACTTTCTGGCTTTTTGCTTGTACATGTGCTCTCTCTAAAGCAACCAACAGAAGTGACCACATGGAAGCCAGTCTGCCCATTCATATGAGGGACAGCAAAGACAAATAGAAAGGAGAAGATGAAATGAAAGCTTTCATTTTGGAGGGAAATACAATTTACTGTGCAGTAAAGGAGAGAGAAAGATAAGGGTTTGGTATTGCCTGCTAAATTTCATCAAATCCACAAGAAAGTCAAGCCGACAATCAAGCACTCCACATTTACACCTCAGTTTCAAAATCTAAGATCAAGACAGCACAACTGAATTTTACAAAGAGTCAATCCAAAGTACCTCAAATCAAAGATTTTTCAGACTGAGAACAGCATTTTTTTCGACTCAGACAGAAATTAGCATAAGGATGCTGAACTGGTGAAGCCACATGTAGTTGAGGAATAAAAATCCCAAAGTGCTAGCCAATATTACATCACCTTGGATATACTTAGATCTCCAAGTACATATAGTTGGATCTGGCATGCTGTGCTGAGGTCTACTCTTACCCAAGTCCACAACTGAAAGTTGATCTGGTCCCTTTGATGTGCAAAGTACTAGGGCAATTAAAATAATGAGCAGAGAGAAAACACATATTGCTATGATAGCTTTGTAGTCTAACTAGTGCCACCTTCTTTTCTATGAAATACAAAATTTCCATAAAATACACAAACACATGTGATTTGTAAGGCTGTGCCTTAAGAGCTTTTTCATTCCCTTTTCATTGTTTTACAAAAGCATGGCTGACAGAAGTGTTTGATGGGACCATCAAGAGTGGAGGATTGCTTTGGGAGACAGCCTAGTCAGCGATCTGATAAAATGTGATTTCATTTGTGGTGGCTACAAAACACGCAGTCTTGGCCTGGTATAAGGATTTTCAAACTCAAAAAAATTCAACAGAAGTTTCAAAAAGCATCTGAAAAATGAAGTGAAAGAAGATAGAACAGCCACTGCCTCCATTGTGCTGGCGAGTTCCTGAAACAACCATGCAGCAAAATACGTCTGCTTCAGGCCAAATAGAAATGGTTCCAAATTCACAGAGGGCATGTAGCACGACTTGGCCGGTGCTTCGGCACAGATGATCACAAGAACAAGAGAATGGAAATGAAGCCTCAGCGAAGTCCACGTTTGAAAAAGTATTTTGGAGTTATTTGAATTAGGAGGTGCTGAATTGTGATACGAGAAGAGCCCTTGTCTGACACGTCATCCTGACCCCTCCGAAGACTGAAACTCCAGAAAAACATGTTTCCACACAGCGTGTCGTTGATGCGAAGCTCTCCAGTGTATTCGTTGCACGGTATGGTGTCACTTGATAAGCACGGAAAGGACATTTTATAAATCTCAAGAGCAAACTGGATTTTATTGAGGAAAGAAAAGAAATAGAGGAGGTTGAATCTTGCTGTTTAAATGGGATTCCTTCTGGCAACATTTATTAAAGTACAGTCCTGTACTTTGGAAATGTCTTCATTTTATTGTAAAGAATATTTTGATCTATTGCATTAGAGACAGTGAATTGCAAGACTATTATACTTCAGGGAGTCAAACCCAGACCCAATGAATCCTGTTTTGTAAGATATCACTCAGAGGACTGCAGTTCCTGTGGCTTTTTACCACCAGTCCTTTTATTAATTACTCGCATTGCAGCGATGAGAGATCAAGAGAATAAACAGGGGCACACTGACCCAGCCAATGTATATTTCAAATTCAAAAGAGRAAATAATTCTTGCCCCAAATACCTCAAGGCTCTACAAATCTATGCAGAGGGACTTCTGGGAAATTGTGTTAAATAGAAGAAAATATGGATCCTGCAGCAGAATTGCCATGCAACTCCAGTCAATTGGTCCATGCAAAACAAACAAGGAAACAGCTCAGTAGCTGGCAGGGCTTTTACCCCGTGCCCCAGGGGAAGTTCTCTGGCTCAACTTCCCTCTCAGTGCTGCAATTCTGCATTGCACCTGAGACTGCAGAAACCTGTGGTAAATCTGATCCTGTAGGAAAGAATACTGATTGTCCACCCACACTGTTTTTGGCCAAGAATGGAGTGTCATCCATTCAGCCCATCCCTGGCATCCAGCAGTGCAGTGAATTTCTTCTGAGTCCTTTAATCTATTCCAAAGGATAAAACCACTCTTACAAGGAGCCAATTCAGCTGAGATAATGATTCTTGCATGACACAGTTTAGTATTTAATAGACATAACACCATCTGTTCTAGCTTTAAACAATAAAATCTGAGACAACGGAACCAGAAGCTGCAGTCATTAAAAAAAAAAAAAAAACAACCAGAGGAAGGAGGTGAGTGAATACATGCAGTACATGCATAGAAAATGAATTCGGGGAAACTTTCTCAAGGTACTCTGTAAGAGAGAGCTTATTGCTGCCTTCTCTATTCTGCACAGCATGTATCTATCATATTTTTTCTTATGTTTTGGAAGCAAACCAGTGGGGGAGAGAAGATAATACAGCTCTGCACTGAAACATTGAATCCCCATCAGTGCCAATTTCTTCACAGCAAACAGGGATTTACAGACAGACCTTTTCCTGGTAATGGAGAGATGATTAGGTTAAATGCAGTGGGGAAGACAACACTTTCCTCTGTGGGCTGCAGACAGGTCCGAGTTGGACCTAGGGTTTATTTTCTGCTAAATCTCGGGTCTGCATTTTCCACAAGGCATGCCTTTGCCAGCAATGCAGTACTGAGGGGCAGAGATGTTTCTGGGATCAAGAATAATACATTGAACCGGTGTGAGTTATGGTCGCAGTAAAGTCATAGGCAGACTTTGTTCCTTCTCTGCATCTTTTTCTGGACACTTTCTCTGCAGTGAGCTAAAGCAACAATTTGACTGTTCTCACCAACCCTTATCCAGATTGTCTCTTGTCAAACAATTATAGCCTGAAGTATACATTTAGTTGTGTTTGAAAAGGTAAAATTACATTTCACAGTATTTTTCTGAGGAAAATTTTGAAGCTGAATAAAAATCAATCAAATAGATGATCAGTCTTTAGGAGTGTTTATAGGAACATGATTGCAGAAAAGTCTGTAAGGATATGCAACAGGAGAACTAAGATTTTGGATCTGATTTTAAGCTTATGTCATCTTTTTACCTTACTCCAATGACATCTGTCAAAATCAAGAACATAGCTACTGTCAGGAGAGTCAAGCCCATGTTATAAAAACACAGCTGGAATTAGGCTCAGTGTCTTGATGTCTCACACATTCAGTATACTCCTATTTAAAATTAAAATCCCACTGTGAACAGAAAGCCTTGCCAAGGGTTTCAGAGGAATATCATGAGAATAACACTAGCAAAGGGATAGCAAGATCCGCTTGTGTCTTTAAGAGCAGCTGCGAACAGTATTTGGTGAAATAGCTGGGAAAGAAAACCAATGAGCCATCTGAACAACACCTCCTTGTATGCACTACACCAAGAAATATGCTGCAAATAAATAGTTACTATGCAGCCCTCAATACAGTACAGAGACCTTGAAATAAAGTCATATTTTCCAGTTAAATCAGTCTAACACTACTGAAAGCCCTGCAGCCAGGCCTGTTTGTGCTGCTTTAAGAACAGCTGAGTGTCAACCTTGATTTYATTAATAACTCAATCTAAAACACTACTGAAATTTCCGTTGAAGATTCTCTCAACTTGGCTCTCAAACATTTGCCTTGAGGATTTTCTCTTTCCTAAATCCCTCTGCACTTTCTCCTGGCAGTCCTCCCTGCCTCCTTGCTTGAAACCTGTTTTAGTGAAGAGTGGTTTGGGTCACCCCACTTGCCAAGAAGAGATGATCAGAAATCATATCCTGTGACTATGTCACCACACAGAAATTTGAAGACCAGAAGAGCTGAGTGAGTACTTGCCCTGTGCCATCACTAAAATGTATCTAGCGCAAAGACGGGTGCCCAAATCAGATGCAGACAAGATGGCCTGGACGTATGTTTTACTTGCATGTCAAACACTTCCTTCAGGTAGGCTGCAATTTTTTTTCAGTATGTCTCTTATCTTGAAGCTTTTTCTAAATTCTCTTTGTTCACTGTTCTTTGGAAACCTGGAGGGGAAGCCTCCGGTGGGAGTCAGCTTCTGTAAGACATGCTGCAGGACTCTGTAACTGACAGGATCATGGGGAAACAGCTGAGCAAAAAAACGAATTAGAATATAAAAAATGTCATGTCAAAAATCATGCAAGATGAGCTAACATACCAAAACCTACATTTAAGGATGATAAATTTTGGAAGAATTGGTATAGAGTTAAAGCAGTAGCTTCTAAGATGGCAAAAGTTCAGCTGGACAGAATTATTTCACTGTTTTAACATAGTTTTTGCAGATACAATAACCTTTCTCTGTGAAGAGCTTGTCTGAGATGGGCGCCAAGCTGAAACTTGGATAGCGCAGTACTGGTTTTGTTTGGACATCTGCTGCTACTGCTCCTATTTACATGTTGCTGGTGAAGGTTTGACTTGTTTGCAGTAAACGTGATTGTTATTGGAGGTCTGAAGCATATGTGTCATGTCTGTGGAACCAAGCGGTGAAGAACTTAGAGCTTCATGGCTGCGCTTTGAAGCAAGCAATGAAATCAGCTATTTCAGTTCTGGATATTGCCAAAAACATTGTTTTAGTGAAATAATATGTAGTCTTTTCAGGCCTGAGGCATGAGAGTATAATCAGTACATATAAACCATTTTAATTTGCTTGTTTCCTTTATGCAGTGTTAACAGGACAGATGGAAGGCTTGCACTGATTAGCCAAGATAAAGCCATTGATATGGTCCTGAAGGGACTTGTTATTCTGTCGCGTGGAAAAGAAAATATGCCGCTAAAGCATGTTTTCTTGCCATGTGGTGTGAAATCATTAATAAATTCCAGTCATTAATACTGACTAGATCAAGACAGTGTGGTATTTAAATAGTCTTAAAATGCCACACTAAATAAATCTTAGTGTGGTATTTAAATAATAACGTAAATTTTTAAAAATCTCTCCTCTGGGCTGCACCCTGGTTTGGGCCAATACTGGCAGACACATGAGGACCATGAGCAGTAGAGGAAAGATGTCCCACCATGCAAACGGGAACGTCTGTGGAGCCCCAGCCACTAAGGATCTTATGCCTCACGCCACAGAGAATGAGCAGAGTACATTCAGCACCCCAGCTCTACAACAGGCACCAGCAGGTACCAGTGTCAGTTCTCCTGTGTGACAGCTGACACCTACTAGGACACAGACAAGCATCACTGCTGACTGAAAGGAGCAGTGTCTCCCTTGGGACTGTCCCCCCTACCCAGGCTCCCATGCCTGACACATACAACCTGCCGCCTAGCTATTTTTGTCTTAGCTAAGCTGTGAGTAAACTTTAAGAGTTATTCCTGCTGCCTGGGGATATCCACAAAAATTGGCAAGGTTAAGAATAACCTTTATTATTTCAAAGGAAGGGAGTGCCCCTGTGGCTCCTTCTCGGCCATGGTCAGTGAAGGAAGAGGAGCTCCTTTCCAAAATGGGGTTGGTTCCTTCTGTTGACCTTCATGTACAATTTCAAGACACTTTCAAGGAATGCCCCTCCCATGAGAAGAAAAACACTTTTCACAATCTTCAAAAGAAAAAAAGAAAAACAAGTGGTACGCTTGATTAAAAACCTTAACTGCACTTCATAATGGGTCAATAAACAAAAAATGCAATCTATGTAATGCACAATGAGTGGACAAAAGTTATACCAATACTGAACAAGAAGTTACATTCAATGAACTCAGAAGCCTCACTTAACTCTCTTTGAAGACCTGGGATTGTGTACAGAAGAGAACCCGCATGTGCAGCAACGAAAAAAATATGAAAACTTCACCCAGTATTGGGGCTATGCTTTTATTATCTGTGCTACCATGCTGGTTTTGGCTGTGGTAGCGTTAATTTTCTTCACAGTGGCTGATACGGGGCTGTGTTTTGGATTTGTGCTGAACACAGGGTTGATAATATGGAGATGTTTTTATTGTTGCTGAGCAGGGCTCACACAGAGCCAAGGCCTTTTCTGCTTGTCATACTGCCAGACTGGCCAAGATGTTGGTGGTACATGGGAGGCTGGAAGGAGACACAGCCAGGACAGGTGACTCCAGCTGACCAAAGGGATATTCCAGACCATATGACATCATATATAAAGTGACTTACTAAATAAAGTGCACGGAAGAAGGAGGAAGGAGGGGAAGTTTGGAGTGATGGTGTTTGTCTTCCCAAGCCACCGCTGTGTGTGATGGGGCCCTGCTCTCCTGGAGATGGCTGAACACCTGCCTGCCCACGGGAAGCAGTGAATTAATTCCTTACTTTGATTTTTTTGCATGCACAGCTTTTGCCTTGCCTATTAAAATGTCTTTATCTCAGCCCACGAGTTTTCTGGCTCTTGCTCTCCCAGTTTTCTCCTGGATCCTGCTGGTGGGAGAGTGAGCAAGTGGCTATGTGGGGTCTGGCTGCTGGCTGGGTTTAAATCATGACAGCTACTAAAATAAAGCTACCCTACCACATATAAAGCAAACATGTCTGGTTATTTGCGATCAGGCTCTTTCAGTTGTCCATGCCTCTAGGAAATCTCTGGCTCAGTCTGTTGGTTCAGTGTTGTCCTTATTGTATTTTGCTATGACCTTAGTTTGGCTCTCTAATGCCAAGGTAAGGCCAGTTTGGTCTGTAAGTTCATCGCTAAACCTGATAAATACTTTTCTCGAAAAAGTGTAACCGTATTTGAACTCTGCTGCTGCATGAAAGGGCTAGAGGCTGCTCTGTAATACATTGACTTGCCCTCTGAAGAAACCTCTTTTACTGCCGTGACTCTATCAAAGCCCAGAAATGGAAACAAAGACAACAGGTTCAGGCAGAAATATCAACACTGGAGGTAGATAAACTCAGAGGATACAAACTCCATCCATAATGTCCTGCAATTGCCTTACAGTACCTGTCACCTGCTGAAGTAAATTGAGTCACCTGCTCATGATTCACTTAGTCATTGGAGGGGTGGGTTAACTAATTCCTAGTATGCAGAGATTCTTTTAACTAGTAAACACATAAAATTTCAGCCTGCTATCAAAAATGCATGCATCATCAACTAGAAAAGTTTGTCATTAAGAATGCAGTTACTTTTTTGAGGCTATTCCTCATTAGAGGTTAAATAGCTTAAAACCCCCACAGATACAGAAGTCTTCAAGAAGCAGCACTAGGTTCTGCCAAGTAAAGTGGTGTCAGTAGCTGAAATTTCAGAGCATAAATTTGACAAGTGGGAATAAAACTGAGAAGTCAGAGCTCAGAGATTCAATAAAGCATTGTATCTGCAGGCAAAAATAAGAAGTGGAGAACTCTGTACAGAACACTAAGAGGACCTGGAAAGCAGGAAGGAAGATAATTTAAAACTAATAACTTCATGATGAATAGCCTGATCAAAAACTGCAAAGCAGATAGAAACTGGCTCTCCAAGACTAGCTTGGAAATATGACAAAAAGCCATGCTTGAACAACTTCCAAAATGCTTCTATGGTCTCATCGGGTATGATATCAGGAGAAACAAACAAACCAAAATTAAATCTGGAAACATTGAAATGTACTCCAGGAATCTGGGAGGAAAAATTTGGCAATCTTTGAGGAAAAGCAAGAAGTGCAAAGCAAGGATGATAGGACTTTACAGCAAAGCTCAACTGAAAGCTGCTAAGAGRTTTCCTTGATCACAGAATCACAGAATCATTAAGCTTGGAAAAGACTTTCAAGATCATCGAATTCGACCTTTGACTGATCACCATCTTGTCAACTAGATCATGGGACTAAATGCCACATCCAGTTGTTTCTTTGAACACTTTCAGGGACAGTGATTCCACCACCTTCCTGGGCAGCACCCTTTCAGTGAAGAAATTCCTCCTGATGTCCAACCTGAACCTCCCCTGGCACAGCCTGAGGCTGTGTCCTCTTGTCCTGTCACTGGTTGCCTGGGAGAAGAGGCTGATCCCCGCCTGGCTACACCCTCCTTGCAGGCAGCTGTAGAGAGTGATAAGGTCACTCCCGAGCCTCTTTTTCTTCAGTCTAAGCAACCTCAGCTACCTCAATTGCTCCTCATGTGACTTACTCTCCAGACCCTCCACCAGCTCCACTGCCTACTCTGGACTCGCCCCAGCACCTCAATGTCTTTTTTCTGGTAAGTGGCCCAGAGCTGAACACAAGATTTAAGGTGTGGCCAGTGCTGAGAACAGATGGACAATCACTCCCCTAGTCCTGCTGGCCACACCATTTCTGATACAGGCCGGGATGCCCTTGGCTTTCTTCACCACCTGGGCACACGCTGGCTCAGGTTTAGTGGCTGTTGACTGGCACCCCCGAGTTCTTTTCTGCCAGGCAGCTTTCCAGCCACTCTCCCCACAACGCTGGGTGGAGTTGTGACCTGAGTACAGGACCTGGTACTTGTCCTTGCTGAGCCCATGTAATTGGCCTCATCCCAGTGATCCAAATAATGCAAGGTAATTTATATCTGTTAAGGAAGGACCAAAACACTTCCTCTCTTGTTAAGTGACTTTATAAGGCAGACAACACAAACACCCAACGTTTTGCTGCCTCTTGGTGACTCTTCTGGAAGAAGACAAAAAGCAATAAAATGCTTTTTAGCAGAGAAGAGTTTGCCGTACACCTTTCAGAGGACAGAAAATCCTGGGAAAGACATGGGAATGCATCTCTTTGCACAAGCAATCCCTGCCAAGGGATCGTGGTCAGGGAGTTGCCACCCAGGGGCACAGACATAGGAGAGAAGCTGCTGGGGAATAGGGACTTGAAACAGTTTTTACTTCTTTAATAGTCACATAGTATAAAATGGGGGCACCGCAGTAAGGTGAGGGCAAATACTGCTGCCAGAAGAGAGGAGTGCATGGTCTCAAGTCAAATACAGCCATGTTCTCCTCCCATTCCTGGGGAAGGGGACTGGGGGGGGAGCAATGGAGGAGACGGAGCTGCCTATTGCAACCCTACACAAGCGTTTGCACAATTTCACAGCAGAGGAGTCTGTGCCCGCTCACCCACAATGCTGGATTCCCATCACTCTTGCCTCACAGCGCTCCAGACGGGAGCTGCTCTCCGGGAGGCAGAATAACATCTGCTTAAATTGTCAGCGTTTTACTGAACTTGTAACACACCAGGCAGGAGCACAAGAGGAGATGGCATTTTAATCAAAGGATTTACCGGTTGCTGGGACACGGCTTGGCAGGGAGTGCACACACACCTTACCGAGGAAGTGGCAGGGGCAGGAAGGACACGTATGCAGGCACCAGGCTCTCCTTTTCCAGGGCTATGCAGCAAAATCATTGTGGGTGCTACAGAGGAGCACATCTGGCAAATATCAGACACAGACTTGAAATACTCAGAAACTAGGATTTAGGTTTATTTGATCTTCATTTCCAGTAGAAACTTTTTCTTTTGTATGAGTATAAAAATACTCCTAAGAGAAGCTGCAACCCGGAGGCATCAATTTCTATCTGAATTGCTCAGTGTTGAAACGAGCCCAGATTTCGAGTGTTCATTCTAAAATTCTCATATTTTCTTTTTTTTCCTGGATGAGTTCTGTGCACCAAATCTCATCCTATGAAGAAAGACAAGAAAGGCAAATAGGACACAGAAGAGAATACCGGAAGTAATTAATGATCTTGCTTGCCTCCAATTTTCAGATATCAAAGTCTGAAATACCTTAAAAAGTAAATGATTTTAAGAAAGAGCTTTTAGTACGTCCTTTCTAGAAATCAGATTTCTTCACAGGTTTTGAAAATAAGAAGCAAAAAATCATTTAAAGTTCTTTGAAGTCTTATTTTTAATGTCATCTCAGTGAAGRTTTGCCTCAATTAGCAATTCTCTGAAACTGCAGCTTCAGTCAAAGCAAACCCCAGAGCAAAAGTTAATTTTTTGCTCATACTTCTGGATATTCAGTTATAGTGATGTCAGAAAAACTGTTCAGCAGACAAAAGGACTAGATCTAGGGCTGTAACCCTGGTTACGTGCAGGCTCCAGCAGATACATGGATGACTTTTCCATGACTGAACTGATGACAAACTCTACCTGCAGAGGTAGAAGTGAGGATATCCTGAGCCAAACCCACAGATTTTAGGGACCAACAAGTGCCAAAATGATGACGTTTTTGTCTGAAGACTGCATGCAGGTTTGAACAACCACTGTAACTACATTGAAAACAAAGATTAGACCTGGACTAGTGGAAAAGCAGACTTAAAGCAATTACAAGATACTTCTGAACTGGAGTAGTTCTAAAAAGCATTCAAACAGGGATGTAATGCAAGCTGCCTTTGTGCAAAATTTTATTTCAAGGGAACACGATGCTTTTGCTTTATAGCATCCTGCAGTCAATCAAGCTAAGGGCCATTGGCTTTGTTTTCAGGAGACTCCAGAGGGAATAAAAGGGAGGAAAAAAGCTTTTAAGCCTTGCATTTCACATTATCCAGACTGCCTTATGCATTGCATTTCCCTTTGACACAGCATCATTGATGACGAGGGACTGGCTCTCACTCTTGCTGTGCGTCCAATCCTCTGCACAGCAATGACAGTAAATGCTCTGGGCTATCCCTCCCTTCCTCATGACATCCCAAAGCTCTGAAATCAAGAGGCATCTCTTTCCTGAAAGGCAGTGGGAGCTGCTCTGCAATAAGGATGCTTTCCCTGGAGCAGGTCCATCTCTGTCAGCATCATAAAGCACTTCAAATGCAATGGGCACTGGAGTTGCTGTCAAGAGCAACCCAAAAATGGTGCTACCTGAACCAAAGTGTGAATGAGAAATGGGGCAGGAGCCACTCTCTAGATATAGTCAGCACACCCCATCCAAATCCCATGTGATCTGGGCTCAACAGACTGGGGAGGACCAGAGTCAAATTGGCAGTTTATCTGTCAGTTTAGGAGCTTAGGGTCAGTATAATTTGACATCTGGCAGTACACACGTGGTCATGTCCCCATGACCAGAGGGCCAGGCATTCGACAAGTGTTAATGTCACTGAGAGTAGCGCAGAGGATTTTCTGTGAGTTCTCAGCAATCAGCCACCCCAATAGAAATCCTGTGAGTAGGACTTTTTATCCCTGATCATGGAAACACTTTGGAAAATGTAGCCAGCGTATCTGAATTTCCAAATTAGGTGTGAAAATAACAATCTCTTTCTTCCAAAGACCTGTGAATCTAGGCTAGGTATATGCAAGATAAGAGATTCAATTGCAATACAGGTTTAAATAAATACATGAAGTTAAATGTTCCAAGACAAAACTATAGTGAATCAAAACAGAATCACATCAGCAAATTGCCCTAATCGGACAAATTCAACAAGTCACCCAGGCTTCAGTTAATGCTATTGCCTCTCCAAAATTAGCATAATGATATTTCACAATTCCAGACGCCTCAAGTTAGTTCAACCACTAGTGTTACTGAGCTCCAGGAGCCTTGCCAAGAAGCTGTGACATTTTGTTTACTCATCACTATTGACATGATTGATGTCATCACTGAATTGGTCTCATTTCCTGTCCTCCGCCTGAGACGTTTGGCTCTGTACTCTACCCTCTGACACTTAGCGTGGAAAACAACCAGCTACATGCAGTGCTTTACGATAATTTCGGCTGACATGGTTGCCAGGTAATTAGAGAGACACCCTCCTGCCAAGGAACCAGAGTGTCYGCGAGGATCAAGCCTAGCTCTTAGGCTGGGCATGATGGTGAAGACTTTGCTTTGTGCACGCTTCCCCTTGGAGGTGGGTGTCTGAATGTGAGAGCCGACAGACAGCACAAGACATGGTCACTGAGCCAACAAGAGCTGATGCTCTTTTAAAGTTGGGTTTGGCACCTAATGAAGGGATTATGAAAGAGTCACTTGTAGAAAATAGTCTGGGATGAAGAAATCCGAAGCTGTTCCTCTTTAAGGAATCAAAGAGAGAAATGAGAGTCTCTTACAAAGGCACATGTGGAAAATTAAGGAGGTCTTCTGGAAACCCAAGCCTGCTGGACTGAAAAGCTCAGAGTCTTTGGAATGCTAAAGGCTTGGTATTTCCACATATCCAAGGGAAAAAGAAGTGCTCTTTGAAGTTTCCACCTGAAGCCAGGGTAGGAGCCTGGGAGAAAGGGTGCCCAGAGGGAAGAAGGACAGATCATTTGGCCTGTTAAAACCAAGGATGACATAGGATGGGATTTAGAGACTGAAAAAATTAAGGAATATCTAGATTTCATTCAAAGTCTAAGTTGAGATGATTTTGCCTGTTTCTGTCCAGGACAATCATGTTAGAGAGGCAAAGGCAGCACAGTGATCGGCACCACTGGGATTTGTGCAGCACTASATGGAAGAAGAGCAAACACAGTTATTTTTTTTAAGAAAGAGGTTAACAAAACTTTGAGAGCATCCTTGAGATATAACAGTCTGGTCTCGCCAGCAAGTGTACAGAAGAAAGCAGGGAAGAAAATACTCATTTAAAGACATAAAAGGGGAAAACATTTAGCATATATTTAGCAATTCCAGTTATGTCAGACTGTATTTTTGTCTTTCTTTGATGGGAAACTTATTTTCTAAATGAAGGAAAATGTGGTGAATTGCATTCATTGGAACTTTGTTAAACCACTATGGAGTATTATGACATAAACCGAGAATTAATACAGGAAATTTCAAGTGATTAAAGAGACTGCAACCAGCTGGGATAAAGAAAGGTTTCATCAGGCCAGAGGAAGATTATAAGCAGAATTCATTACTGATCAATCTTTTCAATTTTTCTATTCATATTCATTAGTGGTTTCATTGCTTACATTGTGCAATCAGCACATTTCTTACCAAGATTTCAAAGTGAGAACTCACAGTTAGTAAAGATGACAATATGAAAGTTGTCTAAGAAAAGCTAGAGAACCCTGAAGAGAGGAACAATGGAAATTTAATTACAAAAGGTACTAGATTGTGCACTTAAATGTCGTAGTGATTCAGATACTTCTCAGACCGATGCTAAGAAGAGTAGGGAAGAGAGGGCTGGTTTACAATTGCCATCTAAGATCTTGGTTTGTTCTGTTCTAGCTGTGAGACAGGACTGAGTGGACACACAGCTGCCCTCTGTAGAGAGGGGTCAGAAGCACAGAGCTGCCCTTTGGAGAACTACACAGGAGTATAAACTGGCCAGGAATAAATACAACTTGGAGACTAGAGCACTCTGGTGTTGAAGCAGCATCCAAAATAAATAAAATAAGCCACATAATTTGAACTATCATATTTTCAAACTTACAACCTTGATATGATCTATAAATGTTCTATAAATCAGCAACTGTGAGGGCTGCAACCGTGCACAGCTCATTGGAGATGAAGTGTACTGCAGTCATCTCCAGCCTCTGATTTCCCCTTTGACTCTGAGTTGTTGGAGTTTTTCTCTGGAATTACTGTATGTTTGCACATATAATCCAAACTGCCTGAAAAATACTACTACTCTAAAGTGGATCTGGATTCATTGATAGTGGGAATTATTCAATGTGGTAGCTTGCAACAGTAAAGGCTCAGTAGAGACCTGTTTTACATGCTAACCCAGACTGCAGGCAGTTGTTCCCACATCTCTTCAGGAAATGAAAGGAAAGACATAGGAATGGCTGTACTGTGTGAGACCAAAGGTGACGCAGCTCCTTCCAGAGGGTGTTTTCTATAACTAGTGCCCAAGGCAGAGTGCAAAAACAGGGCAAGTCCATAGAAATACTTCACTGCAYGCTCTCCTGGGAAGCAAGGACTGAGGCAGTCTATAAAGGAGATAAGAGATGAAAGATTATCACTTTATGGAAGGTGATAATATCCTGCCCTCACTGGAGTCACTGCCCTGTCTATCAACTAAGCTGAAAAAATGCCATTGAGCACAGTCTATGCGTTAGAGAAGAGCAAATACATTTTTGACTTATAGTCACAGGACGCTGCACTGTGACTTCCCACATAATTTATTTCTCCTGTCCCTGAAGCTTTTTCTCACAGATGCTGTTAGTAGAAATTAGGGAAACTCCTACTCTAAAACTGTGCTACTACATGGTATGTAGTCACTAGAATTTCTGTGTATTATTTCTGTAAGAAAAATATGAATAAGTGAATAAGTGTCCTTGATAGGATACTATCAGCTTTGCCCGAACACTGATGTTGTTAAATACGCAAAGATATTTTAGAGTTCAGACATGAATACATAGTTGTATTGGGTTTGCGTGGCAAGACTTTGGTAGTGGGGGGCTACAGGGTGACTTTTGTGAGAAGCTGCTAGATGTCCAATGTCCAAAAGAGCCAGTGCCAGATGTCTGCAAGGCAGACCTGCCACAGCCCTTATCTCAACCCACAAGCCTTTTGCTGTATATTCTCTCCCCTGTCCAGTTGAGGAATGGGAGCGATAGAGCAGATTTGATGTGCACCTGGCCTCCAGCCAGGGTCAACCCACCACAAAAGCAAATTCATGTAGTTACACAGTAAGACCCCATGCAGATATAAAGTAATGAGCCCTCAGCACCCCTGAGCTTATTTCTGTTTGCCACTGTAAGACTGCAGTGGAGCAAACTCCTGCAGACCATTCTGAAAATGCATCATTCCATTTCCATAGTGATAAATGCTGCAATATGCAAATCTGAAGCATATATCCAAGGAAAATACTATTATTCTAACAGGTATTGATATCATATGTTGGTGCTGTTTTATAATAAAGGCAATTATTTGAACTATGGACTTCCCGGGCCAACACACCCCGAATTTCCTTGACTGTCCTGCTTGATTCTCTTGTTATCCTTGCTCTATTCCGTGAAAAAATTTAGATGGCAATTTCCCTAATTCACAGCAATGTACTGGCAAGCTTGGTAGCAACTCCTGTCAGTATTAGGGATAGTAATCATATTGATTTAGAGGCTATAACACAGCTTTCCAGTGTGTGGGCAGCAGGAATGCAGTGTGTAAGAGGAAAATCAGAGCTGATGGCCCCCAGGAATGATGCCTGCTCCAGCAACTGGCTCTTTGCSAACCATCAGGATAAAGGAGAGGGGAGATCTTCAGTAAAATAAAGTATAAGGGAAACTGCAAAAATGTTTTAGAGGAAGCCAGGCCCATATTCATCATGTACACAGTAAACAGGCTCAATAACAGGAGTTTCTGTGAATTTCAAGTAGGTGCAAAGGTTTGCCAGTGCATGACTGGAGAAACAGAGTTCATCCGTCAAAGCCTCAGTTACTCCCAGTTATCTGGGAGGGGGTATGGTTTAAGTACAGGCCAATGCTTGTTTCATGTCAGCTTTATGCCTTTTGTGTCAGAGGGTTTGTTTTTCTGGCAAACTTGACAGCTTCTGTAACAGCAAAAAAAGATGTTCTCCAAAAAGTTTGGATGAGGGGACATGTCAGTGAGGCTCTGCTGTGGCTTGAGCTGAGGTCAGCACATCAGAAGGACCCTGGGGAGGCTCTGAGGAAGGTGAAACAGGCATATGTCCATAAATAACCAAAAAGGGAGAACGGTTTTTGCTGGAAAAGTAGATAAATAAATCAGAAAAGGAGTATTCCTAGATTTGCTTTCAAAACTGGGGGAGTGAGGAATTTTTAAATCTCTCCATCCTGTCCCTTCTCCTTTTGCCTCACAGGGAGACATCTCTGCCTGTGGTGTTGAGGAATCTCTGTACCCTGGAGGGGGGATAAACACAAGGTAACAGTTTGGTACACAGTGACCCCACTCAGCGGTGAGACTGCATCAGGCTGAGTCTTGGGTCCTGCTATAATCTCTTCAATGTGGTATTTGTCCTTGTCCTGTTCCCTAGAAAGAGCCATGATCTCCTGGCTCCAGGAAGTCTTGTGTCCAGGTAGACATAGGGAACTGGAAGAAGGTGGAAATCTGTACTTAAAGAGCTCCATCTTCGTCCGGACCTGTGGTGGTGTCTTTTCTAAAATAATAATATTTGTGACTCATGATTTTCATGGCTGGTGCATCCACATTACAGATACCTGTTTGTTTTGTGTGTGCATTACACCAAATTACTTCTTARATGGAGAGTTACCATTTTATTCTCAAAAAAAATGAAGAAAAATTTTTTTAAAAAATCAAGTAGTCTCCCACACTTTTGAAACTCCTCAATATTCTCTTTCTGAAAATTTAAGTAGTCCTTGAAAAACAGTCTAAATCACTAAGAGCAACAAGAGATATTTCAGCTGGCAGCCCTGTTAGACAAAGGCGAATAATGAATGTGGACTCCTGAGTATGAAACCAGACATTGGTGGGGACACCAGAGTAGTCCTGCCCCTACCAGAAAGAAAATGGAGACAGGATACAACATTTCCATTTAAAGTGGAAAAACAAATCAATGGAAATATTCATATTCCTTATGAAATAATTCCATTAATAAACCCAGTAAACTAAAAACAAAAATATAACCCACCATAAAAGGGCTTCTGCTTCTATTCACCAGTCTGGAAAAAGCACATTTCTGGAGTTGTTTTGCCAACCCAAAACAAGAGAGATAATTTAAAGTCATTGCTGACTTTATATGGCTTCTGAAGATTCTCCTGACACAGATTTATACTAGCTCAGGTATTGCTGGCTCATGCCACATAAAAGCTCATCTCACAGAGTTCAATCAGCCTTCAGCAGGTTGTGCAGCGGATGAGGACCCAACTTTCTCTGAGTCCCATCAATTACTTAAAACTATGACTAAAAAAGCCAGCTTGAAGTTAAAGTCCAATTTGCAGGCTTTAACAGTTCATGAGCCCAGTGAATTCGTCACCAAACACTGTGAAATAAATGGAGAGCWGCATATCTGATACTGTACTCAATACCACTATTAGCTACTCAGTGCAAGGCCGTTTTTATTACCTTCATACTTTGAAGATAACAAATGTCAAATGTACAAAACTGACTGAGCTTAACAAATTTTAGATGTTGGAAACAAGCTCCTGATAGATTCACTGGCAGCATCCTACAATTGTAGATGCCAAATAAATGGTCAGAACCAATCTGCAGCAAATTTGTAGAGTAAAACTGGGACCATCATGCACTAGGACAAGGAGCAATGGCTCGAATCAGGTGTATGCATGCCCAGGCGATGCCTTGGGAAAACAACCAGTTGGAAAACGTGTGATGATCCCATACAGTGCCATTTCTAGTGGCCTCCTTATCTTAACACCTGTATCTGCACTGGTGCACTCACCAGATTGCGCCTGCTGGCTCTAATGGGACTCCAGGCCTTGACATCTACCTTCCTCAAACTCTCTGTGGACAAAATGATATATAAACAATAAAATCTTTTCTCTCTTAGAAACAGAATATGTTGAGAATGTAAATGCCCCCGTACGTGATTTTGCAAACTGACAACATAAAAAAACCAAGCAGTATAAACAAGTTGATTATGATGGGAAGGGAGACAAACCAAATTCTTTTCCAAGTATTTTTTTGGTGTTTATTCTCAGGTTGTTGTTATATTTTGTAAACTGCAGAGATTAAATAGGTCCCTGGGGCTCCCAGGTGTGAAAGATCAGCACTACTGAAAGTAGCTGAGGGAGGGAATGTTCACAAACTATATCCTGTCATCATTAAATCATTTTGCTGAATACATCAAAATGCTAAAAACGAATATTTACATATAAATCAATTCATCTATCTATTCATGTTGCTAGCACAAATACACAAAACACATGCAGAAATTAAATAGGTCCCTCCAAGGCTTCACCCCCCAAAAAAATAATCAAAAAGGAAATTCACGATGAGAAAATGTTAACTCATAACCTGGGATGTAACTGAGCAGTCACACCAGCAGCTTGAGTTTGTAAACAATCAAACCCAGCAGTTCAGAGCAGCATGAATCACCTCTGTTTATCTCAGGGGGGCATTAGCGTCACTCCCAGGAATGAGCTCCAATGCGTTAACACCGGGAATTATTTCACTGCTGACCAAAGTGTGGAAGAAAAAWAAGAAAACTGCATGACGTACTTGGAGCAATACTCGATGTTGGCAGCATGGTGATGGGGAACTGCCAGCTCCCAGGTGGTTCCCAGGACGTGAGGGAGCCATGTCCACAGCTCTGGGAAGCTGTGCCAGGGAAGAGCCTGGCTCCCTATTTCCCCAAGAGAATTTCCCTTCTCCGTAGGGAGGATTCATTACTGTGACCACCTGTTCAAACTCAGCAACCCCTACACTCCTCACCTTGTGGTCMGTCTACACAGTCTTTACTGATGCCAGTGATCTTGACCAGTACTTGCTGTATTTTGGTTACYGTTTCTAGGCTTTTCTCCCCTCAAATAAAGGCAAGCGTTACAGAATTAGGCTTTCAGCATGGCAGCATAAAGCCTCCATCTATTTAAATTAAGGTATGGCATTAATTTATCACCTCACAGGGCCCAAGATAGTCAGGAAACAGTACAGAGCATCCACAGAGATTTTGTTTTCTTGCAGAATCCATCATGTCCCCTCTCAAAACCTACATGACAAAAGGGGACCAAACTCCAAACACACAGTGGAGATTTTAGGCAATTATTGATTTTGTTATTCAAGTAGAAAGAGCAGTTCCCATGGCAACGAGCCCATCATTCCCTACCTATGGCATYGCTTGCTCTCATAACACAAGCTCTTTATTTAAAGAAATATGTATGTTCACACACCTGCCCCTTGGAGACTGATTTCCTTTCATTTCACCCTGGCATAAGCAATGAACCACTCTCTGTCTGGCTGCTTGAAACCACACTGAAAGATTTTCCCATGTCCTGCAGTTTCCATGGTAAGAGCAATGGTTGCGGGGGGGTGGGGCGTGGCCCCCTGCCTGCCCCAAGGGGTGACCACCCAGCAGTGCTGGAGCTGCAACTACTCCAAAGCACTTCCAGGTGAACTGTGCCAGGGAGCACCCCGTTGTGCTGCTGACTGGGTGCCCAGTGAGATCCTGCTCCTTTTGTGTCAACACCACACATGGACAGAGGTGCCCCYCTAATTTTTATTAGTTGTGTCACATTGAACCTGGCGTTGGTGGGAAAAAAATTTATGGTCAGCATTCACAGTATTTCTTCAACAAAATAAAATAAATAAATAAATTAATTAATTAAAAGGGATATCACATCACTAGAGAAAATTATGGCAGTTCTGATTAGGAAAAGTCAAGCACTTTTGATATTTTCATCACTTAAAATAATACACCAGCAGGACAGGCTGGCTCCTTGGGAGGTGTAAATCAGCACAGCTACCCGCAGTTTTAATGGCAGTCAAGTTGCAAAGGCTGACGAGCAAGCTCCACGTCACAGAAAGAGAAACAATACTCAGAAAAAGGGGAGACAGCAGGTCCTCTTGGAGTGGTTGGCAGGGCAGCATTCGAGGAAATCAGGGCACACCACAACCCCTGTCACAGGCTACTCCCTGGCTCATGATAGGGCTTCATCTTCGTGATGTGGCCCTCTCCATGCAGGAAAGAGGTACCATAAGCACCTGTGAGTGCCACGGCTGGGCTGCAGCCCCATGCAGCCACTGGGGAAGGCATTTGGGCTCGCACAAGAAATATAAAAGGCAGCAGTGACGCTAGTTCACCTGGAAAGTTAAAAGCAAAATCCAGCAAAATCCAGATGCAAGATCTGTCTTCTGAAAATTAGCCACTGAAAGAGAGAAAGTGGGGATAGGTGTGACAGGGCTGGGATGCAGAGGGAGCTCACTTTGCTTCTGGCTACATGTGGGAGGAGAATGCACATACAGACCCAGAAACCAGTCACTCATGAGCAGAATCTTTCAGATGAAGTTTGGTGTGCCGGTAAAATTTTATGAAACATAAGCTGTTCCCTAACTCTTTTCTCACACACCTCCAGGTCCCTTAACCACAGCCTTGTGCATCCTAGCTGAGGCTGCCGGTGCCTGTGAAAGCAGGATGCAGTGTCCGGCTGTATTTCCAGGATGTGGTACCTAAGGGATTTGTAGCCAGATGCTGTGGTGGCTTTGGAGACCAAAGAGAAGCATGGTGTGCACAAGCCCAGCTGCTCATCAGAGCTACGAACAGTGGGCTGGCACTGCAAGAGGCACCAGGAACCTGGACAGGGACGCCTCAAACCAGGTACAGAGGAAGGAGGTGAAGACACCTGTTTTGGAAGATGATAGAGGAAATCGTGAAGAGAATTACCGTGAGGGACATCAGATATGCCTTGGCTTGGAAGAAGTGTAGGTGTTAAAGCTGAAAAAACAGTGGCTGGACTGTGGAGAGGAATAAATATTAAAAGCAACAGCTAGAGGAAACAGATCAATTGGAATAGCTCGAAGTGAAAAGATATGAGAACATCAGACATATTACAGTGCAGAGCCTTGTGAGATGCAACAAAGATTCATGAGACACCAATGGATTTTAAAAAATTTTAAAAAAAAATTAAAAAAAGAAATCACCGAGAGATGCTGGATATGGGAAAAGATGATGTGAGGAATTTTGGCTTTTTTGCTTTCCCATGCTAGTGCCCAGGTCTGTAAAATTCCACTCAATACAAGGGAATATCTATTTCACAGAGACAACTGGTTCAAGAGCATTAGCAAGTGCAAAGTAAACCAAGGGGTGAGAGAGAGAACTTGTGCCTTATCAGCCCAATAATTCAGCAAACAAAGACAAAACTGTTTTTCCGCTATTAATTTGCATTTCTGTCAGTTCATATAGCTGAACATACAGTCCTAAGACACAATAGAATGATTAAAAATAAGACAGGAAAGAAACTCACTGATATCTTATATCATGCACTGCTTATCTAATACCACTGATTACTAGCAAAACTGTTTGTTTACCCTCAAGGCATAGAAGCTTGAGGTTCTTGCTATTTTTCTTCCTTTCCTCTTTTCAATTTTCCACTGATTTTCATGGTGTTGAAAGCACTGTATCGCATCTAAGGATCAGCCTATAGAGAGGCATTAAAGAGGAATGAGGAAATTATTTCTTTTTTACAGCAGGATTCTTTTATAGGAATAATCAAATCTTTTTCAGTATTCATTTTTGCACCTGCACAGAATGGCTAATAAGGAATCTGAAAGAAATTCTCTGGGAATAACTGTGGGCATCAAGGTGTTCCATACAGAACCCCATTGCAGCACAGTCTTCTGTTGCCTACTGTAATGGAAAGGGAGCTCTGCAAGACAGATATCCATCTATAAGAGGGTTGSTATCAATTTGATGTAGCCAGTGTAGGAATAACAGAAGGCTTCTCCCTGCAAATATGATTGCTGCACTATTCACAGCAGAAAAAGCTGTGCCATGAAGGGTTTTTTTTACTTCATTGTTGAACAAGGTTGAGATACAATAGAAAAGATGCCCTTGGCATCTCATATAAAGACACATAAACAACAATAAGCCTCTTCCCAATGTCCATTGCCTTATTCATGCCTTTATAATGCAGAATTGAGAAAGACTCCTTGACGTAAAAAAGAAATAAATACATCTGTTTCATGATCACATCCATTAGGATAGAAAGAAGGGGATAAAAAAGTAGACTTTCCTGCTATTTAACCTTAGGAGAATGGATGTCTCTTTTTCTGTCAACATAGACTCATTCCATGAATTAGTCATGATGATTCAATTATCTTCAAATATGTAAAGCACAACCTTTTAAGTAGACTAATTTGGGAGCTTGCTTCATGGCCCTCTGCTTCCATTTACCACTCGGTCCTAGATTAAAGGACAGAGTTTGCCTCCGTGAGGTGGCATGGAGGACATGACAGGAGTGTCTGTCTCTTTCCTCCTGCTAGAGCAGGGTGCTTCTTTTGTGTGTCATGGGGACAGAGAACTTGACTGCTTTTTCCGTAGCATAAGCTCAAAAAGAACACAATTGTCTCCTGTGTTATGTCAGAGGATGAGAGAGAAAGAAAAGATCAGAAAGGATGTGAGCATGGCAGAGGGTTAAAATTTGCAAGTTTTGATCTTCTCCAAAGCTGCTCTGGGTTTAATCCATTGTTTAACAGCAGCCCAAAGCATCACTGTCCTGTAAGGATGTTACATGATTCATGTGGTGGGCAGTTTGGTCACCCATTTAAACAAGGCCATAATTTGCAAAAACACCACAGAGTTCATGTCCAAAAGTACACCCAAGGCTAAACGTGCAGGTGCTTGCAAGGACCAGGGAACTGTGCAGCCATAACATGCTCCCGTGCTGTACCTTCCCCAGGCTGTTTCACTGCCCCAGAGCCCAGCTCAGGCTGCCAATGCCACAGAACCCTCCTGCTTCCCTGCACAGCACTTTGCACAGGGCAAGAGTCCCACGCTCCTTGCCATAACAAAACCCTGACTTGAAGGGGCCAGCAAATTGTGAAGAAAGTGGGAAATAATGCACTAGTAAAGACAGCAAAGGCATGTCTGGGACAGGTGGGAAGGAAACACCCCAAGCTGAAATAAGCTGCAAACATTTCTATATGTACCAATGCAGGAGACTGTAAAACAGGATGTTTACTGCTTCTGCATACCTTTCAAAGAATTTTTTATTAATTGGCAAAAATTCAGAAAATTATAATTCATGAACTAGCAAATGTACCTTAAAGCTTTAGATGAATGCAGTTCAATTTACAAACTGTATCCAGAACTTTATCTACACTTGATTTGGTAAGAATCCTCCCAGATTTACAAAGGAAAACACAGGTACATTTACAAGTGAACCCAAACTACCAGGTAAAATTGAAAAAAATCTTGAAAATATTCATGACAGCAAGATTAATCCCAAATTAAGACTAAAAGGAGGGAGAAAGTTTCTTTCTGCACTGATCGATGGAATAAGGTGGCTCACAATGTGCTGGATGTTAGCTGTGCGAAGTCTTCAGCTTTTCAGGAAAGAGATACTTGAATGCAGTCAAAAATTTAGGCATACATTAACAAGTAAAAGGAAATTACATGACCCATGTGACAGAAAAAGCCAGATACAAGAATCATGATTTGCTCAGCACTTAACTGGACTGATCCCTGTCTCTCTGATGGTCAGGATTAGCATTCTGCCAGAAGAAATGCTTCAGAGTTGGGAGGTTCTCAGCCTCTGGCTGCAGTGGGAAGCGCCCTAAATAGGGCTCAGTAGATTTTTTGCTTGTTTAGTGCCTCTCCATTCACAGATATTAAATCCCAGCATCAAAATCGTGAAAATCTGTTCTCTCTTGTTGATTTGGGAACTATACAAAATCAGGATTTCTGCCATTCCCACAGAGACTACTTCTAAAATATATACTATGCTATGTTTATGAAGGTTTCTGCAAAAATATTCAATTTTTTTCCAGTCCATCCATAAGTCTTTTTTTTGGACTAGGCAACCAGATACTAACTGGTTAATAGATATTAACAGCTTCAAAGACAAACAATGTGAAACTCAAGCCAGGTGTCTGTACTAGTGAATGCCCCCCAAAAAATCAACTTTTAACCATTGATCAGAGAGTAAGACACCTTCTGATGCTTTCCCTGAACCGGAGGTCAGATTACAAGGAGCAACACACRAAATCCAAGACTGAAGAGTGGTTTCTGACACAAACCATAAACGGAAGAGGACGATGAGGACAGAAACACTTCTCTGGGCCCTTTGGTCCCTATGCTGTGTGTGGGGATATTTGATACTGCATTTCATAATTAAAAAACAGATTGCCATAGAGGTGCAGGGATACAGCCCAAGACAAATTAACAGATGCTCTCTCACTTTTCTGAGTCTCTTGGGGCAGGCAACTTTGGATTTAACTGCTGAAAAAGCAGTTAACCATAATCTGTTGCCAGATGTTTAAGAATTGAGTGGGATTCTCAGGAAAGGGTTCCCATGGAGGAAGATCAGCTTTGGGAGCGATGTGCCAGTCAGCAGGGTAGCAGCCTCCTCCTGGGACAAAGAAATCAAAGGCGGCAGGGCAGAAAGGTGAAGGCTTCTGCTAACTTCAGTCAAGAATGCTGATTAAAAAAAGAAAAAAAAAAMCCACATCAGATAAAAGCRCTGTTTCCTCTACATTGCAAAACACAGGGAGATAACACAGAGTGCTGGTAAGAGGGACAAAAACAATCCCCTGCAAGTGGAAGTCAGGAGACCAGCCAAAAAGTGTTTTGTGTTTGCAGAGTTTCTTTAAATCCATGAGTCTTCTCATCATTTCAATCCACAGGGATTTTCCTTTCCCAGGGAGCTAATTAAACTACACAGCATGTTTTTTTAGCTAACAAGAAGCCCATATCCTTTATGGGACTATGAAAAACTCCATGAAAGCCAGGCTATCACAAGCAAGTGCTGTACGCAGAGCATTGATATGGCCAGTACATACTGCTGTGTAATGCCAAACACCAGCACTTCTCAAAAGTGTTTCCAGGCTTTCAGAGACTTTTTTCCCCTAATTCTCAGTATTCTCCATTTCCACTTGGTGTTGATATTSTTTATTTTCCACTCAGCTGACCAGTTGCAGGCACTGCCAATACCACTCCATACATGAGGAATATTGCCGCTCCATGTGCAATAACCAGGAGAATAATTATGGATTTCATCTGCTTAAATGCAGGCAGAACCAGAGCATGTGGGTCTGTAGCCACTTAAGTTTGGGAGGAAAGAAAATACAAAGGGACTTCTGTACTGCCTCCTTCCCTCTGGGAAAATCCCCMAGTCCCGTGCCAGCAGCATCACGCACACAGCCCTTTGAGCTGGGTGAGCTCCCCACGGACCATCACTCTTCAACATCAGGAGCTAATCCTTAATTCACACTATTATTTGCTTTGGCAATTTAGTCCCTCTGCATGGTCAACATTGCATTTCAAAATCTGCACTGCTTGCTTTTGCTGCGCATGACCTTGGACTTTTTATCTTAAGCAGTCCACAGCTTAGCCCTGAGCTCATCATCCAGACAAAGACCAGGATACAGGTAGTGCCCACGGGAAGCCTGTGTGTTGTAGAAGAGCAGCCTGCAACCTTTCTTCTACATTCCTGCAGACATGKGGCAGTTCCTGCCCTAGTGCAGCTCAGCCTGAACCAATGGCAGCAAAGGAGCAGTTTAGATCAGACTATGCTGTCTGCAYGACTGGGATGAGAACCATGAAGTGGGATTTTTAAGAACTCTAGTCTTTCCAAGGTGTAGTGACGGACCAAGATACGTGGTACAGAAAAACAGCTGGTGGCTGAAAGAAGTCTTGTTAGTTTTGCTTTTTAGGGAATCTTGCCTCTCATTTTCACCAGTCCCACTAATTAGAGATCAGAGGGCTTGGCCATTAACCATGATGTTAATTTTTCAACCATTTGGGGAGGGAAAGAAAGACACCTGCCGCATCCTGCTTTTCTTTCCAGTCATTTCCTCTTTTCTTTCTCTAGCCTTCAAGTGCCACATAGAAACTGTTCCTGATAAAGAGATGTGCCTGCATTAAATGCACTCAACTACGAACAGAGGTTTGCTTTTTCTCTATTGAGAATAAGGAAGTGCCTCACAGGCCATGCTAGRCAGCATATATTTTGAAATACTGGATACTGTAATTATTTCTATTCCATTTTAAGAACAACACATCAATAGTCAAGCAGCAAATACTCCCTGCACAGTAAACTGGAGGAAGAGCCAGATAGCTTGTTTAAAATTCAACACGTCAGCCAGAAAAAGTGCAGCCAGAGAGAAAAGGCTGTGTGCRTTTCTGCTGTCTTGAAAGAAGACAGAAGTCAGACACAGGCCACATCAGAGGTGACAGCAACGACCCAGAGTGAATTCTGCCCAGCCAGCTTGCAGAATCCCACATCCTTGCTGCCATGGCCCAGCCAGCTAGCACCTCATCCTGTACCCCCGTGCCATTAAGGCAGCAGACACATCATCAGCTTTCCTTTGTTCTGGGGAATAAAAGGGCTTTTCTGCTTCATATGGTGCTGGGAAGTTAATTTATTGATTCTTTTAAGTGTGCAAATATTGCAGTAGTATTACAGTGTTTAATGGGAGAACTAATACTCTCAACTTCCCAGACCATATCCAAAGCTGATTCGTTTTGTGTTACCCCATATTTATATTCAGGCTGGGAAGCTTGACCATAGTTTTCCCTAATGCTGATGAAATGGCCTAGCTGATCTATGGACTTGAACATACGKCACTGATTTACAAATGACGTCTCTTAAAACCACTGACTGCACTCGAATCGACGCTTACTCTAACCCTGCTCTGTCCAGCATTTCCAAACCACAGTTGTCTGGGGAAAGAAATGCACAGCTAACAAAGGGAGGCTGAATAGGTATCTCTGGATACAGTTCTGACCAGGTTTCTAACACTGAACAGGAATGGTATGGTCTTTTGCTGTTCAGTATGGCAAGATAACTCATACTTTCTGAATCTTCAGGCATCATTGAGGTCCTCATCCTTATATATGAATCACAATRTTACTTCCACATGCATGAGCTGGAGATATATATACACACACAGACACACACATATATATGTAYATATTCACAGAGCAAGGAATCTTCAAGAACTCAAAAGAATAACCTCTCTATTGTGCATTTCTGTGATTCTTGAGAAGAATTTTCAAAGCATTCAAATCACAGCAAGTTGGTTGTACACGTACCAGAACTCACGATAAGAAACTCGGGAAGAAATAAATGCAGRTAAAAGGACATTGTGTCCCACCACTATGAAAAGAAAAATTTAAAATGCCAAGAGCCTTCTGGCCAGCTGACAGGAGATCCTTACACCCCTGCTATTGTACATGTCCCTATTAATGTTCACGCTTTACACTGTGAATTGCCGAGCGCTTCATGCTCACTGTGAACTGGAGCATTTCTTGTGATGGTGTACTTTCCCATGACTGCTTTCACTCTAGCACAGGACTTCTATTGAGAGCAAACTCACAAAACAATACTCCATAATATGCTTATTTTCTCCAAGTAGTGCTGAGAAGCCAGTAGGTGTCCCAGCACACTCTTGCCTGCACTCCAGTACAGCAATACGACGCATGGGCTTTTGTGGCACACATTACTTTTTGGCTTGGGGATTGTAAATTGTAATTGGTTATTGATGGAGTTGCTTGTGATCGAAAGTGTCACTGATGACTGCCAGGGGATGGTTCTTCAATTAATCTTCTATGACTTAGCATATACTAGCCTTTTTCTGCTTCAGTCTTACATACATTAAAACTCTGGCTTATATCAGTCAATATAACAATATACACATATGCCAGGTACCTTTTATTAAAATGTGATGGCTTACAGATTCTTAAAGTCAAGTGTCCTATTTCCTCAAAGCAATCTTCTTTTCATCCTGCCCTGCATCTTTCACAAAGCTGACATTTAGAAATAGWTTCTTTTCAAAATTTTCTTTTACAGACCATCCAGGAAAGCTTTTTCTGATTTCACACAGGATTTTCATTGTGCTTTCAACCTCTGCTACCAGTTTTCACTCTTGCAATTTTTGTTTGTGAAATCACTCTGCTAAAACCATGCACAAACAAAAATATCAACAAAAGAGAAATTTTTACTGTTGTTTGGAATAGATGTCTCTGCTTGTGTGCTTCAAAATTGAGAGAAGTAATTAAAAAAAAAAGTGGATCCAGCAAGTCAAGCTGGTAAGAAACTCAAGAGAGTGAAGAAGAACAGCCTGAACTCCATCTTGACAGCTGCTTCTGGTGATAAACCCAGCAATTAAATTTGCTATGTGAAGAAGAGGTTGGGTTTTATCTATAGGGACCTGGGAAGGCCCCTCAGACAGACAGACAGAGATGCTTTTTAAGGTATAAATCTATTCAAGCAACTTTGGAGAGGACTGAAGATTTGAGCACAAATATCCTCCTTTTATCCGACAAATATCACAGTKTATCTTCCATTTATCTTGTCTGAAAACTTACTCTTCTGTTAMTGATATCCTAATTTTCCTTTAAAAATGCCTTGGCTGTTTGACTTTTATAGATTGATCACCACACAAATCTACTGCTGTAATCATTCTCTCTCCTCTGCATTTATAGCCTTACATCCATTAGATTTGCATATATATATTCATACAAGCACTTGAATCTCAGAGTTTTTTGACAGAGCAATCTAATTTTTATAATTTATATATTTTATTATAATAGCAGCATTTCATTCCCAGTAAATTACCAAGTTGTTTTCACTGAGTGCAGTAATACAGCTCAACACTAYTTCTCTGAGAAAGTAGCAAGAATTCTCCCTCTACCTCCCAATGTAACAGAGTCCACATGGTGTGAAGAAGTCATATATAAATTCTTGAGACAGCACCAATTTGCAGCATCTGGAGGAGGCAGGGGTCAAAAGTGAAACCCCACTGAAATGGTACCACACAYGTGACACAGTACCATCAGTATGTCAAATATTAAAGGATCTATGATAAATATTTCTCAGATCCATACACCATAGTCAATATCATCTTAATKACAGCAGAATAAATTGGCTCAAATAAGCACATAGAATTAGTCTGTCTTGGTTGAGAAAGCAGTAGCTTGCCCTCCTGGATCGCTATTTGAGTTGCAGAAATCTTCAAATACCTCATTTACCCAAGGACAGTGAGGGATTCATTGGCTGTTACTTGTCTACCCTTGCACTCACGTCACTCAGGATATAGCCAAGAGTGGCATGCCCGAGGCATTTGCATTTTCAGTTCACTCCACCGTAATCTCCTTTTGGTCAGCTCTGTGGTCACTGAATATGCTGCCTCTCAAAAAGGTGCTGGGAGACAGTGACACTACTGGCCCTAACAGGGAATGATGTTTCCACATTCACTTCTCCAGATACCTCTCTGGCCATGGTCAGAGACTGATAATATTGGTGTTTCCAAATGAAATGTTTGCTTTACCCAGTTTGCATTCCCACCCTGGCCTATTCTGCAGGGAAATGTCTTAATAACAGTTTTAGGAATTGCAATTTAATAAAACCAGGAATTTGGTCCTGCTCATAAATCTCTAGCAGGAAGAACTCATGTTTATGAAACCAAAGGTGAGATGCAAAATCTGCAAGAAAATGTGGGTAAAGCACAAATCTGGAAATTAGAAGACCGAAGTTGAAGACCTTCATTAACTTTCTTGAACTCCTAGTCTAACACCCTTTAGACTCAGTTTCCCTCTAGCAAAAAAAGAATGAAGCTAGTTTTCTTCTGGGGCAAATTTTGCTGGTATTTCTCTACAGAAATGCAAAATATATGAGCAGCAGTATTCTGGTAACTTAAGATTCCACACAGAGAAAATTGTTTTAGCATAACTTAACAGGATAAAAATCTGAGTCTTAAACAAACCCCAGAAGTATTCCGAGTTTAGCAGGTCAAAATGAAGGCCTTTCACATCTTTTTCATATGCATAAAGGCATGAGGTTTAGAGAAAGCACTTCAAATTCCTTTAAAGCCAAATAAAACAGTCTGGTTCTCTGGGGAAACAGGAATAGGGTTCAGGTTGGAAAGAGCAGGTGTAATCAGCATTTCTCTCTGTCACAGAGATGGAACCCTAGCATCCTTTTTGCAAAGAAAAGCAGGGATTAAGAACTCTAGCCCAAATTAAGGGTTTAGACTGTATAGTCTAGATGAGCAGCTCCTCCTTCATGCCCTACAGAACATTTCCCATTAGCTCAAAAGTCCATGATATTTTAAAGGAAGATTGTTCAGGCTGGAAGAACATTTCAGGATGTCTAGTCCAACCCCTTGCTCAAGACAGGGTCCAAGATGAGTTCAGACTAGTTTCTTAGGACTTTGTCTATTTGGTCTTGATAGATACAAACAGTTTGCTCTCTCTCTTCAATGGCTAAAGCAAGTTAATATTGGTTTTGACAAGAGTCCTGCAGTCACAGCAAGCAACTACAAACCAGAAGGCAGGTTATTAAACCAAAAGCGTGTCTGTGGGCTGAGACTCTAAATGAGCACTTGCTAACAAATTGCCTCAGGARCAGGCCAATGCAGTTAAAGCAAAAACAAGAATCAAAATCCATTCCACACACATGGTTAATATTTTAATCAACACRTTTTTGTCGTGTTTAAATAAACTATCTTTCTCATTTGGATCTTCATGGCAATGTACTTCACCTGATCTCAAACTCACTCAAGAGTGGCTTAACAAATTCTGTAATAAAAGCCTCTGACCAGAGAAGCACCCAAAGGACCGAGCCAGTGACTATGTACTTGATAAAATTTAAAGCATCAGGCTACATTTCACCTTGTTGCACTACCACATGAGCCAAGTTTAGCAGTGGTGGCTCAGCAATAACATTCAGGCTAATCTGCCCAGTGAGCATCACAGCATTTCTAAAGTATTTGCCAGAAACTGTTTTGCCAGCCTAAAGCCAGCCYTCTTCAGCCTCTGGAAGATCATGAATTGTCCCAGGTGGTAACACAGACCAAGATGATGGAAAAAGTTACTTGCACACACCTACATTCAATATTTATTTTAAAGTTTTGAAAAAAAAAACAGTTTCATTGTGATACCGGAAACCTCATCCCTACCAGCTCAGTTTTAATTTTAACACTTGATTTACCCACTTCAAAACATGAATCCTCCAGAAGATGATGTCAATGTATATATTTTTAAGCTCAAAAGAATATGAACATGAAGCAGATATACACATGGCCATACACTAGAAGAGGCATGCAGGTATGTTTTACATTATACATTATATTAATTACAATATACGCTGTATTAATGCTGGCCATGAAGTTTCAGCACATACACACATGATCACAAATATATAGGTAAACATACATATCAATAGTAGTAAAAAGTTGCCCTCTTATTACTTCTCTAAACGAAGAGAGCTTTCTCACAAACCATCTAAAGGCAATAAATGCCCCAGAAGACACTCGGTGACTTTAAATAAAGCCCAGATAAAAGTAACAATGTATCATGAGCTAATTATATCTGCAACACACTCCAGGCTAGTAAAGGACAGACCTTTATCATTACATTTTTCTTACTCACTATTTAATGATACACAGTCATTTTTAATAATAAGCATGGAAAAAATAATTAACACTTTAAAAGCACATCACTTGTTGGTGATTTTCTTCCTTAGCTACTTATTAGACATTCAATTTGTTCATGAGACCAAAACCCAAATGTTTCCAGTGAATTTAAGGAATATTTTTCTCTGCRGGAGAATCTAACAAGACTTTGCTGAAGATATGCTGGCCTATTGCCTTAATATTTGATAGTAAAGTGCATTGGTAGTGCATTTAAAAAAGAGACATCACGAAAGCAAATTGAAATAATTAAGAGAGAGAATCCAGAATTTTTTTATTCAGCAAGGGCTTCAGGTACCTCTAAAATAGATCTTTCCAGCATCAGTAGAGTTACACCAGAAATCAACAGGGTATCATTTCTTGCCTTGTGTGCCCTCAGAGACTCAGACTGACCAAGTTTCTGAAACCATGCCTAACATAAAGTATTTACACGGTAGGGCTGGAGTCAGTCGAATTACTTAGCTGCTTGAAAATAAATCCCTACACACTTGCATAGCCTTACCCCCATATCTAAATACTTTCCTATTATTATGCTGAATTACTCACCTCAGATCCCAGGCTCAGCCCTCCTGTGCAGACTGGCTGACTTGCTGAGCTCAGCTGTGATGGATGCCTCAYCAATCCACCCTGCTGGGAAATTACAAGTTTATTTTCTTCCAGCCCCTCCTCTAGTAGTTTGAGGGTCTTCCTAAAGATATTTGTGATAAATGTTTTGAAAACTCTTCAGGTGAATAGTCCTAAGAGATTTTTCTGATCTGCTTTTGTTAACAAAGGGGAATTCCAACCCTATCTCTATTCTGTTAAACACAGGAAACATAAATTTAAAAAAATAGAAAAAAAGAAACAAAACAGATCCTTCAATAGCAAGGTGTTTAATAATAGTCCTTGACAGAAAAAAAAGAAAAAGGAGATAGAATATAAAAAGTCTTCTGCTAAGGACTTACACGATATGAAATTAATATTACAAATGGCTTGGCATGTCAGTAATTTAGGATATAATGAAAGTTTAAGCCCACAAATCTCTCTCGCTTTCTTCACTTCTGTTCTGCTTTTTGGGGCTGTAGCTCCAATTCTGCCTAAGAGAGCAGAAGATGGCAATTTCAGGTTTTAATGCTGATGAGGATGATGTAGGAAATCCTTTGGCTGTTGACTTGTTAGCATGCTAGGAAAAAAAGTAAATACCAGTTTCACACAGGGCAAGCCCCGAGTCGTTGATCAAGTGTATCAAGCATGCCGCCTCTGCCAGAAGAGATGGTAAATCTGCTGAAGTGGAGAATTTGCTATGCAAAGGGGCTGCCGCAAGAGGGAGGTCCCATTGCACCCAGCTGGGCTCGCTCACCTCAGCTGCGTGGAGCATCACTCTCCCCTCCATCCCCCTTCCATGAGAGCATGGGAGCCATCCCCCGTCTTCCCCTGCTTTTCTCGAGCCCGTCTTGCACAAGACAGACGCTAACCCCCTGGAATGCTCTCCCCTCCCCTTCCCTGCCACCTCACCTCTCCCTGYCTGTGCAGAAACCGTCCGTGGGCTGAAAGTCATTTTGGTTGCACACCACTCCTGACTCGGGCCGGSTCTCAGCTACCTGGGAATACACCGGCAGCAGGTTACACACAAACAATCCTGCTTTCACTGGGGCAGAAGAGGGATACAATTCTTGTGAGCAGTATCTGTTCATCACGACTGTTCATCACAGYGACACCGAGGCAAAGGAAGAAGCAGGTTACTGTAGCGTGATATAAATGTCCTGAAAGAATTCCTTAAGATGCCAAATCATTGTAGTTCTCTTCCTCAAACTGGTCCTCTTTTGTCTGAGCTAACTCTTATGTTATGTGATTTCTGTCCTCTACCATGATGCTGCATTTTGTTATTTTTGAAAACTTACCTGGAAAACCTAATAAATAATCCAAAATGTTTCATTAATTTCTTTACATTTCCAACAATGGCACAAAAGCATGTGGGTTTGRATTTTTTTATCCAGTACAAATCAACCCTGTAAAGGTCCTTGACACCATTTTAAACAGAGATACTAGTTCTGACTTCCAGTCACCCTGTTACCTCTTCTTTTCTGACACAGACGGGAACCTTCACAGGGACCATCTGACTCTGCAAGAGCATTATGGGGAGAGCCCTCAAAATCCTGTGCATCTCCGAGCCTATGATCCAGCAGAAGCCTTAGGGCTATTTGGCACAAACCTATGGCTGGTGTGACTTGTCACAGCTTCATGGAAGTCACTGAAGCTTTAAGAGTTTGTAGCAGCAGAGGGTGTGGCYAATGCAAATGAAAGCAGAGCTTCTCCGGGAGCTTTTAGGAAGAGGTTAAAGCATGCAAGATCCTCCTGCCATGACTGGATTGTCAGGCAGCTTTCCCTCTGGTTTCTAAATAGAAGAAAAAGAAAAAAGTTTCTTTCCAGGCAAAGAGATTCCAGAAAAAAAGTGAAATAATTTTTTTCTACAGAAATTCTCTCAGACCCAGAACAAAAGAGGGGGAAATCCAGCAGCAGCAACCCTTCTGTGTCTGGAGGGGCTGGACAGCTGTCAACAAAAAAGGCTCAACTCCTGTGAAGGATTTTCTTCTCCTGATCATCTCATGCTGTGGCCTTCATTTATGTCCTTTGAAGCACCTCCTACAAAGCTGAGGGCACCATGCTGAAATTTTCCTCCAGAATAGGGCCAAGCAGTTGAGTAAGGTAGGAAAGGAGCCCAGCAAACACGTTCCTTCGAAAAAAAAACTCCTACCTCAGAATCTGTGCAAAAAACATGCTCTCTTCCTGCTTTTCCACATACATTCTCTAAGCCACAAGTTTTTTCATATAAATCCTTTACGACAAAGTCACTCTCCATTTAAGTGCTGCATGAGTGTGTTGACTCATTTCTTGCTTTAGGTTAGTCTAGAAGTTTGTTGTTTTAAAAATTTTCTTTTCTTGCCCTTGGAAATGTCACAAGAACTTCATTTTTGGACTTCATTTACTCTGCATAAATGGAGTAATGTGTTGGCAAAAATGTTGTGTCACCTCCATTCCCTAAAAGGAGCATGGGAGATGGTAGGAGTGTCTATATCTGGTTAGAAATCAAAACAGTTTTTCCAATGCCACTTAGTTACTCATGCAGTGCTGGGTTCAAAGGACCATGATGCACACCATTTTTTAGATGAACAAGAGCCTGTTCCCCTCGAAGCCTGTCTCCAAAAAGGCCAGCAATGAGGAGGAATGATACAGGAGCAACACACACCATCTCAGCAGCACTGCTGCTAAACACCTTTACGTCGTGTTTGGAGAACACTGACAAGCCCATGTGGATCCAGGATGACTCCAAGCACGTGCTTAGCCTGAGACATGGAGTCAAGAAGACATCACTGAGCTGGCAGATATTGGCTTGTGTTTTGCATTAGTCTGGGGTATTAACAACTGCAGGGTCTCCCACAAGGCTGCTGCTAATGGGGGTGCTCTATTCTTGCACATCTGGGTGATACAAGCACCCTTAAAAACAATAAAATCATCCTTACTGGCTCCTACATGACAAGAATCAGCGGAAGACTGTGGAAGACTGACGGGCTCTGTCCTTTGGTTGATCTGATGTTCCAAGATATCTCTCCAAGCTGGCACACCTCCAGGACCTACCAGTGCACATCCTCCACCTTTTTTTGGTTAATTCTTCCTGACAGGGCACCTGAACTAGCAGTTCTGTGGCAGTTTGTTCTTAGCTAAAACACAGACTAAGGGCATGTACAGAGCTTGTTGTGCTCCTTCACAGAAAATTCCCAACTGTGTCTTGAGGTTATGAAATAACAACAGGAAAGTAATAAAAAAGCAATAGTTATGCCTCCGAGGACCTTGCGCTCTGCATCCTGGGTTGGGATTGCTCACATAAAGGTTATTTCCATGGGCAAAACACAAGCTGGAAAGGCACTGACTTGAGCATCCCCAACATCACAAGATYAGTCTCACACAACTTCTTCCAGGGTGACTGCATCATCCTTACAGGCAACTAATGCCCACTCTGCACAAACAGCATAGGACATATATTTGGCACCATTTTACTGCCTCCAGCTATAGTCCAGACCTTCCATTCTCTATGGGAGCCAGAGGGTTATTTTCAGAGTCTGCAAAAAGCTGAGAAATTTCTTTTCCAGATTATGTTAAGATAATGAGATTCTCTTTCCATGTGTTTGCAGTTAATGCTGCAGGTGGGTCCTTGCTTTCTGAGCATTTCCACGCTGCTCTGTCAGAGTGCACSCCAGACCCTGGTACCAAAGTACAGGATAAAACTACAGCATTCCAGAGATTACATGAAGGCAAGGATGACCTCTGTATAGTTATTTGCCCAGGTTAGCATGTAGCTCATGCTGGATTTTCATGTCTTAGTAAGAAATTTGTTTTTGCAAAGTTAAACTCATATGGTCAAAAGTCAGGCTAGATCTGAGCTGAATCCAGTTTTACGAAGCATGCCTGAGAGACCCTGAAAAATATGATTATGGCTCATTGGGGTTTTTTTAAATAATTTAGTTTTCTTTAACAGTCCAGCAGAATCAAGTAAGTGTTGGGAAATGATCTCTAACTTTTAAATGTCTCTCTCAGATATATCATTAAAGTTGGCTCTGGCAATTCACAAGTTTTAGGCACTCATCAAAGAATCCACACACAGGTCAGGTATTATTAYTATTGCTTGAAAACCCTCTCAAGTAAAGATTACTTATAGATGAGATGAATATTGAATAAATGTAATCCATGGATTAATTAGCTAAAGCCCTATGTTAATCAGAAAGCAAGAAAGGGAGAAACACTAGCTCATTAAGCATTTACAAGTATGTTGTATGTGCTTCCAGGATTCAGTTACCCTCTCTCCATAACACAACTGTTTTTTATTTAACACTTGGACGTGTGTGAGACACCCAATGTCCTCGTATGTTAAAACTCAAACCTGTCAAATTATATAGTGTTAGTCATCACCAGTGTGAGGAGAAAAATACTAAATATTACAGGACAAAATATTAGTGCTACAACTCCATAGATTGTATACACATGACATTTACATAGGTAGTAGCTGGATTCATGGCTGTGCATTACTTATTCACACCTTGTGTGGAATAACTCAAGAGGTAAAAGACTCATCCATTAATCTCCCCCCCCCAGTCTATAATCCTAAGAAATCCTAAGCCCTGCAAGACACTTTATCCTCTTAGGAAAATCAGGCTTATAAACCAAGGCATGGTAGCATGCCTGGTGCTGAAGAATTGCTGATGAATTCCCCATTGCATGGCTATGCAARCTCTGGTCAGCCCTGCACAGACCTCTCATCTGTTTGATGCACACACAGAGACATGGAATGTCCTCGTGTGCCACCTCTCTCACAGCCCACGAGGCTTATTGCTCTCCTAGGCGTGCCATGCTGGGGTCTTGTAACATTTTTGTGTATATTTTTCTTTTAAGGGAGCACCTTCTACCATTAAAGATGGGTGTCAAAAGGATGTGAAATGAAGTACATTTTTCATACTTCACATACAGCATTTTGTAGAATATCCCACCATAAGGGTTTTTTTTCTCCATGAATAATTCCATGTTGGAATATCCTTCTTTCTTTAAACTTTTTTGTTTTGACCAATGTTCTTCAGYGTCCACAAACTACAAGCACAATATCACACAGGCAAAACCAGCACGGAGGTACAGCAAGATCTCCACCAGCCTGATTCTGGGGGAGAAATTACAGATCTCTAAGCACTCACCAAAAAACAAGGCAAACACGGCTGGCAAGTCTGTGGTTTGGCCTAAACATTTTGCACTTTTTCTTGGTCTCATCTTACATGACACCACTTTGTTGCACTGGATCCCACTCCTYCCCAGGCTCTGCTGCCCAGCCTCCTTCTGCTTCACACCCTCTAGCACCGCCTGGTCCACCTCAAAAGTGACAGTGGCTCTGCAAGTCTGCCACATGTTCCCCCCGAGGACGTTTACCACAAGGAACAAAGACTCCGAGGTTTCTTATCGTGCTTGTGTGGCCGCACGTCAGCCTCAGGTGGCCCATCACTTCCAGACGAGTCAGASAGCATCGTGTGGGATGGGTTATTTATTTTTCTTGAGACTCTGAGGCAAAGGGAGCAGCATAGCATATGCAAAGGGTCTGTTGCACCATAGGCTGAGTTGCAAAGGTAATGTAGGGATTTCTACTTAAGGGTAAGTCCTTGGGCAGACACTTTATTAAGACTCTTCATTGGGAAAYACTTGCCAGGCATTATGCAACTCCCTCCTCTCCATGAGATGGAGTCCAATGGAGTTGGAAGCGTGAAAGATAAAGATCCCTACCTACGCAAGAGTGAAATGCTGCCCAGCCTGTAAAGTACAGTTTTATCATGATCAATCCCCGTACCTTTGACAGCACAAGGGGAAGCAAAGCAACATCCATACAGAGCTTAGTGCAAATATGTTCACCCATACTGATGCGTTGCTTCATGAGCACTGTGCAAAACAGCCCCTGTTCCTGCTCTGTCCCATGTGCTGGACCCCTCAGCTGTCACTGCCACTGTGAGGATGGTGATGGAGGGTGATCTTATCCCGYCATGTGGCAAGGGGTGCCCGGGGCCTCTGTGACTGCTGTGGAAACACCACACATTCCCCCACGGCTGTGAACAGATTATAAAATCAAAGAGCTGGCATTTCAGCTCCGAGCAGGAAACAGAGGTATTGCCCAGTCTCACACTTTGGTAGTAAAATGAGTTTGCATTCCCTGTCATTTTTCAAAATCACGTCCTTGGTACCTGTGGGTAGGCCAAGTGGCACAAGCAGGTCTGGAGCCTGCCCCAGCTCCAGTGCAGGTTATGCGTGAATCACTGACTCTTTGGTGGGGTAGAAACCAGGGCACTCAACTCTGCAAAGAGATGCTCACATAAGCATACCTTGAACATGCAAAAAGCATCTGAGCATGCCTTGATGGGAAAGAAGGGTGCCATGAAACAATAAAGGGTAATTGTTTTAAACTAAAAGAGGGTCAATTCAGATTAGGTACAAGGAAGAAATTTTTTTTACACTGAGAGTGATAAAGCACTGGAACAGGTTGCCCAGAGAGGTGGTGGATGCCTCATCCCTGGAAACATTCACGTTGGGTCGCTGAGCAACCTGGTCCAGTTGAAGATGTCCCTGCTCATTGCAGTTGAGTTGGAACAGATGACCTTTAAAGGTCACTTCCTGCCCAAACTGTTCTGTGATTCCATGGGGCAGAAGCAGTGCTGTCACTGAGTACAGTACAGGGAGGATGGAGGGTGGGGTGTGATGAGCATCCACACCGCTTTTACCTCCTGCCACATGATTCTTCAGAAACTTGATCTTCATTTAACTATCAAAGCTATGTCCCTAGATCCTCTGTTTGGGAAAGAGACACTTGGGGCTGAGGCAACTGAAGTATCTTGCAGAAAATCTGTTCCAGTAGCCTCCAGCAGCTGGGAATGTCTCCTTTTTTCCTGGAGCAGTATTAATTCAATGACCTAGCAGTCACATTGGAAACAAACCACATCGACATATAGAGTTACAGGTGAAACTCATTCACTGGGAAAACCTTCAAAAAGTGCTGTCACTGTCTTCAGGCCCAGTCAGTCCCACTGGTGTGGGGAACACACAGTGAAAATGCCCTGTGCAATGAACTTGTAGGGTTAGTTGTTAATAATATATGGGCATAGACCATACATTATGTATTAAGCTCAGGAGAGCCAAGCTAAAGTCAAACATAGATCAAACATTCCATGGGATTGGACTTTAAATACCTGAAAGGTGCCTTTGGACTCAAATTCAGTGAGCGAAAAGCGGAAGAGAGGTTCAGGCTGGCACCTCCTCTGTTGCTGCACTTGACCCAGAGCAGGAGACATCAGCATATGTCAATGGTGTCAGCAGCCTCAAGCTGATCTCTGCAACATTCCTCTCATTTGGGATGGAGGGAAGGAATTAATGTTCTCCCTGTTAATCCTTGACAAAAAGTCATTATGCCAGGTCCCCCAGGGACACCTGTGCAAGCCAAGGGTCTGCAGCATGTCTCGTGGTGGTGTGAGGGTAAGCTCTCCTTTCGGGAAACCAAGAGAAACCCTGCACTGTGGATGCACCCTTGGATGCTCTCTGAGGAAGCTACAGCTGAGGCAGACRGTGCAGGTTTTACTCTGGAGATCACTCAGACAAACCTATTCTTGGCCCACTGAAAAACTGCAAGCTGCAGAATGCAATACAATACTTTGTGGTACTAAAGGACCTTCCAAATGAGGGTCTCACATTAATTAATTAAGCCTCAGAGCACCTAGAAGGAAAAACTATCCTATTTTACCAGCAAGCGCAATGAGTATGCAAAGGTCACACAGAATAGAGGAGCAAAGGAAAGAGAGATCCTGGTATCCTGACTCCTGACCCCTTGCTGCATCTATTAGCTCATGAGTCCCCTCCAAGGGACACGCATGGGGTACAAAAGGTGACCCACAGCTGTGTCCCAAGGGACACTGCCTGGGAGATTTAATAAGATGCAGGAGAACAACTAACAGGGTTACACAGATTGACGCAGGTGAGTAAAGAATATGGCATTAAGAAAATTGATCCTTTGAAAGCCTCCAGCCACATGCTTATGTCAGAACCAGACGTGACTTGTGTCTGTGTTTCATACGACACCACCAAGTACCCACCAAAGGGCTTTCCTTCATGTTTAAATAATGAAATGCAATGTAATGCCAACAGGTGCTTTTTTCACAGGGACAAGGGAGAAGAAGGGAAAGCGTTTGGGTGGGCTGAGGCAGAGCCCGGGTTTTCCCTGCCTCTCCCACCCCTCCCTGTCCTCATGGCTCGTGAGCAAGAGGTCACCGACGGCTGGACGTGCCCGTCTGCCTGCAGTTCCAAGGAGACAAGCACATGGGCACTGGAGGAGAGAGTAACCTGTGTATGACTGGGGGGTGTGTGCGGCACAGCAGCGACAGTGTCTGTGCGATAGACGGGAGGCTGCCATGGGGAAGAAGAAGAAAAGTGCCTTACAGGTCATCCTGGAAGATGGTTGGTATCACTGTGAGAACATTTCTGTTCGCATGCTGCCAAATGCTTGACTGAAGGTCTTGGGGCTTTCCAACCACACCATTTTGCATCTCTCAAAGATAATAAAATTTCAGTTTGCTCGGGCAGGGAATTTTGTCAATCTGCCAGACTAAAGTAAATATTAAGAGCATTGCTGTAGGAAAAAAATATAATGTATRATCAATAAGGGACATTCTGCCAAGCTCAGTCGGAACTTAAGGGTTAGCTGTGTAAAGCATCACATGTGTAAGTTCCAGCAACAAATGCAATTATTCTTTGTTTTTTGTCTTGCAGCTGGAATAGAGTTTGATGGACAAGTCGACACTGACACAGAAAGTGAAGGTAATGTAGAGATTAACAAATGTAGTCTTGTTTGAAATACAAGAGGTGATACCTTTTCTTTTTCTCTCTGGCTTGTGACTTGCTCTACAACATGAACTCTTTCATGAGCTACTTGCAAGCAAGCAGATTTTTCCCTTGAGGTTTGACTTATAATAGTGGTACGTAAGCCACCATTCCTAAACAGCCTGTCCTCTTTTATCCACGTTCCCAGAGTCAAGGGCTGTCAGAGCCCACATCTCTTGGGTGTCAACCCCTAGTAAATCAGGCATTGCAGTAAGGCACCACCCAGTGCAGGGCTGGGACTGCTTTGCACTATACTGAGGTCCTGCTTGCCCTCCCTGTAATGCTTTCTTAGACCATAATACACTGGCATCTTGATTAATCACGGCCATAGAAAGGTAAAAAGGAAAACGGATCAGAGGGAGACTTATGGCTGTGAGGAAAAACAGGAAAAGCCCATGACAGGATTAAAAACACCTTTAACTCTGCATGTATAGTATAAATAGAGAGAGCTAAGAGGTAAGATCATAACAGCACCTGATAGATGACACAAATGTAGCTGTTACTACAAAAATGTTTCAGACAACTGTGTCTGTATTAGTCAGAAAATATGAGAAAGTAAATAGCAAACTACTGGGACTTAATGTTTTTTAAAATAAGTCATATCCAMCTTTTCCATATAGGTAAAAAAGGCAGTGAGATAAAAGTAACAAATAAATGCTTCCCATTTAACCTAATATTTGATAGGTTGCAAGTGGAAATTATGGTAATTGGCTGCCCCAAATTAACATTTTCCCAAAGAGAGAAGGTTGCCCTTTGACCTAGATCATCAACCGAAATTCGGCTGGGATGGACCATTACACAGTAAGTGAAACCTGCCTAATTGCTCTCAAGAAATGAGTTGAAAGCTTCTTCTCATTCCCAGTTGTCAAATGTGACAACTACCACCCACTAATTTTTTACCACTAACAAGCAAAAACTATTTGCTTGTTATTAATTTCTAACTTTTCACCAAACCAAAAATGTAAATAGCCTAATTATTTTTGCTTCTATTTTTCTCACGTTTTAGGCTCCTCATTTTACATTCGTCTGGATCCCGTTCCAGCACAATTTCCTTCTTCCATTACAATATCTCCCACTCTTTACTTTCATCAGCCAGAAATATTTGAAAATTAGAAGCCACAATACTCTAGAAAACTTACTATTGATTTTAATGTACTTGGTGGTAAAAGAGATGGAGAGACTTGGGGATTTTTGATTGGTTTTTTTTCCCCTTTCCATAACATTTTGCAGTTAAATCATGCTCCATTTCAATCCTTTAAACTGAAAGCACTTCTGATTTCTGGAAAGAAGTGGTTTTTAGCTTGCAATGCCAGTAAGAATGAAATCAGCCTTGTAGACTATCTGGTCTTTTTCTTCTCTGAATATGGACCGTCCAATATAAAACTCTGAGAAACAAAACCGGATACGGCCTGTGCTGTACCTTTTCTCTCTATAAATAGAAGAACTCCATTCCCAGCCTTGAAGAGTAAACATCTTTCAAGGACATCACATCAACAAGCAAACTACACCTTGTGTAACAGACTGCAATTTCTGTTTCCTTTKTTCTGGTGTGTTTACAGGTCAGGGAGATACCTGTCTGTGCTGTCTGATGGGTGGGCTTTTGCATTTGTAACTAATATCCAATTTTCTTATGGTCACCTATAAGCCACTGATGTGCTAAATTGCTCTATCTTAAATGGGAGTTGCGTAACCAAAGAGTTACACATGGTTCTTGGACAGGGCATAGCACAAAGCCCATCAAGATCAACAGGCACCTGCTCTTTGAATTTGCCAGGGTTTGCTGGCTGCCAGGTATCCTGGCTGCCCATGCTTCTCTGATGAATCTTTATTTTGTGGCATGGATTTCCCAAAGTAATTGTTTTTTATCACTTGCAGAAGATGAAGGAAAGGACAAGAAAACTAACAAACAACCCCTCAGGGAAACTGGCAAAGCAAGCAGACTTCAAAGCAAAAAGCAAGAGACAGACAAAGAAGAAAAAGAAGACAAAGAAGAAGAAGAGACCAAAAAGGAAGACAATGACAGCCAACAAAACAGAGCTTCTAGGAGAAAAAATTACCAAAGGAAAAAYAGAGATGGAAAAAAGGCAGGAGAGGAAGGAAGCCAAAGGAAAGACAGAGGCAAAACGGCTCCTACCAAAGATCAAAAGGAATCGGAAAACAAAGAAAAGAAAACAACCAAGAAAGGGAAGGAGGGGGAGAACAAACAGAAGAAAGACAGGAGAAACAGGTAATCAAACAATCCCTGACTATGGTGCCTTGCGTCAGACTGGCAGCAATATTGACATGCCAGTGGCATATGGATCAGAACAGCAAAACCAACAGACCRCAAACAAGTTCCTGCTCTCCTAGAAGAGACACAACAGTGGAAAACAGTGTAAAATGACACACAACCAAACAGTTTCCAAGTCATTATCATTTCTCAGCCAGTATCAGGTCTATGCATGTAGTGGAGTCGTAGTGCCTACAGCCAGGGGTAGAAAAGCTCTCCTAAACAAGGCAGCTTGAGACATTCCAATCTGGACAGGTTTTTTTGATTGGTCTATGGAATCATTCCAGTTAAAATGGATCCCTCATGTTGTGAAGTCTCTTCCTCTTTCAAATCTCACTTGTCCCAACTCTGCTTCTCCCCATATCTCCCATTTTGTTCTGAAGGCATGAAAACCATTTCTCTGGAGCCAGCTCTAGCCCTGGTAGCTGTAGGCATTGCTTCTATAGCTGAAGTTTGGTCCAAAGCATGACACTGGGCGAATTGTGGTGGGGCACAATTGCCTCCTCATTATGCTGGCTGGAAACAGCCTTGCTCTGAGTGTGAAGGGCACTGGCATCGCGCCGAGCCGGGGGATGGCAAGGCACTGTGCCTACATCACAGTGGGATCCCCAGGGCCAGCAGCACTGTGCCTACCCCAAGAAAGGCCTTCCCTCTAACTGCTGTGAGTTTTTCTATTYTGTATCCTCTATTTTGTATCTCTCCCAGTACTTCATCTTCTTCCAACTCATCTGACGAGGAGTCACTGTCAGAGGAAGAGCTTGCGATGCTGATGGAGCAGGTGGAGCAAAAGAAAAAACTGATTTCCACCATGAGGAACAAGCCCTGGAGGATGGTGAAGAAGCTCTCAGTGCTCAGGTACCCATTAAACTGGGAATCCCTACCCCAGGGGTTTTTGCTGACTGCTGTCAGATGCACTTGGCCTTTCCTTGAAATTGCATATCTGCTGCTGCTGTAACACTGCAGCCTCAGAAAAAGTGACCAGCAGAGCCTGGCCAGCCTATCTGGGATCATATGATCAGAGCTAAAATGTGGAATCTGATTTTCAGCCTCTGTAACCAAAGAACAGACAAAGTGCAAATCTGTTCAACTGATACCCATGGCCAGGTCATTCTACCCTCGTATTTAAAACCAAATGACTCACTACTGTCAGGCTACTTGTTAAAGCAAACTCCGTACCCTGGTTTGCTTATTCATGTCTTTTGTCAGACAGAAATCAGAGCAGCAAAGTGCTCTGTGTTACTGTACAGCAAAGTGTTTCTGCACAGCAAAGTGTTACTGCACAGTCCTGAGATGGGGCTGCTTGGAAAAAATTGCAGTATTGTTTGCAGAGGTTTATGCAGCAAAGATAATTCTGCCCCTACTGAATGTGGGAATAACTCAGGCAGCAGCAGAGACCCCTTAGTGAAGGGCAGTAGGGAGCAGTGGGGCAGGGCAGACCAGGGAAATCAAACCCCAGAGGTCACCAGGGAATGGCTCATAACAAACCATTCCCATGTGGAGGCAATGATTCAAATCCCAGCCCTACTGGCTAAGAATCCTCTGTAACCCCTTTCTACCAGGAGAGATTTCAAAATAGCATTGCAAAGCATGCACAGCCCCACAGGGAGTGGCGATGCCCCTGCTCCGTGTTTGCCGAGATGTTGCTCAGAGCTGCATTGACTGTGCTGTGAAGGCTGGTAGACACCACGTGTCTCTGCTTCTCTCTTCTATGCCCTGAAGGCCAAGACCTGTTCCATCTTTTGATAAAATCTGGAATTGTGAACTCTGCCAGTTATTCTGAAAATCTGGGTAAAGACCTATACAGGAAAACTGTATTAAAGCAGCTTTTCCATCTCACAGGTATGCTATGAGCCTGAGCTCATAACAAATAAACTCTTATGGCCCTAAAATTCCAAAGTTCTGCAAGAAAAGAAAAAAGAGCAAAGCAGAGTTATTTCTGATGCATTTTTCTCTTTGGCATAGGATCCTGACTTAAATTCTACTTAGGATCATGTTTGATAACAAACGTCCATACCTTCATCTTATTCCTGAACTGTAGCAATCATTGCTACTGACTAATGAACCTAAAAAAACCCTGTTGCATTGCTTGTGCAGGTGGCTCCAGAAAGGCTCTCAGCATGCTGCACATTCATTAATTATTTTTGGTTGCATAAACTCAACCCCCAGACAAGAAATTACTAGCCCCATTGCACAGATGAGGAGTGTAAAACACAGAGAGCAAAACAATATGTTCAAGACTTTAAGTTTGCGAATGAAGTCACAGATGATTTTCCCAAGGTTACAGGCTGAACTAGCCAACTATTTATACCAAGTGGAAGTCCATCTTTCCCACAAGCTTAGGATGGCAAAGAACCTCCCARCTCCTGAAATGTAGTCTCCCCTCATGATGTATCGGCAACCCCAATATACAACATAATTTTATTCACAAGCTCAGCATACTCAGAATAACAGCATCTACCTAGACTATTTTCTCTATATTTCCTTTAGAAATCCTACTCTAAAACTATTTTAATTTTGCAGCTTGATTTTACTCCYGACTAGTGTACACTCATTCCTCTGGCACTGAGATTATTCCCTTAGGCCGTTTGCACATCTCTGATATTTATCCAGGGAGGTGTTYACGGAGGGAAATTCTGCATCCTCTTGGAGTTTATTTCACTAGGCAATGTTATTTTCTTCTCGACCAATGCATCGGGAGAGAGAAATTATAACAAGCACACAGGGTGGGAGAGCTCTGCAGCGAGAGAAATGGGCAGGCTTTTGGGTTACACTCAGGGAGAAGCGTGGAACAAGATTTGGGGCACATCTCTACATGAACACGAGTGCTTTGAGGACCTGGTAGCTAGTCCTGGGTGAGTGTCCGAGCTCTGCATGACACTGCAACAGCACCAGCAGATACCAGCCCTGTATGCAGCGTGGTGGGGGGGAGAGAGACCAAGCCCCCATCCTGATACAAGAACGGTTGCTTATCCCACTGCTGCAGGCAGGGGTGAAAAGCTAAAGATCCCTTTGCTGTTTTAATAACTTGCTTGTTTATTTTCAAATTAGGGAGGCACAAGACTTTGTAGAGAAGTTTGAAGGAGCTCTGGGAAAAGGGAAGGGCAAAAAGTTGTATGCATATAAGATGATGATGGCGAAGGTAAGTGCTACAGTGATGTCAGGGAAAAGCTTGGATTCTCAGTTACACATTCAGCACATTTTTGGGTTTATTGACCTCTATTTGGAGAAAGAGGCACCGGGAAATCAGAATAAAACTTCCTGCCCACATTCAAAAAAATACTAGCCAGCTTGAAAACTACRACAATTACAGAAAGAACAGGGGGAAATTTAGCCCACCCTGAATCTCATTGCAACCCTGAAGGGTTTGCAGCAGCAAGGAAAACCATGGCTTTCTGGTTGTAATTTCCAAAACCTTGATCTGTGAGAAAAGGTACCCCTAAAGAGGAAAGAGGCTGTGCCAAATTCTTGCACTACCCCTAGTCCTGTAAAATTTCATCTCCCCCAATGATGAGGAGGTAACAGGGAGAACAATGGCTGTGTTTTGAGACTGAATTTGGTAGCCAAGTTGCATGTTGTCGTGGAGATTATATTGAGAAGTGCAATGCCAGGCTTTAGATGATGAAATCAATTGGAGTTTAGCTGCTGATGAGGCCTGATGAGGAAAGATTCAAGCTCAGTATTTTATCAAATTAAATTTTGTTTTAAATAGAGTTTGTTCTGAACCAATTCTTTCAATCCAGCGCCAGATCTGAATTTTCCACCCCTATAAAATACGATAAATGCATAGCACAACTGCAGCTTTCCAGAAGCCTAGAAAAGTTTAAACTCAGAGCATAAATACGAACACTTGGGAGTGGGGGGATTTTGGATTGAAGGGAGTTTCTGAAATAGTCCAAAAGATAAGACACAGACCAGAGTTCCTGCTTGGGAGTTTATACCCACTCCTAGCCATGCTACCAAACCCTGACATTAGAAAGCCCTACAGGCAAAGCAGACCCTTCTTCACACCTCTCTGCTCACTGTGATATTGTCTTGTTTCAGAAATGGGTGAAATTTAAGAGAGACTTTGAAAATTTTAAAACTCAGTGCATACCCTGGGAGATGAAGATAAAGGAAGTGGAGAGTAAGTGGAAWTTGCTTTGTGGTGGCAGTGAGACATTTCATAAAATAGCTTTGTCTTCATCCAAACAGTGTTCCAGCTCCCTGATCCACAGTCTCCACTTGTCCTGGGCATCTGTGCCAAGCAAGGAGCACACATCTCTGACACCTCCAGGGATTGCTGTCTCCATCAGTTGTGGGGACTGTTGGGAGGCTCATGGGCAACATGTTGGGGACACCTGAGGGCAAAGGGTTGCTAAGGACATTTTCACCCTCCTAAACTCCTAACCATGAAATGTCTTCTGCTTTAAGGTCACTTTGGCTCCTCAGTTGCTTCCTATTTCATATTTCTACGGTGGATGTACGGAGTAAATCTTGTCCTTTTTGGGTTAATATTTGGACTGGTTATAATTCCAGAGGTAAGTGCTTAATTGTCCTTTCAGTAATATCTTGCCCATTGCTTGACACAAACATGACACTGACAGGACAAACAAATGTCTTATAACAAGCATTGCTTCAGAAAAATTAAATGCCTGAGGACAATTATTTGCAAAGACTTACTGACACAGGAGCAAATGCTGGATTGATATCAGGAGACCTAAAATGCTATCTAAGATCCTGCCCATCCAGCAGCTGAAACAGGAGCTCAACAATATAATTTAAGGCTAGTTTTACGTTTTGRCTAAAGTGAAAAACATGACATTCCAATCCTAGGCACAAGATCCCGTCTGCAAGAGCCACAAGAAATGGATTGTGCTCTGAAAGTAATTAAATACCCTCACTTTTGGGCCCTCTGAGGGGCATGGCCATGGGGCAGCAGCCATGGCACAGCCTGCAGGAGGAGCTGTCGAGCGAATGGACAATTCCCCAGCACTTTGCCAACCAACATTTGCTTGGGAAAGAACCCTTTTCTGTACTTCCAATTCAGATGATTCACAAGCAATAGTTTTATTTTTAGTTTTTCTATTTCTTGTTCTTCTTGGAGAAGGAAATGGATTTCATAGCCAACTTTATGTGATCGTTTATTGAAGAATTTTTAATGTAGCCATTACAGCTCTGGCTAAATTACTCAGTGCAGTATTTAAAGGCTGTGCAATCCGCAGACAGTGGCATCTGTTCTGTTCAATGCAGAATTTTATGGAGCAAAAATGCAGTGCAGAATCTCTCCTGAGGGCCATGCTTTTGTTCTCCTTAATGTGCTTGCTCACACTATTGAAAGGGAAAGCTCAGTTTCCTCCCAGGACGAAGAGACATAACCATTAGCRCTGAACAATACAAATGTGTTTGGTTAGGAACCATGCATATGGTAGGAGCTTTTGTCTCTAAAGTGTGCACACTGTTGCTCATTGCCTACTGAGCTGTTACGATACGGAGGGTAGCTGGGCAATAAACATTTAATAATAAATGATTTTGAATGTAATTAGATAGCCCTAAAAAATAAGTGATATATTATATGCTAGGACCTTTCTAGGCTATGAATGCTAATGAGATATTTTGGTATAGGCATCAGTCAGAGTCTGGTTGTAAATATATTAACTCTCCATTGCCCTTGGCACTCTCTGTCTGGACTTCAACTGCTGCTCGAGCTGCAAGTATGGTGCCCTCAGGACAGGCTATGCCGTGAAAATTGTTCTTTGCGTCTTTTTGTCGTACGTGTTTTGCTCAAACCTAATTGCCTTTTACCTCACCTTGAGAACATCTTTCAATTCAAGACTGAAAAATACAAATTATATTGCAAGCTCGACCCAGTGCTCTTGACTTCTCTCAGAGGAGGAGCCCTGCATAAATAGATGAAGCTAATCCCTTTACTGCATTAGACCCATGAAGTTCAAGCAAAGAACTCCTTGATAAACTAAGGACATTTCAAGTTGAGCCATTCATTGAGGGATACAGTTCCTCYGCAAAACATTTCCTGTGCAATGGATGTGGCCAGGGAAAGTGAAGTCCTCTGGTTCTTTGGGTGAAATTAATAGTAAATATTAATGATATATTAAATACTAAATATCAATAAATATACTCAGTACTAAATATTAGTAAATATAATTGATACTAAACAAAAATAAATAAAATTAATACTAAACATCCGTTTAAAAATACTGCTGCTCTAGTATTAAGAAATAAAATATATATCAAAATCAACAAAAAAAGAAAACCAAATAAAAGCAAACCAAAAGAGACTCATTAAGAAAAAAAAATGTAAAAAACTGTTTGGTGTTCTATACTATATATGCACTCCTGTTATTGATGTTCTCTAGGTCCTGATGGGAATGCCATATGGGAGTATGCCAAGGAAAACTGTACCCCGGGCTGAACAAGAAACAGCTATGGATTTTTCAGTTCTTTGGGATTTTGAGGTAAGCACATGAGTGTTAATCATAAAAGATCAGCTGAATACGTCCTAAAATCCTTCAGAAGTTAGTGGTGCTACAAGGATGAATTTGTTCCAAGATAAACCAGCAGAACACCTGTTTCTTCCAGAAGAAGTCTGGAAAGTCTTTTGTTGCAACAAAATCTTTGTGGAGGCTGAGATTTCTGGCCAAAACAGCATGTACGCATGCAGACACCTGCATATGGATTTAAACCACTTCCATATACAAATGTGCTGGCTGGCCTATGTCACACAAGTGTAGACACAAAAGCCGTTTTGCTTCCAACTGAAAAGGCAGCCAGCATCCAGGTGAAAGGCTGGAGCTGCTCCAAACCAGGCAGCCGGAAGGTGACTCCAAGCTGCAGACCCCCTTCACGGGCAGGGAGCACTTTGCCAGACTACTGAACGTGATTGGGAAGGGGATTGCTCCCCACGTYCCTGTCCTTCGTGTTCTTCTGAAATATTTATATGAGCCTGAAGCAGGAACCAAAGTTTAGGACCTGAACTGAAAGGAAAATCCCAAATTTCCAGCCATCTCTGAGTGCTTGGCTGCAATACCAACTCACCTCCCACCCCAATTACTTTGAAGATTTAGGCCAAAGGGATTAAAAGTGACAGTCCCAAAAAGTATACGTCTAGGGGGTGAAAAGATTCTGATGTAACCAATACCTTGGGATCTGACTTTTAAAGTTGCTACTTCTGGGAATATTTTTTTAATGCTTGTTGGCCCTGGCCCACATGTTACAAGCACGAGATCCAGCCCTTCTGTAATAAACCCCACCGCAAATCCCTGAGCTAAAAAAAAACCAAATAAAGCCCACACCAAACCAGCCAACCAACCAAAAAAAAAAAAAAAAAACCCCAAAGAAAAAAACTCAACCCAAAACAGCTACCCTATTGTAAATCAGATTATTTAACCTACTTCATTAATAAGGCTTCAAATACTGGTGTCCAGGAACCTGCCAGAGCCACACTTTCATTCACCCCGCATTTTCTGCTGAGGATCCTTCTAACTCTACCTCTCCCACACTTTCTCCCACTTGCCAGAATCCAAAATTCAGAGTTGAGTTAGGGACATATTTAATAGTTTTGCACCGAATGAAAAGCTCATTTGAGCASTGCACTGTAAAAATACAAGAGGCAGCATTTAAACTTATTAAGCCAGAAAAAAGGGCAAAATAAAACCACAAAACAAACAAATAAACACACACAAAAAAATCTGAAGGAGCGTTGCTGAAATGCAGCTGCTGATTTTGTCTGGGAAACCATAAGCTATAGACATATCAGTAAGGAAACTTGCCTCCGGATGAGGCTGTATGCTTGCAGGAAAGGCTGGCTCCYGTTATCTGCCAGCCTTTGGCTTGGTACACACAGCTCCATTCCCCTGCTATTTGTGAGGTTTCGATCCTCTGAATCCCTCTGCCATACAGGTCCCCATCCAGTAGCCATTCCCTTGCTGTCTGCCATCAGGGAGCAATCATTCGGGCTTGAAAAGCCATCCCCAGCTATTGGGCAACAACGTACACCGATACCTTCTGCAGCCAGGAGATGTCAAATGAAGCCCTTCACAGGGGTTTGCCCCTTGAAAATGAATAGAGGCTTGTTCCAGCATACTCCACAGGAGAAGTGCAGTGGGGAAACATATGTCAGAGCAGGCATAAAATGAAGAGTCAATACCATTATCCTGAAAAATACCTTTCAAGAGAGAGGAGCTGGGGAAATGTATGCTGTAGCAGCAAGGAGGTCACACCACAGATGTCTAGAGGAGCAGAAAGGAATAAATCTCACTTAGACACCAGACACCATGTCTCACAAATGGACTTTTAAGGACATACTGAATGATGTGAGCAGAAAAACTCACTTTTCAGTCCACGACATCTGATGAATCAAAGAGGCAAAGGTTTGGAATTACAGCCTGGGAAACAAAATTCACTAACGCCTTCCAGGGACATTATATTTAACAAGGCTTTCTTCACCACACCTCTCCAGCAGACATTGCATGCAACAGGCTGCAGGCCCCAAGCAGCTGTGCTGTGGTGTGACAGCCACTGGCTCACTGTGTTTCCCCCAGTGGCTCAGCAGCACTGGCAGAAACACACGGAGCGGTGCTGTACCTGTGGCACTGTGCTTTGTGCAGGGCAAACATGCAGCTACCTTGGCACCCAGGTGTACCAAGGCTTATTAATAGGTTAGGAACAAAAAGCCTAGAGCTTTGGGGAAGCTTTGTTTAACTGATTAAATGAAAGCGGTCAAACACTGGAAGAAAGGCCCAGATAGGTTGTGGGATCTCCATCCTTGGAGATTTTCAAAGCTCAGCTGGTCACAGCCCTGAGCCACTTTTGCAACTGGCTGTGCTTTGAGCAGGGGGCTTGACTAGATGGCCTCCAGAGGTCCCTTCCCATGTAAACCATCGAATGTCTCTGGACAAGGTCCATTACACAGGCTCTGATACAAGCTTCAAGTTATGCCTCAGTTTTGGTCTTTCCAGAGGCTTGATCAGAGGGCACCTTGCTCAACTATCATGGCCAGACTGATTAAGTGCACTTAGCTTAGGGGCTGAAAGACAAGGGGCAAAAAATAGAGAAGTACAATGTGCAATGATAGGCATCAACTTGGATAAGATACGATGGAAAAACAGGGAGAGATTGCTAAAGTGGTTTAGGAGATCTGCACGCTCACTGAATGCCCAACAGATTGTACAGCAAAAAATAGATCTACTTGAGACAACATGGTTGATATTGTGTCTGAGCTCTGCTTTCCCCAGGAAAGTAATGCTTTGATATCACTCTTCAGTTGTATTTGCTCTGCAGGTGGCAGCCAGTAAAAGGAACTAAATCTGCAAGGTACTGAGCATCAGCTGCCTCCTACCTGAAAGGAAAAGTTTCATATCATGGTTGGAAAGCTCTTTGCTACAGCATTTCTACAAGATCTGAGTGATTGATATGGGCTTAGAGAAGCAGGTGGGCTACAGCCACAAAGAGTAAGAAGGATGTTTTTCTGGGAGGGATGAAAGAGTGGTGGATCAAAACTACATTTTAGTTTTGAGCCACTATCCTCTGACAAACTTTCCCTCATCTTCCCTCTCTTAGGAAAATAAACTCTTAAGAAGACAGCTCTCAAAGGTGACAAGGCAGCAAACATCTAAGAATGAGACCCTAAAAATTTTTCCAAGTTTTTCCTTGTTTTAAATCTCCAGTTTTCACTAGAAACCTCTTTCCTGCAGAAGAAGAGCTGCACAGCTTACACAGGATTGCTTTTGCTTTACCTCCAGGGCTACATCAAATACTCAGCGCTCTTTTATGGCTACTACAACAACCAGAGGACAATTGGCTGGTTGAAATACAGGCTGCCAATGGCATATTTCATGGTTGGGATCAGCGTATTCGGCTACAGCCTGATGGTTGTTATAAGATCGTAAGTACAGCTGACATTGCCCTCTGCAAAATCCACCCAGATGTGTCTCACAGCTGGGTTCCCCTCCATGGGCATGACTTGGTCCAGCCTTGGCTGGATGGCTGGAGGAATGTAGGGAAAGGGGTAGTGTGCCTGCTGTTTTCATGCACTTGGCTTCCTCATCTACCACTCTGGCTCTGGTGGGATGGGGGGACCTGGGCACAGCCCTGCCTCATCCATGCACCCATGGGCACTATTTTGAACCCTTCCTACTCCAGCCATCTTCTTCCTTCTCCTCCTCTCCAGATCTCTTTGACCCTTCCTCCAACATTACTACAGGGCCATCAAACAGGTAGATTTTGGACATGAAGGAGGATTTTACTTGCAGTAAATTTCAAAGGTTCCTTTTCCATTCTTTCATTGCAAAATAAACATGCCTGAAAGCCAATGTGGGTCCCACAGATGGTGCAAGGGTTGCAGAAAAGAGCCAAATGCTACCAGACAGTATTTGATGGGTCCCTAAACCAATCAGTGGAGTTTAAAAGTGGCCACAATTTCTGYCCCCCTTGCACACTGTTCCCAAGCACCAGTGAGGCTCCCACAGCATCCTCAGGGCACTGAGGATGCAGCCAAGGCAGTTGTCATTGCTGTGATGGTCTCTGCAAAGTTAAAAATAAGAAAATAAGCCCTGTATCTCTGCCTGAAGGACACACCATGAAAAGGTCTTCCTTTCTTTGGAAGAAAGAATAAGCCCATGGATTTTTATCGCTTGCTGAAACAGGCCCTATTGCTGTGCAACAGAAAGARCCTCTTGAGCCTTTGGCTGGAGAGGGACATGGGGATTTGCTGTACATTTGCCATGAAATTGCGGCATCTGTTGTCTTGCCTTCCTTGAGGGACTACTGTTAGGAACTCTAGTGGGACTTACAGAAGGATTTCAGGGATCAAATAATAAGAGAGGAAACAGCAGAAGCCATATCTGCTCCTATGCTGATTAACAAGAATAATCCTTTTTCTCTCCCTGCGTGACTTGCTGCAAGCTCTTTGGCTCCAGCATTGTGCAGCAAGTGAAGTCTCACTAAAACTTTGTGCTGCAGTGAGTGTATTGGGCAGTACCAGGGGGTTTTGACTAAATTTAACTAACTGAAGGTATCCATAATCATATACTGTCGCCTAGGACCCAGAAGCACTGTAAATAGATTTTCTTCATGCACCAGCTCGTGAAAGCAATCCTTAATCATCTATGCTAGTTTTTCCTCTATATCACTATTTTTAATACGAGACCTGCATAGCCCTTGAGACACCAATTGACAGCTCAGTCCTCCTTAGATCTGAAGTCCAATGGCACATGTTAGTCACTTCCAAGCCCCAAGAACGGTCACCCCACTCCATGTTACCCACCAGCAGTCTCAAGCCACCAGCACTGCCTCGCAAAGCTGAAGGATAYGTAGTGGCTCTGTGGAACACTCTCTGACCTTGTCCCTGCACCCATCCTTATGCAGGATGGCACGCAATGCCAACGAAAGCACAGCGGACGGGGACGATGACAACTTTGTTTTCAGCTGGAAAATGTTCACCAGCTGGGACTACCTCATTGGCAACCCAGAGACAGCAGACAACAAGTTTGCATCCATCACCACCAGCTTCAAGGTAAACCTAACTTTCTTCTGTCTGCTCCTGGGGATGCTCCCAGCACCTACCATGGTGGAGATTTAAGGGGAAATCTGGATACCTGCTCAGTATCTCTCCATATAAACAGGGTATGGTGCTGATCCATGGCGGCTCCAGCTTCTGTGACCTGGATTTTAAAAGAATTTGTGTTAATTTAGAGTGCAGGATGCTCTATGAAGCTTGGTTTGAATTTAACAAAAACTACCAAGTTGAATACAGCCAGAATAGAACAGGATTGCATTTCCTAGGGTGAAAAAACTTCTGATGTCACCTAATGCTTGGTGCTGCAAGATATCCATTCCAATTTCTTGAGCACACCTGTTTTTTCCAGGAGTCTATTGTAGATGAGCAAGAAAGCAACAAGGATGAGAATATCCACCTGAGGAGGTTCCTGCGGGTTTTGGCCAATGTCCTCATCATATGCTGCTTGTGTGGGAGTGGCTATCTCATTTATTTTGTGGTGAAACGCTCCCAGACATTTTCCAAAATGCAAAATGTTGGGTGGTACGAAAGAAATGAGGTAAGGAAACTTTGCTTCCAGTTTTCTGGTGGGATAATTTGCCTTGGACCTCAGCATAATTGTTGCAACAGGTTGAGGATAGCATCCAAAGTAGAGGGATTCCCTACCAGGGCCCAGGAGTCCCCTTCAGTACCTTTGCACTTGCTGTGGCTGGGAAGCACATTGGTCTCACTGAAAGTTCCCTGAGAAAATTAACAACTCCTGCAGAGAAGGGAAAATGCATTTAAAACAAATCACAGTAAAAGTCCATGGCTCTTCAGCACTTTCAACACCGACTGCCATCTTAAGAATCAAGTTGCATATTAACACTTAAAAAGTCTATTGTACTAGGAAGCTCTCTGGGTGTTAGGAATGTCCATAGTCGGACATAACTCTAAAATCAAATCTTTTCATCCACCTTGAATTATGAGAAAAAGATTTTAGAACCTGCAGAAAAATTTCAATTGTCAAAATATTTCTGTGTCTGATTTTGGAACGAGAAGTTCAAATCTTCAAGCTCTTCACACACACCAAAAAAACCTGCAACCTATGGAAAGATTTACTTTCAATGTCTACTACATTATCATGTATTTATATATCAAAGCCAAATTAAACTCAAAGCCATGCATTTTCACAATTCCTTTAGAAAACTTTAGCAAGATAGCACTTGTTCACAAAATGCTTTGATTTATTACAATGGACTTTTCCCAAAGAAAAAAATTCTATTAAAAAATAAGTTATTGTCTGACACCTTCCTGGCGATAATGTGAGATCTGAATAAATACAGTCCTGGGTACTGTTCCTCGTCCTGGGAAGAAAAGCACAAAGAAGAGACCTGTGAGTCAGAGACTGCCTGCACCTGTACGGACACAGTCCTCTGCAGGCCAATGGCATCCTAGGGCTGTRATAAACTTAGAGCCTGTAAATCGTGCCTGAGCTAACCCTGACTGGCCAATGACCTCATTGACCACAGCACAACTCAGTATCTTGCATAATAAAGAGGAATAAAGATACCACTAGGGCATATTTTCTTAAGCTGCAAAACTGAGTTCTTGATGTGCTTCTATTCAAGTCTGTAAATGCCTATTGCGAAAGCAAAGGTGCTGAACGTGGAAAATAAACATTAGCATTGACTAATTATCTTTATGCACACAAGCCAAGTCTTGCGCTTCCTCTGAAACTAAAATAAGAACCTTGGAGCTGATGCAAGCAGTACTGCAAGGTACTTGAGGAACCTAAATATTCATGAGTCTGGACTGACAGGGAACAAATTCTTTAGAGCTCATCCCTTTGAGATAACAGCAAAAGTGCTCCTGCAAGAGCAAGTTGTGCAACCCAGCCCCGAAGTCTGATGCTGTGCTGTCTGCACACTAACCAAAGCCAGAAGCTGAGTTTGCTTTGACTCCCTCCCCTTTATAAATCCTTCAGAAATAGCCAACCAGTTGCCCGCAGCTCCCGCTCTGCTCCAAGTAAGATAGTCACTGTTGTTACTATTAGCAGTTATCTCGTTTTCCTCGTGTGGCAGGTTGAAATTGTGATGTCCTTGCTGGGCATGTTTTGCCCTCCGCTGTTTGAAACCATCGCTGCACTGGAAAATTACCATCCCCGCATTGGGCTGAAATGGCAGCTGGGGCGAATCTTTGCGCTCTTCCTGGGGAACCTCTACACATTTTTGTTGGCCTTGATGGATGACGTCAAYGAAAAAGTAAGAGTTGAGCCAAAAAGCCACATCCAATAGCATTTTCCAGAGTTGAGGGTGAACTTGCCCTGTCCCCACAGCCAGCAGGGACAATCACCCCCTTTGCCACAGGTGCTTCCTCCGTCCCCCATCCTCTTGAGCATTGGCTGCAGTGCCCGAGAGACTCACCAAGCAGAGTCTCCAGCTTCTCTTTACAGCCCTGAAAAGAGCATGGTTATTGTCTTCCTATAATCACAGCATATTAGGGTAATTCGATTTTTTTTCTTCATCTGACACTGTTTGCAATTTCTATTACTGCAGACCCCAAGGATACAGTTTATAATCCTCTTCCCYTGCCTCCCTCTTTAACATTATCCCAGTAGTGTGTTGTGGGCAGATAACTGCAAGAAAGGATAAATGTCTAACTTATSCACTGAAAAAATTACTCTGTTTTAAGCTGAGAAGAATTACAGGAATCAAGGAGGTTTGCTCTGCCCCGAAAAATTATGAAGAATGTGAAGAAGGAGGACTGAGTGGAGGCTCCCTCTGCACACAGTAGTTTTGAAGGAGGTCTGACTCCTCCACGTGCAGGGAGCAGGTTGATTGCTCCCCACAACTCATGGAGCCTCGACCTGCTCTCAGYCTGAAGGGCTACTGCTCCCCTGCTCCTGACAAAAGGGAAGGAGTTTCTGTGCTATTGCCAGCACTGAAACCCTTTTGTAAGCAGATGTTTGCATGATGGGTGGCAACTGGTGAGGAGAAGGGAGGAACCCAAGGCCTTGGATTTCTTCAAACACTTCCATTGGAACTTCTGTTTTCTGATGGTTTTGGCTGGGGGGGGGTCTCTTCATTGCAGTTGGCAGAAGAGGATGTGGTAAAGAACATCACGCACTGGACACTGCTAGGCCACCACAACTCATCCGCAGGGAATGACAGCACCGTCACCCCACCTCCACTTGACCCCGCAGACGTGCCCAGGGGACCCTGCTGGGAGACAACCGTTGGCATYGTAAGAAATTCCTTATGTAGCAAATCTCTGTGTTGGTTTAGAATGGTTCATTTTTTTGTTTTTCTAGCTGATGTCTTTAGCATTTCCAGGCTTGAAGTTTTCCTCACAAATGACAGCTCTTTCCCTCACGCTCATACAGTAGCACCAAGTGCTCAAGCCATGGCAGTGAAATCCCCAGCTGGAAGCTACCAGGGCACGCACTAGGGCMTGTGCTCTACAGCACTTGCCATGAACAGCACAAAAGGCTGGTTAGTCTGCAGCTATGCCTGCATCATGTTCTTGTTCAGATCTCGACTGTGCCTTGGAAGTAAACCTCTCTTCTCCCACATATTATTGGCACTTAATTCACATTCCAGAGAAGATTGTTGCAGGGTAAAACCCAACCAGAGGACATGCCTCAAGGAAACTCCTGACATGCTCCAATCCATAACGCACCGTGAGGCCACGGAATGAAAGAATTAGGCAAAAGTAACCTCCTTGAAAGGCATGCAGGRTGGCCTTCAAGTTCTCAGAGTTTCACCACACAAATCCACCTTGCAATGTTTACCTTGCACCAAGAAGTTCTGCAGCCAGCCTATGCACAACTTACAAAGTAAAAGCAATTATTTACTGGCTGACATAGTTAGGGCTTGCCAGGCTACAAGGTTTTGCATTCCTGTGCATGCCCAATGGGTCTTCACTAGGCAAATGGTTCTCAGTCGTGTGGGAAAACACCAGCCACTGTTACTCCTCAGAAGGGGCTGATCCTTGGTGCAGCTGAGTTGTCATTCACCAGATCCTTATTTTTCTGCCCCTCAGACTTTTAAGCCTTTTCTTGTAAGTGACTTTCCTTTTGAATGCTAGGGACACCAGTTAACTCCATTCTGATTCTTACTTCTGCCTGCAATTATATCTTCCTTGTCTTGCCCATCTCCCTTCTCTACAATCACACACAGCTCTTGTTTACACCTGAACAATTTTCTTAGGAGTCCACATGAAAGTTACGGAGCTGAGCCATACCAGAGCTATGCATAGTCAAAATGACTGTCAGCGTATGTATATTTTACACCAGCATTATTGCAGCATTAGCATTCTGCTCCCACTTTGTGTGCTGCCATAGCATACAGTGCAGTCAATAATGCCAGCAGCAACTATCAGGTCTAACAGCTATAACAAAGCTCGTAGCTCCCAAGCACAGAGTTTAGGCACTACCAAGTGTTTGGAAACAGGCAGGGAGTTTGCTCAGGGCATGATTTTCTGAAGGTTACTGTCATATAAAAACAAATGGCTTAATAAAAAATACAGTCCTRAATGCACTACTGAAATTATAGGAGTTAAATGTTTTTTTCCTTCTTTTAAATTGCAGGAGTTCGTGAGGCTCACTGTGTCCGATATCCTGGTGACCTACATAACCATTCTGGTGGGAGATTTCATCCGAGCTTGCTTTGTCAGATTTGTGAATTACTGTTGGTGCTGGGACCTAGAGGCTGGATTTGTAAGTCAGTATCTCCTAGCCATAAAGATATAAGTAATTTAGGGCCATTTGGCCAAATGCTACAAATGAATTTGTTTTGAATGCTTCCAGTGGTCCTCTGGTCTTGCCTGATAATAGAATTGGTGTACATAGTCTATGCATCACTTTGCCAGGTCAATCAGTTCCATCCTGGAAAGAAGCCTACAAAAATGCAGTTCTCCTCCCCACCTGAGAACTTTAAAACATGAAGCTGACTTAGAAAAGAAAAAATATGATATTCATTCAGTTGTTATAACTGCAAACCCTTGGGCCCTCCTAAACCCCTTTTCAAAGCCTCAGACCTTCCTGTTCATTGCCCACCTTGCAGGAAGGTAACCTGCTTTAGTCACAGCACTGTCTTCTGATCACTGCTGGAAGCTGGTGTTCCTTCTGCTGCAGTGGAGCGAGGAGCATTTCCTTCCCCTCTCGTGTGTGTGTAACACACAACAGCACTGGACTCCTTGGTATTCATAAAGGCTATGTTACCAAAGTGGCCAAAACTGGAGCTGCACAAAACACAGAAGAAAACAATGGAGGAGTGGAGGGAAGTTCCTTGTTTTGCGTAAGAGGAGACAAAACCAGATGGATTCAGACAGAGATGGAAATACCTTGCAAGATTAAAAGTAGATCAGTGCACCCACTGCCTAGCTATCATCCTGGGAGGGTTTCCAGGAGTGGTCTGAAGAAGAGCAAAGAGGAGGGCTTTGGTCAAGGAAGAGCAGATGGGGCACAACAGGGATTTTGCTGCTTGTGGAGGTCTATGTATTTCTTCTGAGGGAGGCAGAGGACATTTCCCAGGGTGGCCCTGGGAGGTCATCTCAGGAGCCAAACAGCATGAAATTACTTCCACTTCTTGTGCAAAGATGGTTTGGTGACAGCCATCTAACCCAACCTAGCCATGGGCACCAGCACAGTTTTATGTGTTTTTCTAATGCAGATAGTAAGTTTCTTGTTTAACCCAGCCTTCTGGGTACAGGAGTACTCAAGGCAGAGGACAGCAGACACTGAAAGTTGTCTTTATTTTCATGGGAAAAAGAAGTCCATATTAATCTCTAGCTAAAGATTTAAAGTAAAAATGGACCAGAGTCAAAAGAACAAAGAAAACAATGTTCACACCCATCCCTTCCCAAATCTGTGAGCAGTCAGCTAAGCAAGACTCTGACTAGGCTTCCCTTGAGTTTTCATTATAAAACACAAACATCTTAAGCCTTAACTTTCTGAATTGCTGACAGTATTAAGAACATGCCAATGGCATGAAAAACAGACATACCACATAGGATATTTCAAAGATATAATAGCATCACCCATCATTTCTTAGAATTCTATTTTCTGCATTGCGGTTTAAAAAAAATAAAAGTAGGCTTTTTTTCAAGAAAACATAACAAGAAAATTCTTACACAGAGTTTAATCTGCCAAAAATCGTCTGAGTTTTGTGTGCACAAAAGCAGATACATGTAGAAGAAACACTAGCTTCATCATAGGCAAATCTAACAAAATAATAACTTACAAAACAACGAATGATGTCAATAGATCAGACCAGCCTGGACCTGACACCATTAGCACCCACATCAGATAGTTGCTTTTTATGGAGCAACCTAGGCTAGCACAGAGTAAAATGTCACCACATACTCAATAGGTCATATATTCCCTCATATTTCTCTGCCTTTGCCCTCTATTTCTGTTCTTCAGCAGCTTGGACCTGGTGACATGGATATATCCAGCATAGCATTTGCCCTTCAGCTCATAATTATCACCGTTAAAAGAGTCAATATTTTACCACGTTGGAACTGTGAGTCCATAGCCAGACACCAGCTGGAGTTTAAATGTAGTTTTGTGCCATGGCTCCTTTCCTCACAGCTGGTGTTATATTAGCAGGGAGAAACACAGAGCAGCTCTAAGCACTTCCATATATCTTCCCAATTTTCAGCAAGCCAAGAGAGAGGCAGCAGCCCACAGCGTGGTAGCTCCAATTCTACTTTCACCACACTGCTTCTGGTCATTCCAGCAGTGTGCACGCAGTGGGAGCCCTCCCTGGAATCCCTGCTTGCCAGCTTTAAATAAGCATCATATACCCAGCAGAAAACAATAGCAGGTGCCTGTAGCAACAACACACTTTCCTTTCTCTCCCCATACAGCCGTCCTATGCAGAGTTTGACATTAGTGGCAATGTTTTGGGTTTGGTTTTCAACCAGGGGATGATTTGGTAAGATATTTCCTTTCTTTTTTTTCTTCCCCCCCCTGCCCCAGTTTAGAAAATCTGTCAGTGGAGGTAAAAAGCTTCCAAGCCAACCAGATAAACCTTTGGGTTCTGGTTTTTCTGATTGTTTGGCTTTCTGTGCTTAACTATAAAAGTGGGTCTCTCCCTGCTGGTCACATTTGCCTGACATTTTCCAAGCTATCTCCAAGCAATTTTTGTCACAAACTTAAAACCTTTCTTTACAACACCTGAGAAGTCTGAGGCCTTGCTGGCCCTCAATGCATGGGACCATTCCCTAACGTGGATGCAGGCAGCTTCTACTGCGGGAGCACAGGAGTAGCACAAGTCAGCCCACTCAGACTTCACTTGTGGACAAATTTGCCACCACATGAACAACTTGCTTTTCTGTTCTTGAAAATGGTAAACCTTCCAGCCTGTTAAAAAAYAGCACCTGTCCCTTTCTTTTCCTTTTCAGGATGGGATCTTTTTACGCACCAGGGCTCGTGGGTATAAACGTGCTGCGCTTATTAACCTCCATGTATTTTCAGTGCTGGGCTGTTATGAGCAGCAATGTCCCTCATGAAAGAGTCTTCAAAGCATCCAAGTCTAATAATTTTTACATGGGACTGCTGCTGTTGATCCTGTTCCTCAGCCTCCTGCCTGTGGCTTACACCATCATGTCCCTGCCTCCCTCCTTTGACTGTGGACCTTTCAGGTACTATCGAAACACTCAAAAGGACATTTTTGTGCTCTGGTACATGGGATTATTTTCATGAAGTTAGAAGGACTGGACTCCAGCAGAGATGGTGAAATGCCTCCATTCTCCATTAGCTTGAATCCTTAGCAATGTGAGGCAAAGGGTCATGTCCAGCTACGAGGTGCAAACAGCCAGCTGAGAGCACTGAACCTGCTCTGTTTGCTGTTCTCCTCTGCTGCATGGTTCCCAGTGTTTCCCCAACACCTACTGATGAAGCACCAGAGGACAGCAGAGGTGGGACAGCAAGGTGCAGCCCCCAGGAAGAAAAAACCACAGGAGCATCCCTAAGGCTCTCTAGAATATTGTGGAACGAAAATTAGTCCAAAGTCCTGTTCATAGAGATAAGAATTCCCACAGGATGAGATGTATTTTATGTGTTGACTTTAGTTGGAGAATAGCAGGAAATGGATAGGGGTGAGCCTGAGGTGTTGTAGCTTTCTTTTTTTTAAAGTTCTGGGGTTTTCTTCTGTTTTAATTAGGACAGAATCAGCACTGCACAAAGCATTCAGTGGACCGGATTAACATGCCAATAAAGTCTAATTTGATTGAATAACTCCATTTCCTGTGCCTGCTGAATCTGACTCAGCAAGGAGCCAGCTTGGAACAAATTGTTCTTGGAGGTGCACTGTTTTAGGCTATCTGCTTGCTGACGGAGAATGACAACAGAAAGCTAAAAGACTCAGGGGAAAGGCAAGAGACCAAAATACCCTCAGTTCTATAACAAGGACAGGTGTCAACGAGTAACGTCAGAAGATCTGACAAGTAACTTGTTGCACACAAACTATCATTTGGAGATGACTAATTTGCAGTGTGAAAGAGCTATTTCAATTCCCAATCAACCCTTCAAAAGCCACTCAGCCTGATTCAGACCTTTGGCAGCTCAACTGAAAACTCAGCTCTCCTGAGCTTCTGGCAGTTGATGAAGTTGGGATACTGTTTATCCAAGTTTTCTTTATTGACTGTCATCATCAGGACAGAGAGTCCAACACCCTCCTGAGCAGAATCCTGAAAGTTCCCAGGAGGCACCAAGCCTAAATAGGAGGAACAGCACTGATAGGGTTGAATTCCCAGACCCAGAGATGCTGGGGAGAGAAGAAGGTCAATTACATAATCCAGCACTTTACGGATTTGTTCTCCTTTCATACAGAATACTTTCATCTGCTTTATCAATCCGGCTTCAAATTACTCTTTCACTGAGTTTCCTATCAAGCAATAATCACAGCTTGCTATTTTTGTCATTACTTAGCAGCTCTTCAAGTTGGCTCATTATTTCAGAAAGCCGACATTTGCATATGGAAAGTCATCTCTACCATGAAAAGGCCATATTTAACAAGATATTGATCAGAAATGTATGGTTAGTGCGGTCTGTAGGTTTTTGTATATTTCAGAGGGGTAAATAGTCAGAACATATAAAGGACTCGAGTGTGGAAATGAGCATATTGACTCCAGGAGCAAGCTGGCCTAGCAAAGATTATTTGTATAATCGGTGGGGGGAAGGAGGGAGGGAATGAATGGACCAATAGATAATTTAAAATGAAGGCATCTTAAAATCCTTGGTGCCCAACAGCAAGCTGATGCTCGCTGAAAGAGAGGTGAAACTTGCTACTTAGCATCATGAGACTATGAGCCATTTTGTCCCTCCAGGAAATATCTACACTCCCTAACTGACCATTTGTCTTTCCAGTGGAAAGAAAAGGATGTATGAAGTCATTCAAGAGACCATCGAGCTCGATTTTCCACTTTTTGTTGCCAAGATCTTCAGCTATGTGGCAAATCCAGGACTGATCATACCTGCAATTCTGCTCATGGTGTAAGTTTTCCCTGCAATATTATATGCCTGGCTTGGGGAAGGAGGTTGAAAAAAAATTCTGGGGTATTATTGGGTTCTAAATACACCTTCTGCTGAGATAACAGCATGTATTAGAGCAGACACATGCTCCCTACCCCCCTCACCTTTGCCTAACCCAGTTTCCAAGAATTTAATTACCTGACCCAATTAAACACAACTTTGTAGATGAAATGCATTGCTGACAGTGGCCTTGTAGATATCAAAGCTGTCACAGCTTCCATATGAATAATTTTCTGTAGCCAGCAGGAAATAAATGGACAGTCTTAGCCTGGTGCCTTTTGGAGAAGCAATTTCTGTCACAGCTGGTGGTATTTAAAGCGCAGCCAAGACAGGGCATTCAAAAACTACATGTTCCAAAAATGTGAAGAGTTGTAAGCTTTGTTTGGGTTTTGGGGGTTTTACTTTTTCATTTTCCAAATAATACATCTGGTATTTGTTTTAGTGCCGTTTGATCATTTCAGCTTTGAAATCAGACTTAAATGCCTAGCACCTTCAGCAGTACTAGGATTAGTTTTCCTTTCCATTTTTTATATTTTTTGGAAAAGTATTTTTGGCACTGTTCTCCAGGTTTTCCATAGCTATCAAAATAAGTAGGAGAGCTGTGGCCAGATTCTATAGGCAGTTCTGAACACTTCAGGCTAATCAGTGGGAGATAGGGAGAGAGCTGGGGAGACTATTACATACTGAGCTTGCCTGCCATGGGATACCTGGGGTATCCACGCACGTTGGAGATGAGCCTCTGGGTGTCCTTGGGCACCCTGATGCTTCATCCTGAATAGCTACAATGAAGATAATGCCATTAAATTAAATCAAATACAAGTTCCAAACAAAGTTTCTTATACAAACAACCTGAGAAAAATCCAAATTAAACTGAAAATGACGTGTCACCTCTCTACCTGCCTCGAAATACTTATTGATTTTTACCTAAAAAGGATGATCAGATACTGTAACTTGTGCAGGCAGATCCTACACTCAGAAGAATCAGATTGAGTAGGTGCAGGAGACAAGAAGTCTCACACCACATGCCTACTATGGACAAGTATATTATTGAATTACAAACTAGTCCTGTGGGCTTCACAGCAGCACTGGCAGACACTATTGCAAACACTGCAGAACTAACACACCCCAAATRGGCCCCCTTTACAAAAGGGCTGTAGGCCAGGTTTCTGAGGCTTTGATGCAACCCCCAAAAAAGCTGATGGGAGAGCTGTAACACCTTTGAAAATAATGGGGTTTTTTCAGTGACAGTCTCCTGCTCTTTCCTCCACTGACAGCTGGGACAAGCAACAGCACAAATCCAGTTTATTTATTGGAGAGACTCCTTTTGTCACACTTTCCCAATCTTGGCTATTTCCACACCACAGCTTTGCCATCAGTCCATCTCTCCTCAAGACACCATTTTGCCTCTGCCCTCATTCCTCTCTGAAAACTGAGAGATACCTTCTGTCCATGTTACCTAAAACATCCTCGTTTCCCACCCATACACACTGCCTGTGTGGCCTTTGAGGGTATTACATACTTGTAATTTCCAGCTGTTCAGCTCCCAAGAAAGTCACAGCCTAAAAAAAGGGACTTCCGCCATGGTGCCTGGACAAGTCAGACCTACGGCCCCTTGGCAGTAGCTCTCGCATGCCCCAAGAGCACTGGCTGTCTTCCAGAAGCACTGCTTGTTATCTACATACACACCTTGCCTGTGTGTAATCCCAGACAAAATCACAGCTACTGTACAGGGTTGTTTCTTAAGGCTTCAGTCCTTTTCTCCTTTTCAGTCAAGGCCCCAGTTTCCTGCCTTGTCTCTGAAAATCTTCAGCTTCTGCTGTGGTGTTGACAGGGAGACAGGGTCAGGCTGGAGCTCGTCCTTTTGCTGATCCCCATCCAGTTTCCCAAGAGACTGAAACCAGAGAAATGCAAAAGCTTCATTCAGTCTTGATGAGCAGAGAGCCAGAAGCTTGCAAAGCAGCAGGCAAGACAACCTACAATGCAGCCTAAATAAATATAGCCTCCTCAAAGAGCAACAGGTGGATCGTAAATGGGCAGTCTGTTGATTTTGATTGCAGACACTCAAAGAATGTGTTTTCCACTTCTAYGGACTGCATTAAGTAATTTTCTCTAGCCATGATAACCCCTTCTCTTTTTTCCAGGTGCAATCCAAAATGCATCTCCTATTTATTTCTGTTCTTAGCTCCTGGTCCCAAACAATGATGCGGTTCAGTGAGTGACATGGGTGTCAGACTTACTGTCCTGCTTCTAACTGCCCAAGGACAAGGGAAATAGGAAATAAAGAGAAAAAGTATCAGAGATATTGTGCCCACGGGCACATAACCTAATTCCACTCTGGTGGAGAGCAGGATTTCAAGCCGTGGCCTGCAGAGATTCCTGGCAGATAACGGAAGCATTACACTGCATTGAGAAGGGGGAAAAATTAAAACTCCTGTGCAGGCTAAAGAAGGTGACCCACACTGTCCCCAGACCTGGGGAAGCAGTAAATCAGAGAAGAGGGGTTCCAGGGTGTCATGGTTTAACCCCAGCTGGAAATTATGCACCACATAGCTGCTTGTTCAACCTCCTCTCTCTCCACCCCCACACCGGTGGAATGGGGAGGAGAATCAAAGTAAAATTTGTGGGTTGAGATAAGGACAGTTTAATGATTGTGAACAAAGTAAAATATAGCGATAACGGTAAATGATAACAATAATGATATTTTAAAGGCAAAAACAAGTGATGCACAATACAATTGCTCACCACCTGCTGACTGATGCCAGACCCCCCTTCCAAAACCTAGATTGGCCCCCTTTCCTGGTAACTCTCCTGTTTATATACCGGGCATGACGTTCTATGGTGTGGAATACTCCTTTGGTCAGTTCGGGTCACCTGTCCCAGCTATGTCCCCTCCCAGTTTCTATTGCGCAGCTCCTCACTGGCAGAGCATGCAACTGAAAAAAAATCCTTGGCTTAGGATAAACAAGACTTAGCAAAAGCCAAAACATCAGTCTGTTATCAATACAATTCTCATTCTGAATCCAAAACACAGCACTGTAACAGCTACTGAGAATAAATTAACCCTATCCCAGCTGAAACCAGGACACAGGGCCATGCAGCATCCATGCTAAACAGCTCAAACATGAGATGCATCCCCAGGCTCATTTTAGAGGCAAGTAGATCGAGAGAACCTCACTGAAAGTGGGTAAACTCCATTTGTTAATGTTTACTCCATTCCCCAGCAAAGTTTACAGCTCCTCCTGTCACAGCTTACAGTCCGAGCAGGATCTGGCTTTGCTCTGCCTTTTCTGGGGGCCAGCACTAGTCGTGTGAATCAAAGCTTCAGTAACAAATTCAGCACGCCTGTAGGAGCTGCCTGGGACACTGGTGTGCTCCTTGGAGGATCACACAGGCTGCCTCAGCGTTGCTGGGACGACCCAGTCCGAATGTGCCTGGCTCCCTGCAGATTTGGACTGCACCAAAGGCAGTCCCCCAAATCACCTTTCTGTGGCGCTGTCCCTCTTCTCTCTCACTCCCAAGATCCCTTCAGGGCAGTTCAATGCTGGACAATCTCAACCTCCCTTAGGCAATAAACCTGCAATAAACTATGGAAGAGAAAACTCAGGCTTAGCCTTGGGACAGAGTGGGCTTTTATTTCACAGTGTTTGGGAGAGGGATCTGGTGCGCTCACACCCATCAATGCTCTGTTAAACGCAAGAGCCTTCAGAGGAGGAAGCTCTGGTGGTTGGAGGTGATACTGGTCACTAATGCAGGGGGTGAAAAAGGACTGGAAATGGATGCGCTCAGTTACTCAGTGAACTTGAGAAATCAGCTCAGAAACACAGTACATGGCATCCCAGACGGCTTGAACAGCCAGCTCTAGTTATCTTTATGAAAACAGGGGTGCTCCTGGCACTTACATCCTGTCTGGTCACAACAAAAAATAGCAAAGCAACCACAAAGCCCTGATTACAAAGTAATATTTTCTAAGCAATAAGCTTGATAACACAGAAGAAATAAGAAGAACAAATAAAAAAAAAAAACAGTTTCCAAGAGGATTTGCAGGACAGAGAGCCCAGATCACTGAGTTTTGGGTTCATGCTAGGGAAACAGAAGCAAATGTTTCCTGTAGACAGATCCCTGTGAAAAATCTCAAGAAAAGCGATCTTAAGCACCCCTTCCTGATCTCCCACCTGGAAAGCAACATTCCAGTACATGGTGCCTTGCTGGGCTTAGAGTCAGGCACTCAGTTGATGAGATCCTCGAGTCTGGTTTGAGGATGCTGAACCTGGGCTGGAGCCACACAAGCAGGTTATGAACTGTCAGGAAACCTTTTTTCCCCTACCTTTTCTTTTCCTTTATAAGAGAATTTTCTACTTTATTTAAAAAAACCCCAAGCAACTATAGTGGTGAACTGAACAGCTGATACTTTTCCTGGGAATGGCTTGGAGTCACTGAGCAGATGATGTTTATAATTTAGAAAAATAAAAGCACTCCACAAAGGCAGGAGGAGACATTTTTTTCACTACTGAAATATTACTGGCTGGTGAGTTTCAGAGGTGGCGAGACAGACCCAGACACTGGGCATGTTTTAAAGCACAAGCCTCCCTATGTGCCAGAGCCTGGCAGCTAGCATGCCCTCTTCCCATCCCCACTTGCCTTTCAGTTCCTTCCAGCTTGGCTCAGTTTTCCCCTGGCTTTGGCATGCCCTTTTTGGAGAAGACAGGATAAAAAAAAGCCAGAGGCTCTGCTCCAACCTGGCTCCTGCTTGCCATCAGTTCCTGTCTCTGCTCGCTCTCAACGGCCCCGTCTGGGGATACAGGATGCAGCTGGTCCAGGCAAAGGGGGAAGCAGGGCTATTCCTTGAGCACTGCTTTTCAGGAGAGGCATCAAGGCCCTGTTCTGCCAAAATTTCCCTGATTTCCTATTTTTTTCCTAAGGTCCTTGTGTTACTTGGTGCCTGTTTCTTCTCAATCCTGGTGCCTGGTTTCACCAAGGCTGGTGCAAAGAAAGTGGAAGGAGCCCATGGCCAGCCAAGGTGGAGGCAGGAGGGCAGGGTGGTCATTTTTCTTCTGTTTGAGCAGGACTGAGCTACTGGACCGGCTCAGCCCATCTCAGCTAACCATGCCACAGGCAGCCCAAATTTTTACTAAGCCTTGAGCCTCTAAAAGCAGTTTGGAGATGGTGGGAAAACTAGGTGTTTGAAGGTAGGCAAAAAATTAAATGTTCCCTTCTTGTGGAACTTTCTCTCTCCCCGATCCTATCACTACAGCAACGTTTGTTTTTCTAGCCTTGCCATCTATTACCTGAATGCTGTGTCTGAAGCATATCAGCGGGCCAACGCAGAGCTGAAGAAGAAAATGCAAATGGTAAGGATTGGTCTGGCAAAGCCACCTTTGGAATACTGTGCACTTCAATTTTGATGCCTAACATATGCTTTTAAATCACTGTTCACTTCTGAACACACTGGTGGCACAAGAGGTGGCGTATTTTATGCTTCTTCTGTTCCCTCTGATGGCATTTAATGGCTAAATGCAAAGAGTGGTCACATCCCATAATAGCCTGCTTTTTCATACATCAAAACTATAGTTGGTTTTCCCATAAACTTTGCTTTCCATCTACAAAAGTAAGTTACCTCAAAGTTCAGGCAATGCTTTGGTGTCAAATTTCCCAGGGATGATGATAAACCCATCAAAACCACGGCCAGATTATGTACATGTTGAAGAGCAAAGAGACATAAATAATAATATGGCAATAACATTTTTTTTACCAGTAATTCTCAAAACACCTTACAGAGGAGGCTGTCTCTGCTGTGCAGATGGGAAAAGCAGGATATAGACAGATGCAATGACTTGAACTAGCAGGGTAGAATTTGGACCTCATGATATCCATAACTGGGAGAGGCTGCAATGTGTAGAGGGCCATAATTCTAAAGTAATGGATCTGAACTAATATGAACTAGGCAGCACAATAGCTGCAAAAGCACAGCTCTGCTCAGCGAATGAGTTTCAATGAGAAATAGCAAAGGTGGCCTGGTACCAGGGCTTGTGCTGGTCTGCCAACATCAGTTTCCTCCAGAGCTTTTCTGGTGGGTCTCTATCCCAGTGCTGTTTTGTATGACATAAATGGGCCCAAAATATCAAGCCTTGCACCAGGAGAGGATGTGATGTCATCAAAGGACTGGTATCAGCCATTTTACTAGCACAGGACAGGATCCAAGCCAAGGAAGCAATGCCACATAAAGCAAAACGTTGCATAAAGCAGAAACTGGTGCAACATTAAAAGTGAGGAAGTGAGCACTGAGAAATGAGACTCTATACAAATTACATTCAAATGCTCAAGTTCAGAATTAATCACTCATGCACATGTCTTAAAAGAAGTGTCTTGGTGCAAAGGGCATCCTCGAGTATTGCCAGAGTCGAACATGTGCTACAGCACACAGACTAAGGGGCACTTGGTCTATTTCACGCTGCATAACCTGGCTGTGATCAGGGCTTAAGGGAGCACAAACCCCAACGCAGGGATCACAAAGCAGGGCACAGCACTACCCAAAGGTACAGAAACATCTCCAGACAAGCACCTGCCTTTGCACAGACATTCCATATTTTTGTCCCACAGGGACTTGTAGGCTTGCTAAGGCAGCCAAGCCTGGCAAGAGGAGGGGTACATAGCAGGGCAGGGGAAAGGGACAGTATTGGCACAGCCCTGCTGCTTAGAGAGAGAGGAATGAGAGCTGCCTGTCCATGGCAGGGGTGGTCAGTAGCTGGAGCCCACCAGCAGCCCCCTGTGATGACCTGCTGAGCTCAGAGAGACCTGTCCTGGCCGCTCCCAAAGTCTGCCGGGTTGCCGAGTGGATGGAGGCTGCTCTGTGGGTTGGGACCACTCCACTGTAGAAAGGTCATGAGTTGCCCTGCATTCTGTGGCTCCAGTACACAACTCCTTCCATTGGCAAATCACTCTTTTGGGGGTAGGGATGGAGCTGGAGTAGAGTCCATTCAAACAAGAGAGGGTAGCCTCTCCCTTCCCCATCCAGCATGCTTGTTCCGAGCAGAAACAGCCCTTGGGTTTTTTCTTCCCTCTACCATCTAGAAGAAAATCTTTCTATGCCCTAAATGTATGCAAGTAAAACCAAAGACAGCCCTACACCCCATCCCTATGCTGCCATACCTTCCTGCTCTTCCTCTGGCATTTATCCCTGACACCCTCTCTCATAAGAGGCCCATATTTAAAACAAACCAATACCCCAGACAGGGCAGGTTGGCAGCCTGATAGACCTAAACCATGTCATCAGCAAGTGTTTTGCTGTAACAGGAGCAGAGCCGTTGTTAGCCTCTTAGCCCCACCCGGRACATACTTTCTTTCAAAAAAACACTTGGTCGGTCACCAGACCAAGATTTAGTACCTTGAACTTGGCAGAGAGATTGTATTCATACCTACATGACACCAGGCCACCATTTCCCAGATTACATCTGCAGTTTTAAAGTAAACCCGATGGTTTTTATTGATGCAGCAACGCGAAGAGGAGAAAAACAAGAGAAACAACAAAGCCAGCACCAGCCCTATGCTGCAAGATCTCGAGGATTTACTTACACCAAGTACGAAGACTGAAAGTCTCCCCAAACAAGCAGAAGGTAAAAACTAAACAATCTCCCCTCAACACTTCTGAAAAGGCTCATTTAGCCACCAAAGGAACTGGGTAGGATTGAGAAACTGGAGGGATACACCTTAGCAGGATTGGATGAGTATAACTAGCACAGATTTTGTCCACTCACACAAGTCCACCTGCCAACGGACACCCAGGAAGGGCACATTTTTAGACTGGATTACATCTCACACAGGCTTATCACAGTGGGAATTGTAACTCAAAATTATGTAACTCACATCCCAACTATTAACCATGTCGGTCATGAAACCAGCAATTTATTCTGAGAACAATGTTTAAACTCCAGTGTTGTTTCTGGGCTGATGAGTTGAGTCAGGCACAGACTTTTTTTTCTGAGTTGAGGTTTTCATTGGAAAATTCATCATGAATGAGATAGAAGCTTTTCACGTTATTGGGTTAGTCCTAGGCAAATAAATGCATGCTGTAAACTCTGCTCTGGGGCTCCATAGCTGGGCAGAAAGAAGCGGGAGGAGGCATTGGCACCAGGATCTGGGCACTTTCAAAGAAAATGGGTCCTCCAGGCTTAGTCTCAACCAGCCACTTCCTGCCTGCCAGAGCCCCCTGCTCTCATTTGTGGGAATCACACAAAGGATTTTGATTTTATCTTGATACAGATGAGAAAAGCAGACTAGTGCCACCATAACCCCTTTGAATTTAGATGGGCTGAGACGAACTGGAAGGTTCAGAGTAACTCAATACAGATTCCCTCCAAAGCAGACCGAAGGCACTCATTTAAATGGAAATAGTGCTGTCAGTGTTTTGGGTGCACTGAAAATAAAGACTAAAATCAGCAATTACCCATGACCACCCCATGACTAGAGGTGTACTAGTATGGCTGGTAGGATTATCATATCTTATAAATGCATCAGTAAGAACCTGAAAAGAGGGCTTGGGCAGCGGAGACATGTACTGGCTGTTGACTGTTGGGGGAATGGTCTTGTTCCTGGTTTCTTCACTCAGATGCTCAAACACAAATTCCCAGACACTCTGGTTACTGCACACACAAGAAACAGCAGCCACTGGGGAGAGGATGAAAGGCAGTGTTTTCTCCCAAGAAAATAACATTCATGATCTTTGCTCTAGACAAGAAAATAGAGTCTCCTAATGGAACCAGCCCTCTGCCTGTCAGAAAACCAGGCAGAGTCACAGTCCTGGATGGCAGCCCCATGACTGTCGGGCGAGGAGCAGCATTCACCCCACCACCGCAAGTGTTTGTGACACAGCCACTGGCACAGAGTGTTTGGGCACCCTACCCTGGCCAGCCCAGGCCATGGGGGCACCCACCAGGACCATTCCCTGGAAGAGAGAGAGGGCAGCCACGCTACCCACGGGCTGCTCGATAACCTCAGCAATGTTTCTCCTGTTTGACATTAAAATAGAGGTGCTGCATGAACTGTTGTAGTTTTGGTAGGAAACGATTACTGCACGTTGGACACCCACCCATGGTGGTCTGTATCTATCCAACACTATCTAATATAGATTTGTTTAGACACTTAGTAGTAGTCTGGAGTTGCAAACCTCAAAGGCTGCACTGATTTTGATTGCAAAGGGAATGGGAGGCAGTCAGAATGAAAATCAGCCATGACATTGCTGACCTGCTTCGCACAGGACGCAGCCCTGTGGCCTCTAAGAGTAGTGAGCTTGCTCTGTGGAGCAAGCACTTATCAGTCCTTTCAAAGGCTTGTTAAATTAATAAAAGCGGTGTGAGTTTACCTGTCATTTAAATAGAGGTTTGTTTTGGGGTTTTTTTTGTTTTCCCTCTATTATTCTTAAAATAAAGTGACTGTCCCTGCCCAGCTGCAAGGCAGCTGCTACTAGGACTAGAGGGGGTTTTGTCAGCTGCGTTTTGTCCTTTGTGATAGCTTTCCTCCAGTCTACCTCCTCCAAACTTTCATCTTTTTGTTTTAATCTCACCATCACTTTCTCTGGGTTCCCACTCTGCTCCTCTTTTCAGTCTGTTGACAGCATCTTGCACCATTATTTCAATCCCTGGATATCATTCCTAGTCTAGCAACACCACCCAGCACAACTGAGAGACTAACAGTGCCTTGGCCTAGTTTCTGATTATAACCAGTTAGAAATTCCTGGTGCAATTTAAGAACAGTGTCATCCAGATCTACAGGACTTCCCAGGACTCTGTGGCAGAACCTCTCTGAGTTGACCTGCTCTTTTACACCTACAGTTTCTTCCTGTTATTGACATAAACCCATCCTGGCCAGCTTAAATCTGGTGTTCACATGTGTTGTTCCTTATAAAAATTTCTATTAAAAAAACCTATATAAAATAGTTTTTATATACAAAATTAAACCAAATGCATAACCAGAGCTAGTAAGAGTTCTGCTAAAGCTGGGATATTTGGACTAAAAAAGTTCTCACTTTGAATTTTTTCCATTAAATGCCACAAATCTTGTGATATATGTTATRTCCAGGACAGGAACCTCAGTAATTTATTTTTCCTCTATGGCTTGACAGAGCACAGAGCATTTGACCTTCAGCCTGGGAATGTCCATCTTCCAGGAACTGGGAAAAGGTGTCCAGTTAGGTTAGACAGGAGGCAGACTGGAAAAAGGATTCAGTCTTTCAGGTCTACTACAACAAAAAGTTTTAGACATCTGATTTTCCACAGAAATTATGAGCTTAAATATTGTGCTGTGCTTATTTATAGATGGAGACCTAGCTTGTTTGTTGATATCTGTGCTTTATAATAGAGACCAGAGCCTTAGAGAAGTACTTCTGGGAAATGCAAGCAAGAGACAAATAAAAGGAGACTTCAGAATTTCTTCAAAAATCAAGTCACTGCATTTTGCTTTCAAATATAGAAAAGTCAATGGATTGTTTCTAGAAATAGCTGTTCCTGGTGCAGAGCTCAAAGTCAGTTTGGCTGTTCCCAGGACACTGCTATGGTAAGGGTTGGTCATTCTTCCAGGAAGCCTCCATGTGCGAAGCCACTCATCAGATTTATTTCCTGATCTTGGAAGGACATTTCTGACCCACAGATGAGGTCTTGTCTTGCCTCTTTGCCGTGAGAGTTGTTGATGCAAGACGACCTCTTTGCAGAGATACCCAGTCACTGAACTGGAGAAAAGTTAGACAAGAGAAGGCCTTTTCCAGGAGCTAGAAACTGTGGTCCCCCATCTTTCTTTGCAGGTGCCCATATTGGTCAGAAAGTGCTGTGGGAAGGTGCTGCCAGCCTGCTAATCCAGAAGGATGTCACAGAAACAACACAGTGTCCTGATTTCAGCCCAGCCCATCTGCCCTGCAGGCTCTGATATCTTAGAGAACGGTTGCATAACAAAGAAGAGGATTTCCCTCCTCTTCACTCCTCAGCTCACACTGAAACACAATTTGGAAAGGGCAGAATGTGGCTTCAGATCCTACTCACGTCTGCTAGAAAACAGAAAGAGACTGGAAACGTGCATGTGCATACATGTGTGCACATGTGGAAGAAAAGTAGAAAATACAGTAGCATATAAGGCAATAAGAAACATTATGAAGAAGACATTAAGAACACCAGCTAGGTTTTGAAAACCAGAGAAGCAGAGGCAGACTTAGACCAGATGAGTAAGTATTACAGGATTTGGATGCTCTCTGMATCAGGCCCCTAATTCAGACCTGCAATAATATGGAGCATTACAAAGCACTTTGTCATCTCTGGAGCACACAACTGCCCATTAGCTAATTAATCTTTCAAGGCTTGTTTATCTCTAATTATAATACATTAGGTTCACCCATCCATCARTGTCTTTTGCAAGCTCAGAGACTTCAGGATACAAGGGTGATAGTATCAGCCAGACAATTCCTGCAGACCAGTGGCAACTCTTCCCTGATTCCAATCCACAACGGGGTCCTGTGTCAGAGTGCAACAGTTGTGAAGGGTGTAAAAATGCCAACCCTCAGCCCTGGTATTGACTGAAATGATTATTTGTCTCTTGGAGTTTTTAGTCCATTTACCAGTTATTCACATGCAACTGAAGGTTAAACTCCACAAACTCATTCGAATATTCAGTAGTGTTCAGTTTCATTCCTATTTTTCTATTGTTAGGAACAGCAAGAAGCCCTTCTCTGAGAACTCAGTATTGATTTCCAACCCCCTAACATTTGTTAAAAGACTATATCCATCTCAAGCTTCCTCCAGGGCTCAGTTTAATTTCAAGGGGAAAGAAAAAAAAAGAGATAAAATCTCAGTGGTGAGGACTGGTAGCTTCCAAGTAACATCTCACACAGCACACAGTTCACGTTCCTAGATGACTGAAAAAGCCCTCTGCATTGCAAATTTTTCACATGTTGTATTGCCACTAGCTCAAATGCCGCATCCAAAAGGTTTTGGTAAAAAACAAGGAAATACCTAAGCTTAATTATTTTATTATTCTTCTCATCAGAGCTTGGTTTTTAAACAGGCAGCTCTCATGGGCATCAGTTTTTAGTTTGCATGGCCAGGCAGAGCATCTGCTCAGTGCTACTGATGAACAGGAATCTCTGCAAAATAAAAAATATATTTTAAAAGGGCAATTTTGCAAAACACATGTGGCTAAACATGAGCTGTGAAGGGAATGACAACACGCACCCTTCTCTTAGGGTCAAAAGCATCATTCAGACATTTCTATCGTAATGTGCTTGGCTGTGATATAAGACAAACTGTTTTCTGTACTCTCAATGAACAGAAAATATTAGACACCATTAAACAGGTTTGTTCGCAAACCCAGGAAAGAATGCAAAGAATACACCAATTTTGTATTTGGTACCAATGCACCTTCGCCCCTCCAAAGCTGACAAATCAGCTTTTTGCTCCAGAAGGACAGTAAGTTCCTTTCAAAAGGGAACCTTGAAACATCTGATCTTGTGTTTTCAGGTAGCTTATACGAAGCTTTCCAAGGAGAGAAAGGGAAACAAGCACTGCATGCCACCACCACTGACAACATTCTTTTCCTCACTTATTCCAAACAAGCAGTCAAGATCATCTTGAGCTTTCCTCCTCTGCTCCTATAGCCAACCCTGCACTATGACAAAGCCATTATCACACATTCTGCACCTCCACAGAAACAGAATTGTCACCTTGCTTGAAAACCTGAGCTGCAGAGATCTTGTGTGTAATCTACCTCTTCTTCTTTAGAATCTTCACTGTCTTTCACTGCACAGCTCTGCTCATAGAAAAGGGACAGGGTTTCCTCATACCAGCTAACAAACCAGAGCTTTGGGAATGGATTTTTAGCTTCTTTCAGGGTGCTGAGAAGGGGTGTCATCTGCACCTGCAAGCTAAACAAACCTCTCACCTACAAAGTCGCTCCAGGCACAGCAAGAGCTGTCGTAGGGACAGGGGCCACAAGATGCACTGGCTCCAGTACCTGCTGAGACCTATCCAGAGAAACTTCCACTGACAAATCCAGGCAAGGAAGACAACCAAAAGCCATTTCCCTGCAGCCAGAGAAAATTCCTGTTGATGTAGACTGCTATTTTTCCAGTTTATCCTGCCCCACGAGACATGCTGTTCAGCATGCCTGGGTGGGCAGAGGATCTGCCAGTGCCAGTCTGGGAATGTCCACCTTCAAGGAGCTGGGAAAAGGGGTCCACTTAGGTCAGATATAAGGCAGGTTGGAAAAGGATTCTGCTTTAAAGGTCTAACCCAACAAAAGCATTTAAGCATCTGTTTCCTCACAGGAATTATGAGCTTAAATATTGTGCTGTGCTTATTTATAGATAGAGACCTAGCTCTTTTCTTGATGTCTGTGGCTTATAAAATAGACCAGAACCCTAGAGAAGAACTTCCAGGAAATACAAGTGAGAAACAGATAAAAGGAGGCTTCAGAATTTCTTCAAAAATCAAGTCACTGCATTTTGCTTTCAAATACAGAAAAGCCAACAGGTTATTTCTAGAAATAGCTGCACCATTCAAAGGTGGAACTTCTCAGACTGGCACTGGCAGAAGCCGAGCAAGACAGGGGCTCTGCTTGTGTCAGAAGCACCAGAGTGGCTTCTGCACTGGTGAAGATGCACTAATAATCAATCTAATGTCCTGCAGGCCCCTGGCTTGACCCCAGCAGGCTGTGGGTATCACAGGTCACCCACCTTCCTGCACCCCAGCATGTTCACACCACTTTCTGCAACCATGTATCAGTGCTGTTGCTGCCACTGAAGCAGGTCAGACAGGGACCTTTGCAGCCTGACYCCACTGCATCTCTAAACCACATCTCTCCAAAGCAGCAATATCCTGGTAAAAAAAAATGAAGCGCTTGCCAAAAMACTTTTAAAAGAGTGATTCCCCCCATTTTGATTCCTGCTGGATGCAACGTTATCAGGTCTCCAGCCTGACAGCCGTGGGGATTTTTTTCCCTCTCTGTCATGGTTTTCTTGCCATTTGCCTAAGCCCTGAGGCAGCAGCTTGTCCTTCAGCAGGTGGCAGCCTGGCTTCATCTGCAGCCAAGGCTTTATCACTCCCAAATGCTCAGATACAGTTTTCCCCTGGGGGCAAAAAGCAGCTCTGAAAACCAAGGATTTCTAGGTCCTGGCCCATTTCTCACATAGCGTAGTCATCAATGCTGAATCAGAATTCAGCCTTGTGTTTTAAATGGACTATACCAACACAATGCTATGCTGCGTTAAGCTAATGCAGGGAGGCTTGGCTGCGCTGCAGTCACAGGACCCAACTCCCCGGGGTCTCCTTCAATTCAGCCATCTATAAACATCCAAACCCAGTTGTCAGCATGGTCGCTAAATCTTAAATTGGTACCACGTGGTGCTTCTCAGGGAATACGCACGTCCTCCATGCCCTCAGCAAACAGAGGCCACAAAGGTCCCACACGTCAGGGGGCAGTCTGTGTGTGCATGTATCCACACACGCACTGAGCTCAAGATAAGTGCATTTTAAAATATTTCAGGATAGGTATTACTTTCTGCACCACTCCTTCATGATTGACAGCTAAACTAGAAAGCACCGAGGCAGAGAGGTTTCTCTGCGGCTGGTGCTCCAAGCATGCGGGTGGAGGGAGGAGAGCCGACAGCCACCCAGGGATGGATGGATGGATGGATGGATGGATGGATGGATGGATGGATGGATGGATGGACAGATGCCATTTCCCAGCAGGCCAAAGCTTTGTGTGCATCAGCATCAAGCCCCCATGAAAAGACCCAATGGACAAAAGTCACCAAAGGTGAGAGAGAAGCCGAGGGGAGGAGAGGGGCAACCACTGAGAGTCTTCTCCCCCTCCTGGGGACCAGACCCAGGCAGGAGAGCAACAGTCAGACACAAGAGCCCCCAGTGCTGAGCTCAGCTGTGTTCCCTGGAGGCTCACACTCAAGGGAACCAGGGCAGGATTCAGCATCATTTAAGCCAGCTCACAGAACTGGGAAACCAGGAGAGTTAGGAATTCGACAGCTCTGCACCCACCTTAGGGCCAGTGTGGGGGCGAGGATGCACTGCACCCACCACTGCTACATAGGGCAGTGAAAAAGCTTTGCAAGGAAACAGCTGCAGGATATAAAAGCAGAAGAGCTTCTCTGGGAGGAACCGAGCAATGCTTGCAGAAGCTGCCAATGTCATCCCTCTCCTGGCAATGTGGGAGGAAGGAAAAATAACTTGAGCTCAGTTGAAAATAAAATGAAAACAACCATAGCAGCATAGCACTGTTACCTGGACTGCTTGAGGACAGGCAAACCATCACAGTGATCAAGTGTACAGATCAGGTTAGTCAGAGGTGGAACATTATTTTAATGGCATTACTAACTCATTTTTCTGGGGAACAGCAGCTGCAGAAAGATCCCAAGCAGCTGTGTTCTCCCTCTTTCTCCATTCTCCCTCCCTCAAAGCAAAATTGTTCGGGGGAGCCAAGGCTTTTCCTGCAAAAGCCTGCAGATCCAGACCTTCCTCTAATTAGGAAATATTTCACAGATATGGGACTTCTGGTTTTTTTCGGATAGCAGCAGCAGCAGTAAATAATTCAGTGCATTGGCAGATGTTTAGGATCTTCAAAATATGAAGGCTATTATCAGATTTATTTAAATAAGGCACCTGGAGGGCTCAGGGCCAGGAAGAGAGGAAAAAAAAACCACCACCATAATAAAAATCGTGCCTTCTTCATTAGCCAGAGCACATTGCTACAGCAGCTTGGACACACAGTACAAACACTGCCTGAACACAAACAGAGCTTCGCTGCCACCACAGCAGCACCGCTGCAGCTTGCAAGTCCCCCACCTCCATCAGCAGCTGCTGCAGCCTGGAAACAGCTCCAAGGCCAGGGCTGCAGGACTTTTGCAGRGGGCTCCAGCAAACTTAGCTTCTGCTCCCCAAGAAGCCCAGCAGTTTTTGGAGGAAAAGGCTGCAGAAGCATTTTGATACTGTGTTCACAAATACAACAAATGAGACACTGGCACAAGCAGCTCCAGCTCTCCCTGGGAAACTCTCTGCAGCTTCTGCTCAACTTTCCTCACCTCTGTCATCATCCCTGCATGGGACAGGATTGTGCCACACCAGCAGAGGGCCAGGAATGGGGAAACATCTGCCTTAGCACTGCCCTGAGTATTGACACGTGGACAAAGCCAGTTCCTTCGCGCAGAAGTGATGGAAATCTGTTGTAACCCACCCCCAGGGAAAGTCCAGTGTCACCCACATGCCCTTTCAGCACCTTATGTCCTCCCCAATGCCTATGCCAGTAACACAGAGGGTAAGTAGCTTTTAAAGACCTTTGGCTGGCTCTGAGGAGCTAAATTAGTTGTGCCGGAACAAGACAAGTCACCACCTGGGTATGCAACACTACCCCAGTGCCACCAAAGCCAAGTAGCATATTTGAACTGGTCATCCACCAAATGGCCAAAATCATCGTTGGAAGTGAACCAGACATACATTGCTCACAGTACTCCTCCAACCCAAAGTTCAGGAGAAAACACAAATCTCCACCTAAAATAAAGGGTTTCCCCTTTCCTGGCACAACCAGACCTCAAACTCAGAGGAAAGAATATGGAAGGCAAGGCAGTTACTCTGGAAGTAACATCTGTTTAAACTGTTTGTGAGACTACTGTTCCACCTGGCCACAGGTGAGAAGGGAGCATCCGGGCAGTTGTGGGGACAGCACCATTCCTTGGTCAGTTGATGCACCAGTGTGAAGCTCAGAGCTCCATTGCCAGGAAGCCCCTAAAAGAGTCCATAAACACCAATGTGGTGGGAGAACCCTCCTCATCCCACAGTAACCACTTATCCCAAACCTACCCCATATGACACCCAGGCAACAACAGAGAGGTGGGACATGGGGGCTCCACAACACCCAGATGCATCCTAGACAGCCTCCCCTAACTCTCACCTGACCAGGAAGATGTGCCAAGCACACATTTGCCACAGGGGTCGCTATAGTACCAGCAACATGCTGCCTGAGCAGTTACCACAACTGCTAAGCTCATCCCAGCCTCGGCGAGCAAGGAGGCAGCTGCTGTGCCTGATGCCCACACTGCTCCGCTCTGGCTCACACTGCCCCATGGGAGGCACTCATTGCTCCCCTCCGTGTTTTGCGTTGTAATTATCTTGACAGCAGAAGAGCAGTGCCCACCAAGTGGACGCTAGAAGGGAAAGTCAATTCTTGTAATGGCAGAAAATTTAAAATAAAATTAAATAAACGCAGAGGCTTGATACTTACCTTAACAGAGCAACCTCCATCTCTCAGATCCCAGGGGAGCAGAGACAGCAGAGGCCACAAAAGAATGGCTGCACCACACAGCATGGATAGCTTGCCATATTTTAAATCACAAGTCTCAGATTTGACATTTTAATGAAGTTCCTGCTTCTATATTCGAGGTACAGTTTGAGAAATCCCAGTTCTCCTTTTGAAACAATAAACACAAACATGTAGCTTTCACAGAATAAACATAAAATTTAGATCAAGGAACAGGAGCAGCATAGAAGTCAAGGAGAAATCCAAGRTGCGGTTAGGGAAACGATATCATGACTTGAAATTTATCTCAAAACTTTTCAAAGGGCTGAACCCTTGAAATCAGAAAAAGTAGTTGCTAGACTTCTCAGCCCCTCTGAGAGAGCTGATGGAGAACCACTGGCTGCTTACAGCACACGTACAAAGTGGGTTTGCTTCACAAAGCCAAGAAGAAAAGCCAACAGCACTTTCACTCCTACCCCCCACCAGTCCTTGTGAGAAAAGGGTAAGACACTTCAACCCGTGACAGCTGGGGCTTGTAAAACCTTACCCAGCTAGGAGCAGGAATGTGGCTTAAAGAAACTTTCAAAAAAAGATGCTGTGGAGAAGAAAGTGGTGGTGGTTTGGGGTTTTTTTAATCTTTCCTCTCAAATTAGAGCTTCTAGCAGCAAAATAACAAGTGAGGGAAAATGGTACACACCTGATTCCCTCTCTGCATGTGCTGCTTAATTTTTTTCATATATAAACAAAGCCAACAGGTGCAGTGAATTATATACCTGTGAGCTTTGGAAGTAACTAGGGAGAAGACGATTCACTCTAGAAAATGCTGGAAGCAATAAGCTAAACAGAAAAGACGAGCTAGAAAGTTTCCAGCGTAGAGTTTATTCAACTAGGAGCACTCACAGCCAGCAGCTGTCCCACTCTTGCTCCCTTAGGGAAATTAAAAGCAATATCAAGGTCTGCAGCTGAGCACGGAGGCAACAAGTTTAACACTCAGACACTTATACAAAAATAATAGGGTTTTGGTTGTTTGGGTGCTTTTTTGAGCATCCTATGGTCCCTGTGAGAGGGCACCATTCTGCTACAGGGAAGCCAAAACTCCAAGTCAGGGACAGCTTTGTACCTTCCCTGCCCGGGTGCCCGCTCTGTCCAGYTCTCCTGCCCTGCTGCGAGCAGCAGCCAAAACGCGGACAAACCAGGAATAACAGCCCCATCTACTGGAGACTGGGAAGCGATCCCCACACTCGTATTTTGCAATTGTGCAACCCACCACCATCATCCTGACACCTGCCAGGTGGGAGCAATGCTCGGGTGTTTTCCTGCTCTCGGAAAGCCACCTCTGTCACCATGCCAGTGTCTGAGTGACAGCAGGTATGGTCGTCCTGACCCAAAAAGCAAATATCCTGACCATGTCCTTCACTTTCAGCGTCTCCTGGGCTCTCCAGAGGTAAGGTGGCAAACAGTCTCTGGAACCAGTTTCTTGGGCAGCGTTAACAAATTCTGCATTCCAGGTGATAACTTGAACTTCACATCAGCTTTCCCGGCTGTACAGCTGCACCCCAACATTCCCAGCTGCAGCACAGGAACGAGCAGCGTCAGCATGCCCTGTTATGAAAGAAGCTTTTCCCAGTCTTTGGCACAACTGTCCTCGTGGCAGACCAGCTCTGAGTTTTGCAGCGTGGCACCCTTCTCACACTGAGCTCCCTGCTTTGCAAAACCCTAAACCTAACCCTGACCCACATATCCAGTGGGTAGGTGTATAGTCCCCTTGAGCACCCAAAATGCTGTTTCAGTCCTCAGCATCCAAGGCCTATCAACAATAGGCCCTGTTCCCCTCTTCTGAGCTGCCTGCTGTTGAAACCCCAGCCCTGTACCAAGGGGAGTGGGCAACAGGCTGTCCCTGAAAGGCGGTCTGTGCCCTGTGGTACCCCTTGTCCTGCCCAAGAGTCACCAGCAAGACTGTACCAAAATGAAGAGGGAGCTGCATGACTCAACCCAAGAAACCCTTCTGCCTATAGTGCAATGGCAGTCAGCATGAAGAAAAAGATTTTCTACCAAAGCAGGTTTCTCTGGCCTTCAAAGCACAGTTAGGGAGCCATAATTTCCAGGGATGCATCCCATTATCCCTTTAGAATTTATTTTACTCATGCTTGAATAGTATCAGCAAAAACAATCTCATAGCCAGTGAAACAAACACTGACAGAAACATTTAGGTCTCTGTCCAATGAGAAGACACACTATTTAAACTCAGTCTTTATTAACACTTTATAAACCGAGGGTTTAAGCAGCAGCCCAGAAAAGACACATCCTTTCAGCTATAGAGATAACAATTAAAAAGGTATTTTCATTATGTGGTTTTGTTCATCAGTGACTACTGAGTGTATGAATAATGTATAAATAAAAATTACATGCTTCCAAAGTTGGACAGGAGAAAAATGGCAGCGAGTATTCCTAAAACCACAAAAATTAAAAGAGCAAAGAAAAACAGGTTCAGAAATCAGTGCTCCACAAAGCAAGAAATTCAGAAAATCACTGTTGTGACACAGCAAGATTGTACCCATGCCCAAGGTGCTTAGCACAGTCTGCCTCTTTGCAGGCGCATCAATGATGTTCTTCATTCCCAGTGCTACATACAACTCAACGCTTCTACCTTCACCTGTCATACACACTCAATGCAGATGAGGTTTTCTCAAGCTCTAGGCCGCAAGGGCTGGGAGCTGGTCTTTCCAAGCATTGGCTAGAGGAAAGAAACTGCCTGAAATGCTGGCTGGCGTGTCTTTGGGAGCTGCAGGGACAGTGGGGAGATGCTCCAGTAACATCTTGGTTCTACAGCAATAATGAAGTAAATCTGGAATGTTTTTCTTTTTCCTTCCTCTGCCAGAACAAATGTATTCAAGGTGCCAGGCTTCATCTGTCCTGAGAAGGCTCAAGATACCCAGCTTTTGGAGAGTGCTGTATTCGTGACAACTGCAGATTTATCATGTTCTTTACCCCATGTAGAGTCTATCTGCATCAAGATGCTATTAATCCAAGGAAGAAAAAAACCCCACTTTTATTACAAGATCCACTCCAACTGCATGCTCATAGTCCTGGGTGGGGAGGCAGCCTCCCAAGAGGAGCAGTGAGGTGAATTCATCAAGCACACACACCTCAGTTTCCTTTGCATGCTCACCTTCTATGTGCACTGATTTTAGTAAACAGGCTCACAATATGAATATACCAGTCAGCATCAAACATCCTACAGCCATTTTCACAGTTTCACAAAGCAAAACAGGCTACAGATGCAAAGAGCGAAACACTTTTGCAGCCTGGATTTAAGTAAACAGAGATGAGCCTCTTCAACTGTCCATAAAACCCTTTGCTTCCTCCAAGAGACGTCTTGCTGTAATCCTACAAAACTTGGATACAAAAAATATTGTGGTTATTTCGGCAAAGTAATGACTGGAGAGGAAAAGGAACATCTGTGAATGGTGGCATACAAATTACGGAGGGAATTAGAAAGTATGTGTGTATTCGAGATTTATGGATCACATGGCAAGGACACTTCAACAGCCCATTTCTCCAGGGGCGTTTCTATGATGCTCAGCAACACCAGCCAGCTCCTGTTGAGACCAGCTGTGGAAGAAGGCTATCCCAAGAAGCCTATCTAGCCCAGTTTAACCCAGTTCAATTAATCCAAATCAAACACAAAGAGAAGGTCACAGAGAAAAGGAAGCACTACCATGACCCTCAGTGGAAATTGTCACTATATAGAGACCTCTGCCTAAGCAGTTTTGGATCAAATCAGACCAATCCAGAACAACACAGTTACAAGTTCTCTGCTGTCTTTATTCAACATCAACACTGCATTTGCCAGAAAAAAAATGCAATAATAAACAAGCCAGCGTGTCTAAGATTTCCTACCTCCTCTTCCTATTCCTCTACACTGCCTCGATAGATTACATCTACCAGGTATTTGCCAGAGCAGAAGCTCTGGCAGATGTAGGATCTTCTGGTACGTCTCTGCTGCTGTCTCCACTCCTGTGCCGAGACCTCTCCTTCCCTGTGCCTCCCACATGCTGAGGATCATAGCCTTCCTGCAATGAGCCCTTTGCTGTCGCAGCCAAGSCTGCCTCCTTTTCTAAAAGGCTGCTGTTCATCCCCTCTGCAGTGCTCCAGGCAAACGAGCTCTCCCACTCTACTCCAGTTACCCCTAAAAGGTAATTCTGAATCCACACAGAGAAATCTGTCTCCTGACCCTCTTCTCCCAGGCTGTGCAGATCCACCTGTCACCGGCAGTCCTCGGTTCTAATGACAGAATCATGAAAGCCAAAGTGATATTTCAGGAAATACTTAAATGGAAACAACATTCCAGTAACATGCCAGAAATATTTCAGTAGCAAGTACTCAGAAGCAGCTACCATTGACTGAAAACAGCACCATCACCTACACAGGAGCTGCCTGATGACTTCTACACATTCATTAACTGGAACACATTCACATGAAGGAAGTTATACAACAGATAAAGAAAAGGCACAATGGTGAAACAGTAACAGCAATAGCAGTGATTTAATGTACAGAGGGGTAAGACTATGCTCTGAGTCTGGAAATTTTTAATGTAGCAGAGTGAAATGAAAGTCCAGGGCAACAAATTTTTTGGGGCAAACTCAGATCTGGAGAGTCAATCAGCAGGTGCTGTACAGAGTGCTCCCAATCCAGCTACAATGCCCACCCCACAGTGCCAAAATGACCAGGCTCTCAACCCACCCTGACACACAAGGGACAGACCTCAGGTTGCAGGAAGAAACCTCCCACTGATGGATGCTGGAAAGTAAAGCACTTGAGGATGTGCCACAAACACACATCTGAAGAACACAGTGCACAAACAGAACAGGGAGGGCTCTTTCAGGGCCAAATGCACAAGTGTTCATGTGCCTCCAGGCTAAAAGCCGTTCATTATAAACAAAATCTTTAGTCACCTTGCATGTAACAGGTAATAAAGATCAGCCTTCCTTGGACAGATATTGTGCAATAATATGCACAACTTGCTTTAGGTTTTTTTACTGCTAACATGCACTACCACAGTAAAATGAAATGAGCTTATGTGCCAAGAGAAAACGTTCTTTACAGGCTGATTTGTAGTGCTGAAGGTACAAAAAGGAGAATCTGTGACCAGAGCAATATGCAAAAAACGATCCAATTTGAAAAATCTTCACCTCCAAACAAACAAAACCCCCATTTCTCTTGTTGAAGGGTCTACCTCCCAATATTGCTAATAATCACAGTAATAAAATCCTCAAAAGAGTTAAAGCAGATGAATTAACATTGGGGTTTTTTCCTGAAGATTACTGCAGTATTTCTGAGAAAGGAACTGGCAACATCAATGCTAAAGCTGGGGTTCAATCACAGGAGCAACTCCCACTCAAGGGCTCTCTTCTCCACACTGTGCAGTCAGGCTACCTCCCACACTGTGGCAACAGACCTTCCCCACCCTGCCAACTTGTGAAACCCTGGGCAGAACCATGAAAACACCCCATTTGGGTGGACCCCAGCTTCACCCATCTGGGCTGCTAAAAAAAAAACCCCAAGATCAAACAGCTCTGCCCCATGTCACCACCACACACAGGGCTGCCTGGTCACCATGGGCACAGAGCCAGGGAAGGCACGAAATGTGAAACCAGCCCCAGACACCGGTGCAGACAGGAGGGTCAGCCCAGCAAGCTGCTGCAGGCAGGGACAGAGCCCACAGCCCCCAGCTCCACTCAACAGGGTGCAAGAGACACCCCACGCCGCCCATAGCTGAGGACTGTGCCCCATGCTACCCACACATCACCAGCCAACAAAGTTTACAAAAGCAGTATCAGCACAGTGTGTACTAAACCAGCCTTTATTTCTCTCACAGTACAGCAGGGCTGAAGTTAAGACCACTCTGTGGCAGTGCCAACCCACTCAGTAGCCTGGGCCGTGGGAGCTGCTGACCAGTCCTCGGTGGCAGGCTGGGCACTCCAGTCCTCTGCAACCACAAAGACAACAACATTTAGTGCTCCCCAGCTCTTCCCATCCACAACAACCCCCCCCTTCCCACAGACACCTCCCCAAACTGACCTGTGGGGAACTGCTGGATGGGCACAGACGGAACCTGCACTCCCTCAGACCAATCTGCAACCTCAGGCTGAGGAGGAGCAGTGAATTCAGGTGCTGGGGCTGTCCATTCAGTCTGGAATTCCTCCTTCGTGACTGCTTTCTCAGCAGCTGCCTGCTCCTCCTTTTCAATCTGCAATGGAAGAACTCAGCCTGAGTCTCCAAGGAACACAACCCTCACTATCACCTACCAGTCAACACCCACCAACTAGCAATACAAGTAACCAACCACCACATTCAAGTGTCAAGTGCAATCACTACATTGGGAAAACCTGTCCTCAACAGCAGGCACACAGGACCATGGGATAGGAGCACAAGCAAAACATAAGAGAGACACTTCCCACCATGAGGCTCCTACCTCCTCGGGATCCCTGTAGAAGTACAAGTCAGGCATGACTTCCCATGGGTGCTCACGGGAGATGGTGCCGCGCATGCGCAGGACCTCCCGAGCCAGCATCCACCACATCAGACCCACTGAGTGGGCTCCCTGGAACAGAAGAAAGTAGGTGAGAGTTGGTGACATTTTCAGGTATCTGCAGGAATCATGGCATTTGTCAGTCACCAGCATCTGAATTTTCTGTAAACAACATGGCCACAAGTAACTCTCCTATTATGGAGTTTCACACTGCTCACCACCCCCCTGTGCATCTCATCCAAAACACAGGGATTACGCTCACCACATATACTAGAATGAAGAAATTGAAAATTTGACCAAATAAACAAAGCTTACACACAAGCTCAGATGTGGCTTACACTAGTTTTGGAGACTGACATCTAGACAGAGATCAAATATAGCTTCTGATCTTCCTAGACTTTACCTTTCAGGTGACTTCTCGCAAAGTGATGTTTCAGAGCAGTTTCTCCATCAGTTCACTCTATCTTTCATTCATATTCATAATCTGTGGCAAGAATGACTATCGAACTCCACTCATTGGGCCACAAAGACCCTCATGGCGTCAGCGAAAAGTCCTGCCAGGTTACTATAGCACACGTCCTACACTTGAGAGTTCCTTGGCCAGAAATCGGCCTCAGCTCCAAGCTCCAACTGTGTGCAGTTTATTCCCTCCTCCCCACCCAAGTGTTACCTTGTTGTTGCAGGGAATAGCGATATCCACATAGCGCAGCGGGGAGTCTGTGTTGCACAGGGCAATGGTGGGGATGTTGACATAGGATGCCTCTGTCAGCGGCTGGTGATCAGCCCGGGGGTCCGTAACCACCAGGAGTCGTGGCTCACGGAATGCTGCTTGGATCTGGTTTGTGAAGGTGCCAGGGGTGAAACGCCCAGCAATAGGAGTAGCCCCAGTGGCAGCAGCGAACTTCAGAACCGCACGCTGCAAAAGGGACACGGCAAAGGTGAAGGAGAAGCACGTTTCAACCAAGTCAGAAAACTGCATTTCAACCAGGTCACCCAGGCACTGCCAGCGAACATGCACAAAATTTAACTCAACTATTTGCTTCAATTCCTGTGAAATCAGGGCTCACCACCTCAGGAAACAAAACTAGTATGTTTCTGAAAATAGCTACACCATGAGTTTAAAAGATTACATCCACCAGAAAAGTGGGAAGTCAGGATACAGAAAAAACTCTTCCCCTGAAGTTATTTGCAAGCTCTACTCCAAATTCTCATAATCAAATCATGACAGGGGGAATAAAATAAAAAGCTTATTAAAAAAACAAAGCMAATTTTCTTCCATTATTTCTACATTCTTTCATTATCCAGGAACTTCAAGGAACTACAGAAAAAACTTAGTAGCAAATATACATATATTGTAGCTGCATCCACAAAAATTGCAGTAGGGAGGTCTTGCTTACTTGTCACAGCTTTTACTTCTGAGGCATGTGGCAGGGCCTACTATCAAACTCCAATCCTAGAGGGAGCCCCTCTCCTGGCGTTAGCGAAAACCCTGCCATCCTCTGCTGTCGCACACTTCCGACACTTGAGAGCTCATCGGCCAGAAACTGACCTCGGCATCAAGCTTTAACAGTGTGCATGTCAAGCCCACAGGAAACTAAGCTTTTCCTTCAGAAACCCACCCCAAAATCTCCCTAAACATTTGTGGCCCCACCTGCAGTTACCTAAAGAAACTAACTCACAAACTCCAGTGACTAATTAGCCTTAAAGGTTATCACCTTCTGCAACAGAATGTTTTTGCTATAGAGTCAAAATGACAAATACACCAGTTACTATACCTTGCTCAGTAACAGAGAAAATTCCTTTGACAACTTTTTTGTCAGCTGCTTACTGTCCCCAAAAACTCAGTGCCAATGACCCACAGTATTTCTGGGGTGAAGGGGCCACCAGGGGACTGTCCATTAATATGTCAGAAATCCAACAGGAAAAGGACATGGAAAAAAAACAAGTTATCAAACGCCCTGAAATGGGGAGTGGGTTTCAAGTGTGTTTTAAGCTGTCAAGTGCAACACAAAAAACACGTTTACAGAAAGCATTCCCATAGTCAAAACTGGTGTTACTGCCTATTATCACCAAGCTGTCACTGCTGGCAATGAAGAGTAGCAAGGGAGTCCTGCTCCCAAGACTGCAGGCTTCCTGATGTCCATACCTGTCCAGTGTTCCTGGAAGAAATGACGCTCACATCAGCTGGGTTCTCAATGGCAACAATGGCACGAGCTGCCAGGAGCAGCTTTTCCCAGGTCCTCTTCAGATTGATGATGTAAATACCTATTGGTGACAAAAGGCTTTAGAGCAACCAGCAAATACAAGATCCTAAAACAGGGTAGCACTGCTCTGCCATTACACCTGTCACATGGCTGTGGTCACTCCAAAATGCATAGAATCACAGAATTATCAAGCTTGGAAGAGACCTTTAAGCTCATCCAGTCCAACTGTTCCCCAGCACTAACACTGAAGCCCCTAAGCCACTAAACTTAAACAGCCAGTGCCAGATCCAGATGCTTTGGAAACACCTCTAGAGATGGTGACTGCACCACCCTCCGGGCAACCTATTCCAGTGCGTGACCACCCTAACAGTGAATATCTAATCTGAATCTCCCCTGTCTCGGTTTAAGGCCATTTCCTCAGGTCCTCTCACTGCTGGCAGGTAGAAAAGGCTGGGTCCTCCTTTCGAGTAATTGTAAAGAGTGATGAGATCCTCCCTGAGCCTCCTTGAGACTAAACAAACCCAGCCATTCCTTGTGACGTTTTCTAGACCTTTCACGAGCTTTGCTGCCCTTCTCTGTACCTGCTCCAGCACCTCCATGTTCTTTTTAAAGCGAGAGCATTCCAGTCTAATTGTAATGAATCGAAAGCTATTCCAAGAACATCATCCCCTTATGGTTTTAATGTAGCAAGCCTCCAGCTCCTATCATCAAGAACCTAGGCCTGGTATGAGTTTCATTCTTYCAAGAGAGGACCGCTTAGATTGAAGAGCAACGCAAACAAGTAGAAATCWCTATTGAGATATTAAAACCATTTTGTTAATATGGTCAAGAGTTAGCAGAATTGCCCAAACCAGCTATGATTGATTTAACCAAATTACAAAATCAAGATAGTCAAGAACTAGTAGAATCGCTCTGAAATCCGTATTTTATTCTACTTCTCTGAGTTAACACGGTTTGATCAGCAAATGCATCTGTTCCTTTCAGGCTATGGAGAAACCACGCCAGAGAGGTGTAGCACTAGCACTTTCCTGGTTCCCTCAGCTATGCCCACAAATTCCCAGCTCCCCAGCCCGCGGGTTTACCATCGCTCTTCCTTTTGTAGATGTATTGCTCCATCTGGAAGTCAAGGTTGGTACCTCCCAGGTGGGTCCCGGCAGCGAGGAATTTGAGGACATCCTCCTCCTTCATCTGCAGGACATCGAGGCCTCCGGACATTGTGGTGTTTCCCTTAAGAAGCAACGACAGGGAACCTGCGGGCACAGGGACCCGGCTCAGCCCGGCGGGGACGCGCCACGAGGTCCAGCCGCCCCGGCCGCCATCTTGGGCCGCCTCCCGCGCTACACCCGGCTGGCCTCGGCCTTCCCCGCGGCTTGGCCAGGCCCAGCCCGGCCGCCCACAGCGCGGAGGGGCGCGCAGGGCCCTCCGATCTTATCGCCGGGCGGGGAACGCGACCCCCGCTGCCCCCGCATCCCCCGCCCGGCGGCCCCGACTCACGCTGACAACGCCGTGTGGAGGCCCTGGCGGCGCGGAGCCGAAAGAGAACCCGCCCCCGCCTGACGTCTATATATAGCCTCTCCAGCCAATGGGGAGCCGGGGCTCCCCGGCGCCTGGGGTGGGGCCGCGCTCCAGCGGGGCCTCCTCGGGATGCCGAGACAGGTTCGATCCCGCCGGCTGCGCCTGCTCGTCCCGGCCCCGTCCCGGCCCTGCTCTGAGGGCGGTTCTGAAACAAACGTGTAGGATTTGTGGGATTACGAATCCAGAGAAGGGCAACGAAGCTTGTGAAGGTTTTGGAGCGCATATCCTGTGAGGAGCGCCTGAGCGAGCTGAGGGTGTTTAGCCTGGAGAAAAGGAGCCTCAGGAGAGACCTTGTCACTCTCCACAGTTGCCTGAAAGGAGGGTGCAGCCACATGGGGGTCGGTCTCTTCTCCCAGGCAACCGGTGACAGGACAAGAGGACATAGCCTCAAGCTGTGCCAGGGGAGGTTCCGGCTGGACATCAGGAGGAATTTCTTCACTGAAAGGGTGATTAGACATTGGAATGGGCTGCCCAGGGAGGTGGTGGGATCACTGTCCCGGGAGGTGTTTAAGGAAAGCTTGGACGTGGCACTCAGTGCCATGGTCAGGTTGACAAGGTGGTGTTTGGTCATAAATTGGGCTTAATGATCCTAGAGGTCTTTTCCAGCCTAATTGATCCTGTGATTCTGTGATTCTAGGGCTGCTTCAGAGCATGCTGTGGCTTGTGCTCCAGGCAAACACAAGCCCGTTTTTGAGGCCCTGAAGCAAAAAGAAAGCAAAGGTTTATTTTAAGCACTTTACAATTCCGATTTCCTGCTGAAAGTGAAATACATGCTCATGTTTTCAGGGGTCTGCTGATTATTTGATGAATTACATCTAACCTGTAAATTGCCTGATGTGGGGGGAAGMTTCTAAGGGGGTATAACATCTTCCCTGCAGGGGCACTGCTCTGGCACCGTGCAGAAGAGCTTGTGCAGCCAAGGCTGTCCCTGTCCTTCGCAGAAATGACAGTAAAAACAGGTTAAATTGGCACTGAACTTATACATTCATGTGGTACTCTGGTACTTTCCCTTTTTTGGGGGGGTGGTTGTTGCGAGGGGGGTTTGTTTGCGTTTAAGAAGCAACAGAAAGTGATGAGATTTAAGAATATTCATCATCTTTCTCATCTTCTTTCTCCTATTCTGGAAGCAGACACTGGCCTGAGAGTGGAGTTTCCTTGAAAAAAGAAAAGTAGTGATATTTACTTTATTATGTTTGCTATCATCCAGATCTGGATACATTTCTGGACAAATTTCTGAGCCATGCAAACACTATTGCCAGTGCCTTCTGCAAGAAATAATTCACCTTCACATCTTTCTAATAACAGTGCTCCTTTAGTTTTCTCTCTGCTATTTTAACCTCGTATAACCACAGCAGTGTGACTGGGCCTGGACTCTCCTGACAGCCCCTTTGCAATGTCTGAGCACTGAGTAGCTCTGGGGGAGGATTCTTGAAGTAGCAGGTTACAACATCATCTCATGTATGTTCTTTGTCTCCTGGAAAATGGGACCTTGTCCGGTTTTGGTGAGGAGCCGCTGCCAGCCACTTTCCATCACTCCCACAAAAGTCCATCCTGCAGATCAGGAGCTTGCTCTCTATCCTTTTCTGCACGCTTGTTAGCTGGTGTTAATTAACGAKATTATCAGATCAGTTTTAGAATATTCTCTAAGAGAGTAATTCAAACATTTGTCACATGGTGGTGACAAAGTATGTAAAATGAAACTCAGCAACTATTTAGTGAGCTCTCAGCAGAAGCATTAACTATTGTTGCCTGAGAGATTATAGACATCTGTGGCACTTTGATAAGTGCACTGTGGGGAGTGAGAGCCGACCCAATGTACAATATGTGTCTCCTAACACGAGCAGTGTGAATGTTGGCTTGGGAGGGAAGAGGGGAGGTGGTGGTGATGTTACCACGGTGTGTGCAATGGATTTAGTCTGGAGAGCTTTTGTGCACAATTGAAACCAAACTGTATTAGAAGTGTATTTAAACATAATGATTGGAAATTAAGTAATGAATATTGCAGTAAATATGGTGTTATCAAAAGAGTGCCACTGGTAAGCATTCCAGACTCCTGACCTCTCTAATACTTAATTTATTTCTTATTGTTACACTTTGGGTCCTTTCTGATAGACCATGTGGCCCACAGCTTATGAGAGGGGTTGGAAGAGTCATGCTAAAGCTTCACAGTAAAATATTTCTAATTATTTCCTTAAGTAACCTGAAAGCTTACTTTATTTTTTTATCTGTGTACTGAGACATTTTAAAATAAATCTGTTACTAATGGACATGTCCCTCAGGTGAAAGTCTATCTTATCACGAGTTTTAGTCCAGGTCTCTGGTCTAAAGTTCACACTGCAATCTGTTACACAATTACATGCAGAGCTGAGGGCAGTCCCCAGGAACAGCCTTTCTCTGCAGCAAGCAAACCCAGAGTAAGGGGCTTTGAGCCACTGGTCCTCCTGCCAAGGAGACTTGGGGCCCACAGGTGCAGAGAGAGGCATCATGGAGTTACCACCAGCCTTTGGGTGGTGGTAACTGGGGACCTTGAGCAGGTTCCGGGGGCAGTCACAAAGCTCCACAATGAGCATCTCCCCAGGCTGCAGGGGAGAGCAGCAGGCCTTGGCAGAAGCCTCTGAGCGCGGGGCTGTACCAGGACTCCCAGTGCTGGGAGAGAGGGCTCCTCACAGGGCTGCAGAGGAAACGTTCTGTGCTGCTAGAACAGCTCCTGTGACTAAGTAGTTGAACCGTGTGTCTTGGGAAGAAACTCAGGCAGAAAGCTGTTCAGGCTTCTTCCCCAGCAAACATGACGGTGTCACCCAAGAGATGCTGTGGTATCCCCTGGAGAAGACAAAGAACTATGAAGGTCAACACACTTCTAGTGAAACTGCATTAATGTTACTGTGCTTCCCCATAAATTCCTTTTTGGCTTGTGTTTCGAAGGTTTGTTATTATTTCTTACATGTTTTGGGAAAACACTCTTTGGCAAATCTCTTCCCTTCTTATTTCTAGTTCTACAAAGCTAGAATTGCCTAACATCTGTTACAAAACTTGCAGAGATCTCATTTTAGCCTCTTACTGGGATTTTGTCGTTTTTACTAAAATTCCTTAATGCATTACGATAAAAACTCTTAAAGCATTTTACAGTGATAAAATTGCAAGTTAAGAAACAGTGCAATGAGGAAAATCAGCTTGCTATTTTGAAACATGCAGCAAAGCCAGAAAGGATAAGCATATTCAACAGCTCCTCATGGAGTTTGCAAAAGTACATGTATATATGTGTGTGTGTGGGATGAGGGGTCTTTTCTGCTCAGTTCTGGTGTCAGTGCTTATGCATGGCACATAGCACATTAAAAATTTAAAAACCAAGCAAAGTGTTTGCCCATTTTTTACATGAGAGGGAGATCTGTAACTCAATGTTTTGTTACAACCACAGTGCCTTCAAACTTTCAATCTTTCCCACCTTCTATCACACAAAAGGTTAGGGAGCTTGCCTGTTACCTCTTCTCACCGCCGGGGCAGCTGTCAGCAGCATGGACAGCAACACCCTCTACACAGCAAGTGGTTCCCCAAGGCAGCAGGAGAGCTCTGGAGAGCCCTGCGTGCAGGAGCAAGCACTATCCCAGCCCTCACTTGCTATCAGGAACCTGCACAAGCACTTTAGCTCCAGCTGGCACAAGGCAGCACATCAGGCCTGTCTGGTAGGTCTGTTATACACAGATAACTCTCCCTGGAAATTGCTCCATGTGAGAATGTATCATCTAAGCAAGAAAGAGAAGTTTGGGAGCTTCACATCTGGAAGATGTACCTCTCAGTATCAACATCATCAGTGGCTTGCTTAGCACAACCTGCCTGCTACTGAATCTCAGGATCATACTGTGACAGCAAGAGATCCCAGCAATCCAGCATCACCTTGCATTATGCCTTGCAGATTGTGTCCCAGGCACAATTTCTGGTCCCCTGCTGGAATCAGACTGACCAAGTAGCAAAGATCTGGTTGGCAGCAGATTAAAAACAGTCTCTCCCCAGAGAACTTAAAACCCCACTGTTCTGAAGGCAGGTATTTCACCAGCTAGTAGAGATTTAATTTCCTTCTGTTTTTACACAGAGCAGGCAGGCAGAGGAAGCTGTGCAAAAGACAAGATTCTCCATTGCTATGTGTTTTTTCCATTTAAGCAAAGCTGACTTCGGTTGTAGTAGCACAGCCTGTGCATATTATACACCACAGAAAAAGAGAATATTCACTGCCTGGTATGGGCTCTGAACACATACAACAGTCCTGTTCTTTTGGGAGACTCCTTCTGCCTTCTTAAGCCTGTTTTCCATCCCATCCCGTCCCTTGTGCATTTGATTGGTTTGGGGCTTGTTTGTTTTTCTTTTTTTAAAGAAACACTGAAGAGATTACATCCTTCGTTTTGGCAACCAGTTTTTAATAGAAACATATAATACACCTTCTCACATAAATACTTTAGATAGACACACAAGCACTCACAATACTCAAAGGTATGCAATGTTCCAAAGCTCCAGTTCTGTTTAAAACAGTGAGAGGAAAAAACCAAAACAAATCACACAGGAAGAATGGAAACATGACGTTTCTAAAGCATAAATAATCTGACTATTTCTCTTGTGTCCTTACAACTCACTTTAATACCACCTGCCTCAACGTGCTAGCCAGTTGTCTTCTTAGCCACAGCTGCAGGGGTGAGCAGAGACAGTGCACATTCACCAATAGTGTACTGCCAGCACTGGAGGTCATTCCAAGAAGGATCCAGCTGCGATCCTGCCATGCATAGAAGGATCACACCACTGTCTCTGGAATCCAAGCTAAGGTGGCTTTGGAAATGATTATCTAACATGATTGTTAGCGTTGATTTGCTGGCACGATACRGGCAGGTGATTAAGCACCTCTGTCCAGATGTTTTATTTGATTTACTTTACATTTAGAATGTACAGTGACCATTTGTTGTTAATTAGAAGCATTAAACCTCAAGCGGAATATATCTAAACTTCAAGTCCACACACTTGAGTGTCTTGCCTTGCTATACCTATCAGAAGTCACTGATAAATCACTTTAGAAACAGAATGTTTTTGAAGAGCAGAAAACAGTGAAAGGCAGTAAGGATCAGAGCTGAGAAAGAGTCTTGTGCTTGCCTGTGTGATAAAGCTTTCAGAACAGAGTGAAGCAGAGCTTCAGGCTTTCCCTTCCCCATATATGACACCTGACAAAAGAAATAACAAAGAAAAACAAAGAACAAACTTGCACCGCAGAATTCACTCTTCCTAACCCTCAGGTAGATAAGTTTTGGGATTTGCAGCACCAACAGTAGATGAAACACAGTGCAGTTTAGATTCTCTATTTCTTAAACTCAGACGAGCCCAGACTAATCCACAAGACAAAAATCATATAGTTTTTCATTCTACTCCAACAACAAAGCACCCCCTCATTCTCCACAAAGGGGAACAGAAGAACTTTCTTGAAAAAGCTAACACTGTTTTTGGCCTGATTCCAGATTTAAAACTAACAAACAAACAAACAAACGAAAAACCCCACGTTAGACTTTAAAACATTAGCACATGAGAATAAATTCTCTAGTTCTTCCTTTGTTACTTGACCAGGCAGGAGTACAGGGCATAAAAGCCGCCAAAGTGTTCCTGCATTTCAGGTTTCTGATGAGGACCTTACTTAATTCCAGATTTATTAGCTGGCATTCTTTGCTTGCCTGCCTCATTTTTAAGAGCTTAAGTTTCTGTCTGCACCGATTGCACACTGCTTTGCTATTGCTAAATCAGGAACAAAATGTGTGCGAACCACCTTGCAGGCAACCACACCTACAGCCCTCGATTACCACAGCCCAGGATGATCAACAGATCCAACTCACTACACCAGATTTAGAAAGCCCCAAATAAATTCAGCCTCCCAGCGTAATGTTGGTTCGATACCATGCATAGGGGAATAAGACAAATAAGGTAACTCATCTAATTGCCACCTTATTCCACCAGGTCAGCAACCCCAGACTTGGTTCCCCAGCTCTCCGTGCCAGTAGTGTTCAGGATAACAAACAAGCAGGATGTGCAGTTACCATGGTTTCATGCACTCTCACAAGTTCAGGTCACTAAGGGTAGGAAGACAGCAAAAGAAAGGAACAAGTCTTCACATTCAGGATTTAGCAAATAATGTGCCACATGCCTGATTTGATGCAGTGCCCTATTGTTAACATGCAGACGTGTGCACACGGGACCCTCCACCACCACTCTTGAGGACTCCCACACTGCAGAGCCCCAGCCTCCCCTCACAGATGGGCTGAGATTGAAAATAGGCAGCACCTTCGAAGTCTCCAGCCTGTCCCCTTACACTTTACCCAACTTTTACATCAGTCATCAAACCTTCCTGGAGTTGAAATCTGGTAAAAAACACCTTTAAGAACTCACATCCCCTCTACTCCTGCGCTCGGGAAGTTGCCAAGGCAGGCAGTGATAGTCCAAATTACACTCTAAAATTTATGAACACCAGGTAGGTAGTACTGGTTGTTCACATAGCTCCAGTGTCATGTCTTCATATTTAGAGACAGGTGCCCTGGTTCTAGAGTGAATTGCAATATCCCTAGATATTTAAGAAAATAAAAGCCAAAGCTAATTTTTCTGCAAGGCACACTACAGAACTGGGTGCACACTTCCACGCCAGCTTCATGGCTATGCTAACAGAGCTGCAAGAGACACAACCCCCCACAGAGGCACAAGTGAAGAGGGGAGCAGGCTGCACCCACATTTGGACAGCACACACTGCGAGGTCTGTGTAACACAGCAGGAAAGAGTAAAAAGGCACAAAGGATGAAAAGTGTGTATTTATTTCTAAGCCTAAACTCAGGGATACGTGGACTACCTGATAAGAGAAAAGGATCAGCCAGGGAAATGTGAAGGGCCTGTGTGGAGCCCAGAGAATTCAAGTTCCCTACCAAGCACTCACAGGGCTCAACTTTGGAAGAAAGCTTACAGAAATAGCAGCCTTTTCTTTCCAAACCCAAACATACTCCACATGCAATCAGCAGCGAAGTGCCAGTATCTACATCTGCTTCCATTATACATTTTGCATTATGAGCCATGACCCTAAAAGCTACATCTAAGGACCAGTTCACACTGAGGGTGTTGATCAGGCATTAACAAAGGAGTAACAGGAAGCAAATAAGTCTCTATGACAAGTGGATTAAAAAAAAATAACAAACAAAACACAACAAAACCCCCTTGAGTGTTCCTGCTATAGATGGATCAGCAGGATTTTTTTTTTGTCAGAGAACAAGTAGAACTTTGGTAGCAATCAACTCTAAAGTGCTTTATGCTTAATTCCTGTGCAAACACTGCTGTAGAGCCAGAAGWACATTTCAAGAGTGTTAAGATGCTCAATCATGTAATACATCACACAGCAAGGAGGTTCCAGTTACTTTCTCTGCTGTCACACACAGTACAAAAGTGATGACAGAGACCATGTTTCTAACTTTTCATCAGCACTTCATTTCTCTTCCACCCACTCCTGCAATATAAGCTTTAAGAGATATATCCAGTCTCCCACCAGGGCCTGCAACATTCTCCTGTGAGAACAAAGCATATGAGGAAGAAGGATCTATATTGGATGATGGGTCACAGTGGCCTTTCTGGCCACACCAGCAAGGAACAGGCTGGCAGGTTCCACCATCACTGTTTTCTCCCCAAACACTTTTGCTCTAGCAGTGTTTCATTGCATAAAGGTAGTGACCACAGAGTAATTTTTAAAAGGGGCTTCTCAGCGTAGTTACCAGGCTGTGGAAACCCTGCCATTTCCCGTGGCAGTCTGCAAGTGCAGTCCTTCTGAAATGCATTGATCAAACACCACAAAGATCCGATCCTTCCTTTCCTCTACTTGCCAAAAGCCCTCAGAAGGGCTTTCTTCATCGTGGCTTAGCAAGGTTTATTCCTCTGTGGAACTGGGAACTTCCCAGTGCCAGCTGATCACAGCAAGCGGGAGAAGGAGTGAAGCTGGTCCTTTCTCGTGCAACTCAGTCAGGACTTCAAGCCCATTTTTTCCATCATCTGTTCATACACCGTCCACGCCATTGCTGCCATCAGAGTGCGCCTGAGGGCTCGGGGCACGCCGCCCCGGAAAAAGCCAACCAGCCCGAAGTCCTGCAACAGGACGTAAACAAACAGCAATTCATCACAACCTGTCTCTAAGGGTTTTAATTTCTCTACAATTATTTTGTAGCTGGTTTGTATCTGAAACCAGCACTTCACACTACTCATTATAGTCTTGGTCTACCACAGCATGACCCTCTTCAGCATCTTGAAAATGCTGACACTGAACAGTCCAACTGCAAGAGCAGATGAAGCAGCGACACTTGTTCACCTCCTTCAAAAGGCAAGAACCTTCCCAGCATAGCTGTGCTTTGCGCAAGGGGATCAGAAGTGAGGGTGTGATTGTGCATGTTAGAAGGGGTTCACCTCACCTTATAGATTAAGGCAATGGCCTGGCTTGTCCTGTGGTACTTTTGGGGTGACAGCTGCATGTGTGTTTTGATGACATCAGCAGGCTGCGTTGCCAGTGAGGCCAAGATTCCCGCAAAGATCCCACAGCCAAAATTCAGCAAGGGCACGAGCACTGGATCCAACTGGTCTGCAACAGAGCAAAGGGAACGCACTCAGAGACAACACAGGCCAGGAACACTCCTGCAGTGTGACAAAATGAAAGCTATTAAATGATTAAATCAACCTCAGAGCCTAGGAGAAGTTAAAATCCATGCAGCTAGAGAAACCTTTCAAGGGAGAAAGTTAGTGCTAGTAAAAAGCTTCACTTGCTGGGGAACTGAATTTGACAGAAAATCAGAAAAGAAAAAATTGTACAAATGTTGCCCCAGTTGAGTTCTAATATCAGAGAAGCCCAAATTTAGTGGAAACTGAGCAGTATGCAAGACAAGCAGAAGCAGCAAGCAATGATGAAGATGCCCTCTCTTTCAGCTGTTCACTAACCCACTCATGCATCAGTCTTCATAAAGACAATCACCCAATTTAGGGCCAGTCTCCATTTCTGCACTGACCTCAGCTATAGGTCTACAGTTCTCCACAGGAAAATGGGAGTGTGTCACCTAAAGCCCTACAGGAGACTAATTCAACTATTGAGGTGTAGGACAATAAGCAGAGCACGCAGGCTGTCAGCAGCAGGGCAAGATCTGAGAAGAGGAACATTTTCCATTCCAGCCTCACCCTGAGGTGTGAGGTTTTTGGTCTGTGTGTAGAACATCAGGTAGATGCCAGAGAAGGGCGCATCCCGCAGCAGTGTTGCCGTGAGCCCACTGAACATGCCACGAGCCCCTTCTGTCTGATAGATATTCTTCAGGGCTCCATATACACTCCCATAGCCAAATCTTCCACTCTGCAGGGGCAGACAAACATCAGTCATCCACGTGCCAGGCACAGGTCAAGGAGCCCTACACATACCCTGATGACATAATATCCCAACAAATGATCGTGTGAACTTAATGTGATGCACAAGATGGCAACACAGAGGAGAGCCCAAGGCAACAACTGGGCTTCACCTACCTCAGCCTTTAAAACAATCCTCCAGGAAGGAAAGATAAAAAATATGAAAGCTACTACACAAACATTGTATACAACTGAAACTTAAAAATCTCAGGGCAAATTCTATTTCATCTTCTTGCCTAAATATCAGGTGTGGCATTTCCTGCACAATACGTGAACTGAGATGAAATCAGGACTACATCCCTGGCTGTACCCAAGTGGCAGCAACCTTCTCCAGACAGGAGGATTTACTTCGCACCACAAGGAAAGCGTGGGACACCATTAACAGGGAACTAATTGGAAAGTCATACCTCATATCGGGTCTTCACTACAGTCACCGGCAACATGCAAATCCCAGAAATTGCACGAGCGGTGGCACCCAGAAAGACAGACTCCAGGGCTGTGGGTGAACGCTCCGCAAGAAACTTTTGCTTCATCGTGTACAAAGTGCTGAAGTAAATCCCAACCCCAGGAATACATCTTGCAAAGGACTTCAGAAAAAAACAGAAGCAGATGAAGAAAGAAAAAACTTATATATGAMAAAATATACTACAGAACACTTCTGAGACTGTTAAATTTGACAGGAAGCTTTGTAGAAAACAAACAAAAAAAATCACTAAAGCTAACATGAGAAAAGAAGATAAGGTAGAAATCATCTACGGCATTAACAGACAAACGAATCAAATGATGCCAGGATTTAATGCATTCTTCAGTGGCAGTTTTCTAGGAACAAGATATCCCTAACCAAAATGAAATTCATGCAGTTGCCACCCCACATTTGCAAAAGTACTCCAGTGTTCAGCCGCTCAGGACTGCAAAACCACAGGGACTACCATAACCAAATCAGTGAAATTCACAACATTAACTCCTTAAAATAGGATGTAATCTAAATCACGTGGTTTCATTCATAATTGTACAAGAGTCAGCTATTTAAATTCAGGCAGACCTAATTAGTAACAAACAGTAACTTTATTTATCTGCTTATTTTTAGAAGTCAGGGTTAAAACAGCCACTTACTGGAGAGACACCTTTCCAGAGCCCCAGAATACTCTCAGTACGAATGACCCTGAAGAGCAGCGTTACCATCCTAGCACGACCAGACCTGAAGGAAAGACAAGACAGGAACTGCAGAAATAACCTGCTTCTGCTCCTTGGCAGATGCATTACAAAGCCACCCCTTTCATTCAGATCTCTGTGCATAACTGCAGCACTTCCAAGGTGCTCTTTCTCATCTCAGCCTGCTTTTCTTGGTCGCTCTTTCCAGGGTTTCTCCATCACCTTCTGTTTCTTGTCACTTTTAACACACATTAGAGCCCTCTCCCATTAGCATTTTTAGTTACTCATTCCCCTTGTTAGCAGCAGCAGATTGTAGGCTGACTACACCAAGCAAATGGGAGCAGCTGTGCACATGAAAAAGTTATGACAACCACACAGGATTTTTCACTCAGAGGACATCCCATGAAATTTAATGGCAGCCACTCCAGCAAGTACCAGTCTCAGGTAAGGACAAATGCTGAGGTTACGAGCTATTCAAGCAGCATTCACAACCACAGACATTTTCTCTTCTGGAGCAAAATATCAATCCTTCTCCATGATATAAAAACATATGTCCTCTTTTAGAAAGACTGTGATTTCCCAAATTACAACCCCAAACTCCAGGCCCAGCCAGCAAATAAAGCAAAAGCACCCCCAGGCCCCCCATGCACACACATCCCCACTCTCTCACCCATTCACAGCAGGCTGCAGTGTTTGCAGGCGTGTTTTCAGCAGGTCAAGGGGTTGGAAGAGGAGTGTGGAACAAGTGCCACTGATGGAGCCGCACACGAAGGCCTTCAGGACTGGATGCATCTGGAAGAGGAAGAATAGAACTTTAAATGGCTATTTAATTAAGAATGGAACAAGAGGAAATATTTTAGCTAATATGTTGCATGTTATAGGAAAGGAAGGTGAGCTGATCCCAGATGCTAAAGACAGCTGCTTAGGGCACAGGAAGCTTTTTCAGACCTTTTCTGCAGCTGACCAAGTTTTATTTGCGGCTTTTGGGCCCTCTKCTTTCCTGGGAGATCGTTCCAGAATCTCCTTGAAATTCAGTGGTTCGAAAGAGTTTTCTGAACATCAAATGTAATAGCAGCCATTTGGATACCCCTCACCATGCCTAAGGAAATGGGTGCCCCGTTTCCATCACCTACCTTTGCCCCAGTCCCATCCACCTCTGCTGGCAGCACCTCCAACCCTTCACACCAAGGCCTCCCCACTGCCACGGGCACTGGCGGGGAAAGCTGCCCAGCTCCAAACCTGGCCCAAACGCACCCAAAGCACAGCACGGCCTGCTCAGCTGAGGCTGCCTTTCCTACCCACACCGGCTGCCGCCGCCCGGCACTTCTCGGGAAACGATATGGCAGGAGGCACAAACCACACAGCAGGGTAAAGATTTTTCGGGGTTTCGCGTTTTTGGCTTTTTTTCTTTCGGGCACCAAAGAATGTAAGTGCTCAACGGTGTTTGCTAATGGAGAACGAGTTTCTGCGCCCCTTGGCGCAGCAGAATCACGACAGATTAGAATGCACGGGCAGATTAGAAGCAGTGTGGGGCACACTCAAAGCCAGCAATGGTCCCCCCTGGGTCCGCCTGGACCCACCGTCACGGGACCGGACCCGTGCGTCCCGTCCCCCTCGTGCCCCCCGCTGCCCCGAGGCCGCGGAACACGACGGAGCGGCGCAAGGGGCGGAGGGGTCGCAGCGAGCCTCCCCCTCCTCCCACCGGGACGCTATCCCCGGGCTCTCGGCACACCCAGCGAGGCGGGCCCGGGGAGCGGCCCGATCCGGCACGGCCGTACCTCCGCCTCCCGACCCGGCATCCCAGCGCCGCCCGCAGCCCGAGAGCGCCTTTGGCGGGCGGCGGTGACGCCCATCCGCGGAGCCAGCCCCGAGCCCGCCCCGCCCCGCAGCCCCGCCCCGCCCGGCGCTCGCGGCTGCCCGTAACCTTCCGCCTGCCGCGGCCTTGCTCCGCCGGGACAGCCGGGCCCGTGCAAGCCGCCTCTGGCTCGGGATCGCGTGTTTGTCACGGCTCTTGGCCGTTCCACATTGATTCATAGAATGTTAAGGGGTTGTAAGGGACCTTAAAGATCACCTAGGCCCAACACCCCTCCTACGGGCAGGGACCACCTTCCCGCTAGACCACATTGCTCAAGGCCCCATCCAGCCTGGCTTTGAACACTGCCGGGATTGGGGCATCCACAACTTCTCTGGACAGCCTGTTCCAGTGCCTCACCACCCTCACAGTAAAAAAATTATTGCTAATATGTAACCTAAGTTTCCTCTTTCAATTTATGCTCACTACTCCTTGTCCTATCACAGCAGTTCCTGGTGAAGAGTCCCTCTCCAGCTTCCCTGTAGGCCCCCTTCAGATACTGGAAGGTTGCTATGAGGTCTCACACAACCTTCTCCAGGCTGAACAGCCCAAATGTTCTCAGCCTGTTTCCATAGGAGAGCTGCTCCAGTCCTCTGATCAACTTTGTGGCCTCCTCTGGATTTGCTCCAACAGTTCCATGTCCCTCTTAAGTTGGGGGCACCAGAACCGTACGCTGTATCCAGCAACTGAGCTCCGGCGCACTCTGTCAGACACGGGCGGTGGAAAGGGTCAGTTCATAACTGGCAGCTTTCATGTCTTCCCTCAGTTCACACTTCCCACTTCCCCACAAAAACGGCTTCTTGGGGACATCGTGTTGCTCAGAAACCTGAGTTGCACACTGACACCTCCTTACCGCTATCGATAGTGTTTCCACTTGCTCATCCACATCCTGGGCCTGGAGCAGAGGAGGGCTGGGTTTCCAGAGCATTGAAGAAGTGAGGCGCTGAAATGAAGCGTTTCAATATTAGAACTGTGCCAGCCCTCAGACTGTGGCTTTGCTGTGCCTGCAGAGCCAGACCCTGCTTATCGACAACAAAGCCAAGGAGGCTGGGAGGAGCATGTAATGACTTTGGCAAGCTGCGTTTCTGAGAATCTGGCCTGCCAGCTTGCCGTGCCCTGGCCAAGTAAGGAATGTCCAGAACGTCATGCTCCAGCTGTTCCTGGAAAGAAACCCTGGGTGCAGCAGTAGCCTTATGCACAAAACCACTTCCTCTCCTGTGCTCTCTTTGCCACGTGGCAGCCCCTGAAGACACAGAGAATATATTTCTCTGAGAAAATGCAACACTAGGCTAGCAAAGGCACTTCATTAGGGACTCCCTCTTCCCTGTTGAGCGACTTCACCTGCTAATGCATGGAAAAGAGGATCAGCTTGTCCCCTTCCCTCCTGATGCCTCTTTCCCTACCTCACATCTTGCTCCACTGTGACCAACACAGGGACAACACATGTCATCACAGGCTGCAGGGGAATCTCTGCTCCAGCACCTGGAGCCCCTCCTTCCCCTCCATCTTCACTGACTGTGGAGGCTGCAGGATGTTTCTCTCACGTATTCTCACTCTCTCACAGCTGCTGCTGCACAGTGTTTCTGAATCACAGAGGCACGACCAATATCACTAATGGGCTCTGTTTTGGCCAGYGGCAGGACTCTCTTGGAGTCGGCTGAACTGGCTACAACCACCATAGAGACACATTCTGGCTTCGTCTCACACACTACCAGCTACATCTGGTAGCTGCAGCCCCCTTGCTACCAGAACCTTGCCATGTAAACCAAATACGTCACCAATGGTTATATAATTGATTATATAAGGAAGCTGTCTGGGATATATATGTCATTTTGAAAAAGCTCCTTTGGGTGTTTCTTTTGGTGTGTTTCTGGCTGTGCTGGGTGGGACTGGGTAAGCAGATTGTTTAGAGGAGTAAGCTTAACTCTAGTAAGGCTGACAAACTCAAGTGAAGCGTTTGAAATGTTTCTGTATGGAGCTGGGGGTGGTGTGCCTGGATCCTTTCCCTCTATGTCTTTGAGTGGAGCAACAATAGACACTTTTGTTGTTTTCCAAAGCAAAATGGGCTGCAACAATATTGGCCAAATGGCATGCATCCCAAGAAAGAGCTCATCCAGCATGAAACCCTGGCAGAAACAGCAGTCGCCAGGTTCTTGTCCTGCTGTGGGAGAGTTTTCTCCCCTAAAATAAGTCTCATGATGAATGAGGAGGTGAAACAGCACCGCTGATCACACACACACCTCTGCAGGGATGTGCCTCACTTCTGCAGGAATGCCCAGCAGAGGGAGCCGCATCCCTTCRTGTCGCTGTCCCGGAGAGATCTGCTTGTGCTCAGATAGCCGGTCGTCTCCATGTAGGAGATGAGAGATGAGAGGCACAAAACTGCCAAATTCTCGTTTGGTCGACACAGTTTTTTCCACACTGAATAACTCCTGGGTGTATTCTTTGCCACTAACACTAACAGAGTTGTGAGCACCATTTTAAACCTGCATTCGAGCAGTGGAGATCCCACTTCAACCCTGCCAGTAACAAAGGAATTTGTTTCTGGTTTTAATTCCTAGTTTCAGGTATTGTAAGAGTTAATACCCAGCAGAGCGTGGTTGTCATGCCTTGACTCTCATGTAAGACTTTGACCTAATGTCACACTGCCGACCACGGCCAAGGAAAGCCATCCACCCCTACACATGCAATAGCTGCAGGTTGTCTTGGTTCACAGAGATTTATCCCTCTGCCTTTGGAGCAATGGTGAATGAAGGTGGACATCCAAAGGGTTTGAGAGAGACAACAGACCATGGCACATGGGGATCTCTAGCAGTATGTCTGTGGACTGATGCCCAATGAGGTGCTGTTTGTTCAAAAACTAACAAAAAGGTGATGTGGCTTGCCTGAATTTCAGTAATGGCACCAGGTTCTAGTGAGGAGCAGCAGTATTTAAGGAGATAACGCACACTTCAAATGTTGCCTGTTGCTCAGTAGTGCGGCTCTTTCCCATGTATCTTGTGTTGTGGGGAAGATCAGAGATGGCTGTGGGATGGAAGCTGGATTGGGTCAGGATGAGGTCACAGTAGGCAGAGTTGGTGGGAATTCAGTGCTATTCAGGGCTTTATTTCAGTGTTAGTCTGTGAGAGCATCCTACAGTGTGCACGTTCTGGGAGGAGAGGGTCTTTGGACCTTGGACTTTGCAGTGTTAGGATTACAGTTGGGATCAATGACCTTAAATGCCTTTTACAACCTAAATGACTATGATTCTATGATCATTTCCCTTACGTGTTCCTTTCTGTGCTTGGGTGGGTGTGGGGGTGTCGTGGTTTGACACTGGCCAAATGCCAGGCACCCAAGAAAGGCCTGCTCACTCACTCTCCTCTGCTCTGCAACTGGACAGAGGAGAGAGAATTTAACAAAGGGTTAATGAGCTGAGATAAGGACCGGGAGAAAGCACTTCAAGGGCAAAACAGGCTCTACTTAATGATATAAAGTGAATTTATTACTAACAAGATCAGAGTAAAAGAATGAGAAGTAAAATAAGCCCTTAAAGACACCCTTTTCTCCCCCCAATCCCTCCCTCCTTCCCACTGACGGTGCAGGGAGATGGGGTGGGGGTTTTGGTCAGTTCATCACCCAAGATCTTCTTCCGCTTCTCAGAGAGAGGAGTTGTTTCCCTGCTGCACTGTGGGGTCCCTCCCACGGGAGACAGTTCTCCGCTCCTCCAGTGTGGGTCCACTCTCACGAGCAGCAGCACTCCCAAACCTGCTGCAGTGTGAGTCCATCCCACGGGCAGACAGTCCTCCCAAAAATGCTGCGGCGTGGGTCACTCTGCCACGGGGTGCAGTCCTCCAAGGACGGCTGCTCCAGCCTGGAAGCAAAGCCCCTCTCTCCACTGGGACTTCCTCTGGATCACAGTGTCCTGGTATCCACCCGCTCCAGCGTGGGCACCTCCCCCACGGGCTGCGAGTGGATCTCTGCATCCCCCGTGGGCCCCCATGGGCTGCAGGGGGACAACCTGCCTTACCATGGTCCTCACCACGGGCTGCAGGGACATCTCGGCTCTGGCACCTGGAGCACCTCCTCCCCCTCCTTCTGCACTGGCCTTGGTGCCTCCATTGTTGTTCCTCTCACATATTCTCACTCCTATTCCTCTCTAGTTGGAAAATTACAGCTGCGCCACCAACTTTGTTATGATTTCTTCTTCAATCTGTTATCACAGAGGCGTTCCCATCATCTCTAATTGGCCCAGCCTTGGCCAGCAGCACATCCATCATCAGAGCCATCAGGGATTGGCTCTGCTGGACATGGTGGAAGCTTCCAGCAGCTTCTCACAGAAGCCACCTCTGTGGCCTCCCTGCTACCAAAAACCAGGCCCTGCAAAACCAATACTGAGGGTAAGGTACCTTCCAAGGAAAAATGCTAAAGCAAACTTGGTGACCTTTGCTGTTGCTGGCTATTGGCAGCACTGGACCATGCCCCTCAGACATCTTCACCAAAAGTCCTTGGAGCAGAGGAGAGACAGCACTTCTTTCTCTCTCCTAGACACCAGAACTGCAGAGCAGCAGGTGAGACAGAGCATGCTGGTGGGAGAGGCGGGAGATGGGAACACTTCAAAGATGTGGGGGAAATTGCAGATGTCTTCCACCAAAGAATATAAGTGCTCAAAGTGAAAACGTTCTGATCATTCAAGATAAACCCGATATTTCCGTTCTGTAGGTGTCAAGTACTGAGGCTGAACTCTCTGGCTTGGGGTTTCATATGTCTTTAATGTAACACAGGTCACACAGCGAAAAGCTATTTTAGGACTGTGCACTGCAACAGTGAGGACCCTGCCTGCGACTTGGCATTGCAGCATTAGCTGAGGTAAATATTGCCAGCCTATATATGCAAAGCCATGCCTGCTTTTTAAAAATATGTGGTATAAAGACAGGTTTTTGGCATTCTTTCAGACACAGTGTTGGATTATGGAGCAGAATTTGACATACCTGCTGGGCAGCGGTGGCTCTGAGGACATGTTGGTGAGTCACTCCCTGCTGGGTTGCTTCCCCGCAAGCCGAGGCCAGGAGCACATCTTAGGGGTCCAGTTTTGCCTGTGGGGACACAGTACTGCTATGATAGGGGTTTAGAAGAAATCATTGTGATTGTTGTTCTCTGGAAAAAAACCCAAACATAGGGTGAAAATATCTTTAACTGATGAGACTGTGCTTGTGGAAGAAGGCTGTCTTTGAGGGCAGAGGTAGTACTAGAAGTGTCCTATGGAGTACACCCTGGCTGGGATATGTGCTGCTATCCATCTTCTTTAATTGTTTGCTGTCACAGGTACTGCCCAGGGATATGGTGGTTGCTGCTGCTGGGGGAGTGGGCAAGCTGCAAGGGGCTGATGAGCAGGAAGGGGGCATGTCACTGCTGCTGCTGCATCCCGTTTCTGACATTCAGCTAACTGGAAACAAAGCTTTTAGCAGACAAGTGTTAACATGTCAGTTTGCCTCTGAGCCCTGCTCCCTTTCTCCTTTCAGAAGGAAACATAAAATAGAACCCCCAAACCCATATCAGGGGCTCTCAGGCCCCTAGCCATGCCCGTTTCCGTGCTGGTTTGGGGTTGCTCCCTGTCTCTGGCCCCAGTACCCCGCCTAGACTCAGGCATGGGGCATGACCCCACATGGGAGGGAGGACGCTGGTAACCTCTACCACCACAGCTGCATTTTCCTTGATCTCCTCTGTTCCTCTGATGCAAGAATCTCATCCCAGGTCTTGCAGGAGAGGGCCAGTCACTCATGTTCATTCCTCATTTGCATCCTGTACCATGGCTGTGGCACAGCTGTTTTGTCCTCATGCGGCTTGGTGTGAGCTGACTTGTGCCTGGTATATTTACTAAGAGAGAAATGTGGGATTTGGGTCATGTGAACTTTATTGTCCTTCAACAGGTGGATTACACATCACCAACACCTAACTCCTCTGCAGCCTATGAATATGCCTTCTACTACCCAGAACTGAACAACATCTGTTATCCTGAAGGTATTCCAGCATTTGCATCTACCTTATTCCCAGTGCTGTACTCCCTGCTATTTGTGACAGGCCTCATTGGAAATGCTTTGGTCGTTTGGATTCTGACAGTCTTCAAGAAAATCAGCACCATGACTGATGTGTATCTGCTGAACTTGGCCATCTCTGACCTTCTCCTCGTATGTTCCCTGCCCTTCTTGGTTCAGTATTCCATCATGAGCCAGTGGACTTTTGGAAATGTGCTGTGTAAAATTGTCAGCTCAATTTACTTCGTTGGTTTCTACAGCAATGTCTTCTTCATAACCATCATGAGCATCGACAGGTACTTGGCCATAGTCCACTCTCTCCATGCTCTATGGATTCGGACAATTGCCCGTGGAGTTATCACCAGCATGGTTGTTTGGGCAGTGGCCATTTTAGCATCAATGCCAGACTTCATTTTTTTCCAGGAAATTAATGTCAATAACCAGATTAAGTGCCTCCCTCACTATCCCGGGGATAACAATGACTGGATAACTTTCAGTAATTTTGAAGTCAACATCCTGGGGTGGCTAATCCCTGTTGGTGTCCTCATTTTCTGCTACCACAGCATCTTGAAAAAACTGCGGAAGTGCCATACCCAGAACAAATACAAAGCAATAAGACTCATTTTCATTGTTGTCATTGTGTTCTTCCTCTTCTGGACCCCCATCAACATTGTGCTTTTTTTGGACTCTCTGAAGACCATGTCCCTCCTCAACAACTGCCAGACAAGCCAAAGGCTGGGCCTAGCCATGGAGCTGACTGAGGCACTCTCCTTGGTCCACTGCTGCCTCAACCCGTTCATCTACTCCTTTGTGGGGGAGAAGTTCAAGAAGCATCTCCATGAAGCTTTCAAAAAATCTGCCTGTGTTCTGTTGAACTGCAAAGACTACAGGGCTTTCAGTGGGCGCAGCCTGGACAAGCACTCCTCTCTGCACACAAGGTCCTCACAGTCGTCTTTTGTTGGTACTGTCTTGTAGAACTACAAGTCCAAAACTATCAGCCCGGGCAGGTGATCTAGGGTTGAGAAATCCTCAATAGGGCATCCACAGCCATGGACTGTTTGAACAACCTTTTATGACAGGAAAAGTGGAAGCAGCTGCTCGATTTTGCTTTAATTGTGGTTGCTTTTGATGTTCTTACTTTAATTTGGAGTCTTTTTTTAGCATTTTCCTCCCTTTCCCTTGGCACATCTTGCCCTGCTTACTTTATGAAATTACCATCAGACTCCCACACTGCCTGAGCAGCACAGACAGGTACCTTAGAAACATACCTTCCCACCTTCAGGCTCTGTACTGGAAAGAACTGTCCATGTTTCCAAACTCCAGACACTTCCCTCATCTCAGGAGAGTGGATTGCCTTTGTCAGCAGGAATGGGACTCACTGCACAAGTGGGAACTCGCTCTTTGGAGGGAAACAGTGCCCAAGTTTAAGATATCACACCAGAGCCTGGCTCCCAGCTGRTGGATCTGAACAACGCTTCCAGCCTTTAAAGAGCTTAGTGAGTGAGTAGTTTGATAAGCAACCAAGAAATACGTGCTGTCCGTGTGTTTTAGTGAAATCAATGTGAATGAATATCTCAGTATGATCCTGACTCCCCATCTGCTACCAGGGCCTGCAGTTTCTTGGCTGGAAGAGTTTGGAACCCGTAGCCTAGAAATGACGCTGTGGGTGTCAAGAAACAACACCTACGGGAATGAATGAGTGCTGTAGGAATGAATGGAGAAATCGTTACCAGGAAGAAGGCAGAAGAGTGGAAAAAATAGTGGGTGTGAGCTGTCACACGTCCCCAAGAGGGAACTTTTTGAACATTTTTGAACTTTTTGAACTTGCAACTGATGTGCCAGTGTGGTCACTGCTCTTGAGCATGTGACTGGGGTTGCCCTTCCAGTTACTGTTCCAACTTGGAATGACTGATTTATATGTGAATGGTTACCCATTCATATAGATATATCTATATGTATCTAGATAGAGGTAGGTACATGTACATGGATAACTATACTTACACATGTGTGTATATATACACAAATACACACACATATACCCATATATATACATATATATACTTTAATATGTGCAAATATTGTTAGATAAATGCAATGGTTTGCTGTAGCTTTTTGTTCTGTTCTATTTGTCCCTACAAGATATCACCATATTTGAAGTTTCACAATAAAGATACTGTGTGCAGTGTAATTGCACAATCTTTACACCTGAGGAACCTGTTTTATAATTATTTGTTTCAGTGTCTGCGTTTTGTTCTGTCGTGGACAGATCTACAAAACTGCCAATCCCTCCAGCTGCCTCTTCTCTTCCTCCTCTTCAGTTCAGCTGCTGCCTGTGTCCCAGCAGCAGGATCACAGCCAAGTGCAGCAGTATAGTCCCTACCTTTCAGGTGCCTTATTACCCTTGGGCAGCCAGGCTTCTTTTGGGTATGCAAACTTTCAGGTGCTCTAGAAAGGGATTCACAAAAATTCAGAACAAAGCCAAAGGATGGTGGGCAAGAGGACAGCACCAACTCTCTCCCCTGCAGATTTGCAGCATGTGCTTTCTAGAGCACAACTCAGTCAGCTGAAGCACAAGAGATGGGAAGGATTTCTGCAGCCTCAGAGCCTCATCCTGCACCCCTTGTGTGAGTGCTTTGAGACAGGTGCTGCAGCCCATTTGCCCAAGCTGGCAAGGTGAGTCACTTTCTCTGGTTGCTGAGCATCTCTACTAGGGGATATCTCCCTCTTCTCAGAGATTTCATTGATTGCAGTTGTGTAGCTGTTGGAGTGAAGCTGTGACCCAGGGCTTCCCGACAAGGGCTGTAACCCAGTGGCATGAGGGCAGCTTAAACATGCAGAGCCTTCTTTGCAAAGTGTTTCACTTCTCTGGATCTCACTGGAGGATATCCTGCCCTGCTGTTGCCTCAACACCACTTGCAAGCTCTTCTAGCAAGGAGGCAGGAGATGCTTTCTGCAGCTTAAAGGATTTTGTGCCAAAGGCAGCTGGCTTCTGTTTTATCAGCAACACCAGGAGCTCTGAGTTGGACCTGACCTCAACATCTTATCACAACCCGACTGCTTTAAGCTGCTATTGCTGCCTTACTGTGCAAAGGGAGAAGGTGAGACCCACATCCAGAGAGTTCTTGGCTGGCAAGAGCTGCTCTGTGTTGCTCTGGGTGACCAGAAGCAACCCTATAGGTCACAGAACTCCTCTGCTTTCTGAAGGAAGAAGGCAGTCTGCTGCCCTTCCAGTGCCTGTGAGGGCATTGAGAGCAGAAGACATCCTGCATCTATGCAAGCTGACAGACAGCTTGAGGATAATGCCAAATTTTGGGGTTTTCCCAAGAGCAGGGAGCACAAGAAGCTGAGGCTAGACCATCCTGCACAGTCGCAGTGCCTGTTCACCTACTTGCATAAAAAGTACCCACCACAGTTGTTACATTGTTCCTGCTTATATCTGCTACTTCATATCCTGACTTTGCTTTTTCTTTTTGCTGAGATGATGCAGGTTAAAGAGGGTTCAGGATGATGTTGGCACATCAAACAGTCTGATATAATCTTATTCTGGCTTCAGCACATCATCTTAAAACAGAGACTAGAGTAACTGTTACCCACATTCAAGCTTAAACCTAAAATACATACTTGTTTTCTTTTGATTTATTGACATTACTTGCACCAGAGGGTCCCTTCTACAGAGGATCGGATAGAAAGATGGAGACTTTGTCTGATGCCGCTCATGGTGCTCTGAGTGCCTGGATGGAAAGACCTTGACAGGCTGGAGCATTGCAGTGGCATCAGGGGGGTTTGTCTTGCATCAGTGTCACTTGGCACACTCTGCAGACCTGTGCAGCAGTTGCATAGGTATGTTTAAGGACCACACTGTTGAACTACTCCAGCAAAAAGTGGGATGTATGAAGACGTTAGCTTATGGTGTTGCTAGATCCCTCAGAAAACAGTGTGAAGTGGGACATAGCAGATTGTTCCTCACCTCAGCTCTGAGCTGCAGGACTGCCACTTTAGCACAGGGAATAATAGTCTCAGCATCTTGTTCCAAAATAGTATCCCGGAKTAAGAAACTAGTCCATATATTGCTTTTTCTGGGATTATGCTGAAGTCTCCTTCCCCAGGCAACATGGAGACAACACTAATTAAATCCTTGGCAGAATCTCTGGGCTTCAGTTCACTTGTTCGGGCCACTGCATGCAGTCTGGGGATGAGGATGCGACTGACTTTATCCGTTCTGGAAGAGTCCTCCCAGCCAGCAGCACAACTCTGCCTCTTTCTGCTGTGATGACATCCAGCTACATCTGGAGGTCAGAACCAGTCAAAACTTTGAGGACAGAAAAAAGAAAGGTTACTGAAGGGTGTTTGTGTCCCACCCTTCTCTTAGCTGAAGGATGCTCCTGCACAGGGATGGTCCTGCATTAGCATGCACAAAACTCCCCAAGCCCCTGTTAATTGTATCATGTCCAGGATAATCCTGTTTTACTTTCAGCCTCTTGAAAACACTGATTATATATATATACATATTATATCTGTATACCAGTTATGAAGCACCATGGAAATTACTAACTGTGCCAGAAGAGGATCCAGAAAGTATCATGACAGAAAAAAAATAAACATGACTCTAAGTATTGTGTCCAGATGTAAAAATAGTTTGGGAAATTGAAAGGTAATTATAACCTTAGCCTGAATATGCGGGGTTTAACTGTAATGTGTGGGCTGATATTCATATTTGGTTAATATACCTTAAATTTTAATGTCTCTTATAGGCAGAAAGTAATCCTGAGCAAAGCAAAGCTGCTACTGTAGTGCGTCAATATTGCCACATGGCCTCTGAGAAGTGTGCGTCTGCTGTAGGTAAATCTGTGTTTCTGCTGACTTGGCTGAAATGCCAAAACGTACAGAGACAGGTCACAGAAATCCCCACCTCAGAATAGCACTGATTTGGGTTTCTACAGCCTCTGCTGACGCGTGAGTCTGCTGGGGCCTCATCCTGACCCCACACTGCTCTTGTGCAGTGGCTGCCAGGTGTCCCTGTGGGTCCGCTGTGTTTTCCATCTGTGAGTGCAGCCAGGGTAATGCTGGCGTCAGCAGCTGAGTCAGACTTCCCACATCAGATGAGCTCTATGCCAGAGAAGAGTATCACCATGCAAACAGCAATGTCTGCTGTGTGACCCCAGCAAACAGTTTTTCCTCACCGTAGTCCAGTATCCAGGCAGACTTCCTACTAACATTAATGAATGTGTGACGTGCACGTGGGTCTGCACCACCAAGGCATTCATCCCTTTTTCCATCTCTTGGAGGATGTTCAGTCTCTGTAATCCTCCACCTGCTTGAATTTAGAGAAGGTATGAATGCATGTGCAGAATGTGAGGATGGACAGGAAGGAAGGAAGGAAGGAAGGAAGGAAGGAAGGAAGGAAGGAAGGAAGGAAGGAAGGAAGGAAGGAAGGAAGACAGCCCTGACCAAACACAGACTGCCAGGACACTGCAAAAGTATTGACTGTCCTTGGCCTTTGACTCTGTATCAACCTTGACTGCAGCACTCAGAAAGGTAAGGAGACCTGTGTCGCAAGAAATATTTGGAAACCAGCTGCCAGAAGGCAGTGCCTTTCCTACACAACAAGGAGTAGAGGAAATGGGTCTTGTTCTCTAATGCTCAGATATTCAACTGGGCTGAGAGGAAAGAGCAATGCTGCGTGGTTTCCTTGGGTCTTTTGTCCATGCTCACTGTAAGGCAGACAGCATTTCCACTCTCCTCTCTCACAGTGTCTGTGTCTGTCTCTGTACCTGTACATGTCTTGTACCACCATCCCTGCATATCTTGGTGTCCCCAGTACCACACTGCCCCGATGTGTGCTCAGCCACAGCCCTGCAGAGAGAGGGGTGGTGCTGGTGCAAATGTACCAAATGGCAGCACAAGGTAGGGAGAGGGGAGGGAGAGGAGAGGGAAAAAGCATTTCTTCATGCAGCATTTTGAACAGCAGCTCACTAGAGTGTGGCTGTGCAGCCATTGCTCCTGCGTGGATGAGCCCGGGAGTGAAGGGATGTGATTACCCAGCTGAAGGCTTCTTCCCRTCTTTCTTGTGTCTTGCTGTTGTTGTTGGAGCTGACCTCACAAGCCGTGCAGCCTCACCATGCACTCCAAGTGATTGGTGTAACTCAGGTACACCCTGAAACAGGCGGGTCTGAGCAGCTTGCAGGCACATCACCTGTCCCAGTGAAGAAGGACGCCTCCCCAGGAGACCTGGCTGAGTCTCTGCCCGCTCTCCAGGGCAGGACAGCCTTTGTGACACCATCTCCTTGTGACAGCTGGAGCTCAGGAACACAGATATGGTCACCAAGGCCTGAGTGAGCCTAAGCATTAAACTGTTTCAATGACCTTATCCCTTCTGTGTCATTTCTAATGAGGGAATAAATGTGTCTCTTAATTTTTGATATCTGTTTGGGCTGCACACCTTTTGCTTGTAGAAAGTGTGCAAACCTTCAGCTTTCTGTGGCTCTTTCCTGCACCAGTCCTCAGGCTGAAACATTTTCATCCCTAGACGTAGCTTCTCTCTTCCTCACTCTGGGTAATTTTTTGCCTCCCCACCTTTTTAATGCAGAATAAATGGTGGCTGGAATACCACCAGARCTTGATTGTCTTCTTGTATCTCTGCAGAACAGTGACATGAAGGGATGAGGCTTCCTCTGCTGGGTTTTGTCTCAGAAGTGAGGCACAGAAATTATTTCTGTGAAGGGTTGTGTGTGTCTGTGTGTGAGCAGCTGGTGCTCACACCTGCACCAAAAGCTGCTGGGTGGGCTCTGCTGCAGGACAGCATGGGAGGAACAGGACGCTGCTGTGGCAGGGGTGCACCTCCAGAAGTGCCTCTACCCAGCTGACAGACAAGACGAGAGTTTTGGGGACATTAAGAAAAAAAGTGTCCAGCAGGGGTCAGTGCAGTCACGGCTATGGTGTGTGTCATGCTGCTGGGCCGTGCGGGGCGGCTCTGCATCACAGAGTTCCTGTGGGACTCAGAGGGTCCGACCCGGGAGGATGGAGCAGTTACGCCCGGGCCATTACTGTTCCCCATAGGCTCTGCACAGTGGACTCAGCGAAACTCTTGGGAACCAAGAGAGCCCCTTTTTAGAAAACCACCACCATCAGGTTTTCCCACATGCTACCAAAAGCAGAGTGCACTGGGGAGAACAGCATTTTGATCCTTCAGGCCAGACATTTCTTTACGGAGTGCTTTAGTCCACAAAGCACTTGAACTTAGCAGTGCTGCTGTGCAAAAGCCTGCCTCCCTGAGCTCATCTGGCAGCCTGGCCACAGAGCAGGAGGAGATGCCAGTGGTGTTGGTCTCCCCAGGTGTTGAGACAAATACGTTTTCAAATTCAGAAGGCAACTCAGAGGGAGATGGAATTTTAAAAAAAGGGTGTTTGCCTGTCTTTGTCCGCTGTGTCCCTGCACATATGTCCTTTACTCTTGATTTCTTCCTCTAAAAGCATCGTATGCCTCGCAGTTGGGAAGGTAGCACACTCTACCTAGCCCTTCCCAGGAAAAGTCTCTCTGGTTACAAGGGATACAATGTCTTTTTCGTTTTAGCGTGGAGAAACAAAAGATGTTTTTCTCCATCATATATGGATGAGAATGAAAGTCTTTTCAGCAGCTTCCTCAAACTTTCCTATTCCTGAGCTGTGTCCTGAATACCAGAGGGTGAACAGGGGCTGAAGATGGAGACCAGAGATACTGTAGATGTGGCAGGCGTCTTGCAGGTGGTATTGGTTTCACACCTGTCTCTGTTGCACTACAAGTCCATACCATGATAATGAGCAGAACTCTTATCTAAGGTTATCACTCACAGCAGAATATAGCAAAAAGCCTTTTCTCTCTCCTGGGGAGACCTGCTGAGGACCTCTGTGAGTCAGCCTGACTTAGTTTCTCTTTAATTGAAGTCTCCAGATAAAAACTGTGTGGATACTCCTTTTGGCAAACGTCATTTCTTTTAGAGGGTAATAGCCTGCTCTGTGCTGAGTTCCAGTTAAATTCTGGGCAGCACAGGAGGAAGGGGTTGGTGACTGCCTTCAGGAAAACCCCGTTGCTAGGAGGTTCTTTCTACCTGGAGGCAAGCAATGGCTGGTGACAGCCTCTCCTGCTGTTACATGTGGAAAGTCCTGATGCCTATTCTAAAAGATTTTGCCTGCAAAGAGCTACATCAGAGGTACTGTGCTGAGTATTGKTGACCCAGGAGTGGGTGCCCGCTGTGATGAGGGTGGCCATGTCTGTCTGCGTTCTGGCAGCCCACGTTTTACAGGTCAGCAGCAAACCAGCTTGGCATGTGCAGGTGCCCAGGGGGGAAGCTCCTACTGGACTCTCTGTATCTTTTTTGTAAGGCTGAGGGAGGTGGGGGTTGGAGGGACACAGCCCTTCATCATCTCCATGAGGACATGGGAGACAGGTTCAGATTTGGGTGTCCTCTAAACAACAGCACATCTTCTGCAGACCAGGCAGTGCTGCCGTGATTATATCAGACTATCACTGGCATCAAAGAAATCTTAATTCAGCTTTCTGAATCTCACAGTTCTCACACAATGAGAACGTTTCCTTAGTACCCTGTACCAGAAGTTATCTTTCAGAAAATTAAAAGTTCCTAATTTTGGCAGTCATAGACCCTACTTTCAGTGTGTGCSGAGAAACCAGCCATTAGCCTTTTGATGTTGTCCTGAAAACAATGCAGAATGCTTTGCATTCTTCAAATGGGTAGGATGGGTCTGCTGGCACTTGTCATAGGAAAGGTGAGTTTTGAAAATCTGCTGCTCTGGCCCTTTACAATTCTCTAAACTTTAAACTTTATTTCCAGCAGTGTATCTTTGCTGTTTCTGGCTAACACCTATCCAGGTGTCAGTTCCCTGATTACTGCCATGGGTGCTTGTTCTTGCCCATCTTGCTGACATCATGTGCATAATTTGGCTGATGTTGGAGGCCCATGGTTTGACCTTTAATACATTGCTGTGTAGCTGCTGAGGATGTAACATTTGCTAGATAAAGCGTAACACTGTAAAAACCCCAAACGTATAATTGCCAGAAATACCAGAACTAAACTTACACAAAGATATTTGCCAGGCAACTTGCTAACTGATCAATGAGCAACAGCTCAGGCAACCTGGAAGATGCTCTCCACCCCAAAAATACCACCAAGGTCAGCCCACCTGAAGGTACATCTCTGCCTTTGGGGAAAAGGCATTTTAATCTCCCTTGACATTTGAGGCAGGAGCAGTACCTGGGGGTGTTTCCAGGACTGTATTCCTGTGTGTACTGGAGAACCTTGGTATTGGTACAGCCACCAACCGGGTGTGGTGTCTCTGTTTCTCATAACACACCCCACTGCACAGCCTCCTGCCTGGTTTCACCCCAGATGAACTACTTTTTGTGCCCCAGTAGTGCCTGGCAATGTGCTTCGCAGCATCCCAGTTGTGCTGCACTCATAATGCAACCCTGGGCAGGATGCTTGGCTCAGGGGCCAAGAAAGGTCCTTGATTAATGAACATACCAATAGCTTAAACCCTCAGACTCCTTGATTAATGAACATCCCGATGCTTAAACCCTCAGACTCCACTCGTTCTGGGCTGCAGAGAGACATTATGCTTAAAATCTTGTTTACAGGCCGAAAGGAGGCACAATGTATGTATAGGTAAAGCCAAGAATTTATTGTTAATGTAATGGCATTCTCAAGGCTCCAATTGTTATCAGTTTAGATCTGCTGGTTGCAGAAAAACAAGAACACTATCACAGTTTAAATTTTTTGCACATACATAGTTTCTATCCATTTTCCTGGTGGTATGCTCACCCTTCCCCTGCTCCTTTGGGTCCTAAGGCCCATGGTTTCACCTGGGTGGTTGTGGTGAAGTGAGGTGTCAGAGCGAGCTGTCAGCATCTCCAGTCCTTCCCTGGGATGAATGAAATGTTCACCCCGATTTTCCTTGTCTCTTTCTAGGACCTGCTTTGGATCATTTTTATATGTTTTCCGACATGCTTCTATACCTTCTTCTATCTTCTCTGGTCTATACACAACATACTATATGCAGTGTCCCTTATGTATGTTAGATACTAATTTTGTTCTGTCTGTTACCACTAAACCCAGTTTTGCCAGCTCCAGATCTGCATTTTTTTAACTGACCATCGGTGAGTTCTGTACAGCTGTGGGGCTCCCCAGTGCCAGCCTGTGCCCCATCTTTTACCATCCCATACCTGTAGTCCTCTGTGCTGCATCCTGTGTCCCCACTGCTCAAGGCCCCTGCGATTGTACTGTCCTGAGTTAACCAAAGTATGTATTCTATCACCATCCATATAATTCCTGGATAAGCTGGTTAACGATGGGTCATTCACAGTAGCTGGGTACACACCTGGTCCCTCAGGCTATGAGCTAAGGAGAGGCAGACCATGTGAGGTGGGGTATTGTTTCTTACCTCAACCGTGATAACTCCCCTGGGAAACAGCAGCACCACCCATCCTGAGAGGGTCATCTCTGCTAATGGCCCATCAGTGAACTGAATAGGCACCGGCAGAATAGAGCTCCAGAAATATCCTATGGCTCATAGGCTTACATCACCTGCATTGTGAAACCCTCCGCCCTGGGGGAGGTACCACCCAAGAACCACCACATAGAAAGGCCCAGGGACTGAGAGAAAAGACCACTGGGTACCCAGTGAAGAAGGTGAACTTCCCACAGTTCCAGACCTACAGGACCACTGCCTTCAAAAGCACTGCTACCACTGCTTAATCAGACTACAGCTACCACCCTGGTCAACGGGGTATTGGGTTGTACTCTGACCTTGTGGTTTTAAGCCAGTTTTGTTTCTGTATCACTGCATTTATTGCAACCTTTCTATTAAAAGTGTAACTCTGACCGAAAATCTCTCGCAAGGTGTTTATATGGGATTAATTTCCCCTGTTGGTTTACTTTCAAACCAGCACATGTACCAAACTTGCATTTCTATACTCTGTACATTTGTGTCTGAGTGAAAAATATCTCATTCCACATAGGACGGGGGAACCAAGGGGGTGACAGCTTTGACATACTGAGTATGAAGCACCTCAGGCATTTCCAACTTCTGTGTAAATCCTGTCCTCTGTAAGCACTTCTGTCCCTCTGAATGACTGCTTCCTACATCACAATTTCACAAAGGAGCCAGCAGGACCCAAGCATAGCACATTAATACTTTCTCAGCTCAGCCCTGAAGCTCAGCCCAGGAAGCCGACAGTTCACTTCTCATAGGCGTGAGCACTAGAGAAGAGGAAACATACATTTAAATCCAAGCAAGCTCAGCTTGAAGAAAACATTGGTTTACAATGCAGCTATGAATTAAGGTAAGAAACAATTATATTTTCCCTATAATTTGACAGAGCAAGATGAGACATGATGGTGTCTCATGAACTTAAGGAAATTCTTCACTGCTTAATGCTTGGAATCTAAATGATATTTAATTTGGGTAAAGATGATGTGRGCACTGTTTACAAATTGTGAAACTAGAAGGGGAAGCACTTTCGTTAACTGAAGTGAACCAGGGCAGAGAAATTTTACTCGATTGCTAATTATTTGTGGCATCTTGTTGTAAGAGGAATATTCACCCTGCATAGAAATCCTCAGGGTTAGCAAATGCTGATATATGACTAGTGTGCAACATCAACCCAGAAGACAGATCAAGAAGATACAGCCCTTCTACTTTATTAGAGGTTTTTTATTCAGTGTCTGCAGGGATTTCACAACTCACCAGCACTGCTTGCTTCTAGTTTTTGTCAGTGGACCGACATCTAAAACATCACTGACACTGAAAGACAGCCCAAAGCACGAAATCTGGTAGAGTCAATAGAAAGCGTCTGATACAGACAGACCAGCAAGACAGCAACAGAAATTCAAGAAATTTGAAAACCCACTTTTCACATATTTGATTTTTCTATGACTCAGCTTTCCACAGGAAAGATGTTATATAAAGATGTCTGCTGGTTTGGATGAGACATTTGAGTAGTACAGTGGTGGCAACCCACTAAGTACTTGTGCGATAGAAACATAGATCCARAACAGTGGTTCCCAAAATCTGGTCTGTTGGGGCAAACTTGTGTGCAGGCAGTGCAGTCAGAGGCAGAGAACTGGGTGACAAGATAAAAGACAGCAACTGCAATGAGTTACAAGGGTTTGGGCAGTGCAGAAAAAGTCCAAAAKGGAGAAGGAAAGGCTAAAATTTTACAAAAGACAACCCATAATAAATTGAGAGTAAATCCCATAGAAAACTTGATCTTCCCAGGAAGGAGCTGGCAACTCCAGAACTTAAATCTCATCCATACACAGTCAAGAAGGGTTAATATGTGCTGCACTCTGAAATGATGGAGAAGATGGTTTAGGAGATCTTCCATTGCTAGAGAGCCTTCTCAGGTTTCTCAAGGATGCTGAGGCAATGTGAAATTATTAATCACGAAAAGGGGTTGGGGGCAGGAAGCAAATGGGTGCCACAGTAAAGGCTGCAAGAAGATGGAGCAAACAGGAACAAATACAAACAGTACTCATAGCTACAAATGATCATCTGTTTTTACTGTCCCTTCAACAGAAAATACAAAAGAATTTTGAATACTGCTTAAGAAGGGAACGCCCAGGAAAAAGAAATACGGAGAAAGAGCAGGTAAGAGAAAACACTGGCAAAATGCTCAGCTATACATATAAAAAAAAGGTACACAGTTCATGAGCAACTGTGCAAGCAAAAAGGGCAATTAAGGGAACTAACAGGCTAGATGAAATACCTGTGAAATAAATTTTCCAAGAAAATCCTGATCCTGGCAGTCACCATCCAGTTACCATTGTCAGATGACAACCCCAAACATCCAGTTCCCCGTGGGCAGCTCTTGAGAGGGCACCTGGTCTCTCAGCTCTGCCAGTACTCCCCCAGCAGCTGAGTTAAAGTGCTCCCCAGCCTCCGTGAGGACCAAAATGAATACTGCTCTACAACAATACTCACCATTTGCCTAATTCCCCATCCACTGGCTGGTCCCTGGGAGCAGGACACTGCCTGAAAACCATCTCAGGCTGCAGAGACWCTGCAGAGGACCCTTGGTTCTGGTCATAGGATCGAGACCACAGAATCATGAGCCTGAGAGGCATGGATGCAAATTTCAGAACCATTTCAGTGACTTTTGAACCTCAATTTTAAGATGCAGGGGAGACACAGGAGTCTGAGTTATACTGTCAGGTCATCTTTCCTAAATGCATGAAGTCATTTCTGAAACAGCTTCACTTGCCCAAGAGACTTGGTCGTGCCCTGAAACCTGAACCTATTCCCTGCTGCATTAAGTGTGCTTAATGGCACCAAGGCTCCTGCATGTCCACCCTGTCAGCCTCAGAGGGGCTTTGTCCTCTCCAGCGCCGTGGCAAAGAGCTGAAAGCACAGCTTTTGCCATAAATACATCAGCAACCACAGRGGCGGGCTGCCAAGGGTTTGGCAGGGCTTGCCATGGCCCCGGCAAGCCACACACTGCTGTGGTGCAGCACGGCTCACAGCAAGGCTTCCTGGTGGGACAAGTGCAGGATGTTGTTGGGGGCAGGATATGCCCAGGGCATCCGGGTTCAGTCCCCTGTGCCTGCTTTGCTCTGATGGTAGCACTGACAGAGCAAGGGTAAGATCTTGTTCAAAATAATACCTCTGTGGTTGCTCTGGAAGATGGGTGATGAAGCCCTGGCCACTGGCAGAGACAGCAGTAAGTCCAAGTTTTTGTGTTTTCTTTATAAATCATGAGTACACCTAATTTTGATGTGATGTGCTAATCTAAAACTTGTGCCCTGGTTACTTGTTGCACTGCAGTTACCTCCAGCTGAGCATGGAGCATCTTCAAGAAAGCACTTTCCAATACTATAATGCCCTAGGCAAAGGTGAGAGAGACTCTAGTGATTTTGGACCGTATGCTATCTCCTCCTGCCTTCCATGATCAAAGTCTGATATTTTCAAATGTATTTTTTCACCAAAAACTATTGTTTTAAGTTTGTAGATTTACATGCTTCTCTTCTTCAGCTAGGGGTGTCTGCTTCTAACTTAGTTTGTGATATTGGTGTAAAAACCATTGAATTGGATCAGGGAAGTGGCATTTTTTTTTAATCTCTTTGACCTAAATGCCATTGTAAAGCRATCAAAGGCCTCTGCAATATTCAGTCTTATATTTATCTTAATCAGCAGTGGTTTTATCTGCTTCCATTTCTGGGTCATTTACTTACAACACCCTAAATGCCCTAATTCTTTGAAAGCCTCGGCATCATGTTTCTGCACCTTCAACCTCACCTTGAATTGGAAAACTCAAWAACAAAGTATCCCAGAGAACTACTTGCCTTTAAAAAATTTGTAGTGAAATTACTGGAGGGGAGCCTCCATAAATTAAATCACTCAAATCAAAAAGCAACCATAAAGTTCACAGAAGTCTGACGGGCCACAGAAATAGTCCAGCTGATCTGAGAACAAATGACAGAAGAGAGAAGAAACATCAAAGAAAGGAATTTCCTCACCTTAAAGTCATTGAGGAAGAACTGGAGGGGCAGGGAGCATGTGGCATTACACCACACTCACTCAGAAGCTATGGAGGAATGAAAAAAACAGCTGGTTAGGTGAGAAAACACACAGGATTCAATGCTGGCAGCACAGACTGGCTGTTTGATAACAACATCCCCAAACTGTGCTGCCTTCTTACCACAGCTATCATTATARCCTCACTGCTAACCCAACCCCAGCAGCTGCTCCATGATGTTTGCAGGAGCCCACTTCCTTCCAGGGGTCACATCCCAGGATTTGGGCTAGCTAGTGTTRGTGAAGTACCTGGGGAGAGGACAGTTTGGCTTTTTCAGTCATTTATTACCAGAAGATAGGCATGGCTGTTAAGACAAGTGTGCCCCAACAAGGTCTGCCTCCCTGCCTATCAGAGGTTKTAGGGTTTTACCCAGTACCCTCCCACTGAGCTTCTCCACTATGTCCAGCCCAATCCCATTTCCCAGATCAATACCTTCTCTCGACGCAGAGACTCTCAGACATGCAAAAATGTCCTTTTCCTRCCTGAAGTCTGTTCCAGTCATTAGCCTTTCACTGTTGAAAATGTTTATCTTATTCCTGTCTTGCATGTTTCTGGTTTGAATTTCCTGGCATCACTGTAAGGTATGGCTAATCCCACTCARATAACTAGCAAGGTTATTAACACAAGCAACAGTGAAATCAAGTGTTACCAAATTATGCCTACAGCCCCTGTATCAAGCTCTGCAATAGTGAAGTCATCCCTCTTTTGTTCCTTCCCATCTAGCAGCTCTTTTAACACCTGAAGGTTGCATCAGCTTTTCTTGCAGTCAAGTTTCCTTTTGGATGTGCCGCAACTCTTGAGACATGGCCCGTGTTGTTTAACTCCCAAGTGTGTCACTTTGGGTACATTTGGCTACATTAGAGCCAATGTGAATCATCCGAGAAGCCCCAGATTACTCAGATTGTCTGAATCACTGTCGAATTGTCTCACTCTTTTATCACATGCCCCTACCAGCTCTCATTGCCAACGTGCTTTCAGAGCAATAATGAAAATACCAAAGAGTTTTTGGCTTTCAGCTTGTCATTTCCACAAGTATTTTACAAGCAATATTCCTACTTCAGTGAGGCTTCCTCCATGGATGAATGTCTTTTGAGATCTGATGGCTAAYCAGTTCAAATCCCATTGCAATGCTTTGTTGGGCTTGCTTTGGGCTGGAGACATGTGTTAACCAATTAAGCATGCAGTGCAAACCAGAGCTCCAACTCTCCCACACAGTCCGCTTTATCAGCCCCTCAATCTCATCAKATGTCCAAACTAAAGCTCCTCTTCTATAAAGCCACACAGACTGGCCTTAGCTGCACTCTCTCCCTTAACTGTTTAAATTTCATTTTGCCCAGGTTAAASGTTAGGTTACATCAGCTATTTCACCTTGCTTCCCACTTTTGAAGGTCGGCATTGTGTCAGCTGCTTCCAGCACCTGTAGAGGTGGAATAGASAGAACATATCCCCACTTCAGGACTGAATAAAACACTTAAATTTAAGATTTAAAATAACTGCCTCTGCTGGGATGGGCTTGCTTTTGACCCTGGCTATCTAACATGATYCCAAACAACTCCAGAGACCATTGCCTATGAATGGAGCCATCCTGCTCTGAAAGATAAACCGAGTGACTTACAGGAACCAGTTGGGTGTAGGACTAGCAACTGGGCCCCATCTGTGGTTAATGTATTACCCATAAGTCTGAGTTTTGGGTTGTGTATCATCTAAACCATGGTTAGAGGTGTCCATGGCAGTCTGATGATTGTGTGGTAGCTGCTTGGCACCAGGCTGGTTAAGAGTTTTACCCAGAGTGCTATTAAGGCTCACATTTCCTGCTAGTTTCCACCCAGTTCTGGTTATTTTCCTTAAATTTCTTTCTTTTGTGTGTTAGAAGTGCTACCATAGCTACAACATTTCATTTGCAGGTACCTGAGGTTACCCTTATGTTCTTGCTGAGAATCACCAGCTGGCAAGAAGCAGGAGGGTGTAGTTGCAAATGCAAAAAAGTGAGGGCATTTATATTTGGGAAGGGTGATGGAAGCTCAGATCTAAGGGGGGAAAAAGGGATATGCACCTGTAGGGTTTCAGAGGGGTTCCCACAAAGCCTACAGCTTTCCAGGGCCAGCTGAATCATCAGCCCGTTCAGCGTGCTCTGAAAACATGCTTTGCCAGAGTGAGAAAAGCGTGTAAGTCAGCATCACTCAGAAATGCTGACTAAGGTGTGAAAATCTTTCTGAGGTTTAAATACTTTTGTTAGCCTATTGTGCAAATCCGAAGCATGACCCTCTGGCAGAGGTCTGGATTTGGTTGTTATTTTCGCTTCTTTCTTTGATTCAGTGGAAGAAGAGGCATCACAAGGAGGAAAAGTGCTTGTAGATCCCCTCTTTTTGGCAATAAAGCCTGTAATGTGGCACTTGGCTGAAGTGCCAGGGATGACAACTGGAAAGATCAGATGCATAAGCAGGATTTGGCTCTTGTGTTACCCAGCCTGATGCCAGTGTTATTTGAAGATTGCAATGCAATTTCTGTTCCTTAGAGGAGTTTGCAGATGTCGCACAATTTCACTTCCCTATGTATTACATGAGGTGCACATGGTGGTTGGGAATAGCCGGGTTGAGAAACAGGGGTCTTGGTCTTGCAGGCTATGGTCTTTGAAACAGCTATAAACAYGATTAAGAGCAGAAGTGTTTATGAAGGGTAGGGTGTAAAACCGCTGGGGAAATCTGGAGAGAGAGAAAAGTGGTTGAGCAGTTCCATGAGAAGCAGAAGTGAATCTACTATTTCCTGTACTCAGCAAGGGAAAATGTCTGGTGGAGAAACCTCAAAGCCCTGCAATCCTCCTTCTGTGTCCTCTACATTCTTCAGTTCACTTCGTCCCTTAGGTGAACATTTATTGTAAGCATAAGAGAGAAATTTGCATTGAAGCTGACAGTCAGAAGACTGTAGTATGTGCTGCAGTGGACTTTGAGACACTGACAGAGAATACCAGGYGGGGAAGGATGAAGGATGGGCAGATCTAAGTTTCTCTCTTGAAGGTGCAATATCATTTCAACACATTATGCCTATCTGGCATGGGCTGGGTTTTGGGAGCCCTTTGGAGTTTTCAGCCCACCTGCTGAGTATCAGCAGTTTAAACTGAGCAAACTGTGGTATTAGAGGACGTAAATATTTAAGCAGTACTGGCGGCATTGCCTGTGCAGGATGAGTGGTGGTGGGAGGATATGAGTGTGTKATTGCTAATATACAAAATCCATTGGCTAGAGAGTGAACAAGCCACGAACTGTGCCAGCAGATTCAAAGGCCAGYGTCGTTTTGGTAAGTGGAATCTTTGCTTGCCCCTGGACATGCTTTGCAGTATCTTACCCTTCTCAGTGTTGTGGCTACCACAGACTCTGCAAGCACCCATCCAAGGGTAAAGGAAATAATTTGCTACTGTAGAAATATATGATCCTCATCWGTGAGCTAGAGGAGATTACTTGACTGAAAAGGTATTTCAGGAAAAATCCCAGCACAAACGATGTTTCTCTTTACTTCAATAAAGCAAAGAGTTCCTCCTGTGCATCTGTGGAAATGTTCTCCAGTGAAGAAGGTGGCCACTCCCACACCCAGCTTTCTCTCCAATGGCAATGCCASTGCAGTAGTCTGTGCAGAAGTCTGCCAGACCTGAGGGCTAACCTGTGGTAGGAGCTGCATTTCCTTACATGTGTGATACACTCTGTGTTCAACAGAGCACAGTGACTTCTGCAAACACAGATGGAAACCCTCCAGATGGACAAGCTGCCTTTCTAGAGATGAATTAAGGSAGCAAGCATGTGAAAAACCAGCACAGCTAGAGGTTCTTAGAGAGRAGAGTAAAGCAAGGTGTGTTCCCTCTCTCCAGATCAGCGATTTTGCACAGCACAGGCAGTCGAGGCAAGCACCACCAAGCAGTCCTCTCTGGATGCCTGCACAGTTGGCAAAGGTGTTAAGGGGATACGAGCAGGCTTTGATCAGYTTTTTCCTCTTTGTGTGATGAGATTTCTGGCTGTCACACCAGGAAAGACATGTCTGAAACACGAGCTTACATGGCAGAGAAGAAGCTGGGACACTTTGCAGAAACAGCATGACCTCTGTCTGGCTTTGTCACAGAGTCACAAGGATAGGACAGGACTTCTGGAGGTCTCTTGTCCAAACCCATGCACAGAGCAGGGCCAGCTGAATTTCAAGTACCTCCAGGGATTAGACCCCCCAACCTCCCTGGAGCCCTGTCATGGTGTTTGACCACCATTATGGCAAAAATTTTTTTCCATACAGTAAGTAGGCATTTCCCACGGCTATTGCTATTTATTCCTCTGAGGAAAGTTGTCTGCTTCACCTTTACACCTTCTCGCTAGATCCTTCTTGAGATGCCTCTTGTTGAGGCTGACCAAACCCAGTGTCTTCCTATAGACCAAGTGCTCCAGCCGCAGTCGCTGTTGTAGCCCTCCGCTCCCGCTGCACCAGCGAAGAGGCAGCCGCGGAGCGCATGAGCGCGCAGGGAAAGGCAGAGGCTCTGGCACTGCGCAGACGGGCGCAGGAACAGCTCAGTGGGAAAGCAGCYGGGGGGGCTCACATTGTGACACACTTTCGGCACGAGAGTCTTGGTGTACCCTGGCGCTTCTGCTGCATACATGTAGTCCCAGAAAAGAAGAAAGAAATTAGGATGGGAAGGCAGAAAATGACRGGTTATGGAGATTATGTAAGATGTCTCCTGTTTATATCTGTATCCCACAACAGAGCAGATAAAGAGATGACAATATCTCTGTAGGCAACTCTTTAGTTATCTCCCCAGTAGAAGGTAAGTGTCTTGTTTGCAAGTGCTGTCAGCTTCTGCCCCAGCACCTAAGATTTTCCTATTTGTATCCCTTTAATTCTGTCGATGTCAGATACCACATGTCCAGAATCTGGAGAATTGAACTGGGCTGCAAGCAGGGGCTGGATAGATTCTGAAGGCAAACTCAGCTCCCAGTTCAAGTGGAAAGATACTGCAAGAGCCACTCTGCCTGTGGATGTGCCTGTCTGCTGCAACTGTGCCCATGCCCCAGAGCTACCAATGCTGTGCAAACAAGACGTCTTGTGCAAACAAGACGTTTTCTAGAGTCTATGGGCACTTCTCATTAGGTTTTGAGCTTTCACAAAAAGAAGATATTTTAAAATGGAAAGCCTGCATTTCCAACTAGCAGGAAAAAAAAATCCTCTTTGAGATATTGCCACAAAATAAAGAGGCTAGAATTTCACAGCCAGCACCACAAACGGTGCTCTGGCAATGAGGCATCAGGAGAAAACGTCGATCTGGTCACAGCAGAAACTCATGGGGAAGACTGTTGTAGCTACCACCATGTCATAGGAAGCTGTCCCACACCTGAGGACATCTTTATTTCATGTTTAACGTTGAAAGGCTTATTTTAAACAGAGGCTATAAAAACTATTGCTATTGGTGAAATGTGGACATGCAGGCTGGGATTTCAATCACTCTGCTGTAAGCGTCAGGAGTCAGAGTAGCTGTACACCATCGGCACCTACCACTGAGCAATGTGCCCCTGCTCTCCTTGTATTTGGGAAAAGAAGTTTCATCAGTGTGGAAAGCAGTCTGTTTTGTCTTAAAGCAGGTTTGGCCTGACATGCATTGGACGAGATGCACTGCTCTTTGTTGGCTGTACTGACTACTCCCACTAACAGGAGATTTAACATCTCTATTAGATTCAGTCTTTGGTGACTGAACTGAGTCCCTTCTGTACAGGCAGCAGGGGATTCCTGTAAGAAGACAGTGACACTGTAACCAAGGGATAGTTATTAGTTGCAGTTTTGTTATCACTGACCTTTTCTTTCAGTCTCGGGTTTAACAGGCTGGTTTGGCCGTATTATCATCACCCTGGGCTTCTGCACAGTGTATCACACTCAATTTCTTTCATTTCCTACAGCGAGAGTAAGTAAGGGATACTTACAAGCTCTTTACCCAGCCAGGGAACAGACTGAACACATTGCAAAAATCAAAATTTCCCTGCAAACAGAAATCTTTGCGAAGACTTGAGCCCCACATCCCAAGGGGGTGCAGAGGAATTGACAGGTGCACCCAAATTGATAGGTTTTGGGTGTGCAGACCAGTGAGCCCAGAGGTCACGCACCTGCATCCTATACTCTGTATGGATTCAGCCAAGCTAGCAATTCCTGGATCCAACCTCACAGCCAAAGCAGGAGCAGTCGCAAGATGCTTTGTTGCTTGAGAAAAAGGGTCAATGTAGTTTCTCTTTTTTTGATCATAGGATGATTTTTAGAAAAGCCTCATCAAAGGTACGCTTGCTCCCAGGCGGTGTCCCAGTGCAGACTTGCTCCTCCCATGTCATCAAGCATCAGCTCAGGCCTGGCCAAACTGGGCGTCTTGTCACCCTTCCACCCCAAGGTTAATGTGTCAGTGAGACGGGGCTGTTGGGGCATTGACAGGCACCAAATCTGATCAACAGCTACTTTTAGGTATCATCTCCCACTGAGCACTGCCCCACGGACTGGCAGAGCACCTGCATTGCTCATGGGGCTGCAATGATGCGCCACCTGCAGAGCTCAGTCAGAGCTCAGCTTGCTGCTGCTCCTCCTGCACTTTGATAAGCAGGGGCTTATGTGACAGCCCTTGAAAGTCTCATTATTTTTTTTCTTATCYTAAAGAGTTAATTTTCAGTGAAGTACATGTGACAGCAGAGTCTGGGCTTTTGTAATAACATAACTATCATCACTGCCACAGTAATACAACCCTCACGAAACCAAATAGTGACAAAATCCCAAAGCTGCTCAGTATTTTACCACAGCATATGTAGGGTCACTCTAATGTTACTTTCTTTGCTCTTTCCATTTTGTCTCTAGCCAGCAAGTTCAGCATGACGGAAGCATACACAGAAACAACAGCTGAATACGCTTACGATGAACATGCTTTGTCCTGCAATAAAACCGACATCCAAGAATTTGGGAAAATATTTCTGCCGATATTTTACGTTGTGGTGTTTGCTCTTGGCCTCACAGGGAATCTAATGGTGGTCTTTGCCATTGTGAAAGGCAGTAAAAAAAGCATCACTGACATCTATCTCCTGAACTTGGCAATCTCTGACCTTCTCTTTGTGATCTCCCTCCCATTCTGGGCTTCCAACACGGTCCGTGGATGGACCCTTGGGACTGTTGCGTGTACAGCTGTTTCCTCACTGTATTACATCGGTTTCTTTGCAGGCATGTTCTTTATCACTGTTATCAGTGTCGACAGGTACTTGGCCATTGTCCGGGCAACATATTCTCTGAAATCCAGAACAGTAAGACACGGCTTTCTCATAGCCTGCGGAGTGTGGGCGATAGCAGTTTTAGTGTCAGTGCCACATTTTGTGTTCTCCCAGCTGGTAGAAAATGACTGCTTTGCTGTCTTCCCACAGATGCTGGAGAACATCTGGCCGGTGTTCTGCAATATGGAGCTGAACACCATCGGCTTTTTCATCCCGGTCTGTATCATATTCTATTGTTACTGTGGGATCATCAAAACCCTGCTGTCCTGCAAAAATCAGAAAAAAGCACGAGCCATAAAACTGATCTTGGTTGTGGTAGTGGTGTTTTTTCTGTTTTGGTCCCCCTACCACGTACTGATTTTTCTAGAGACCTTAAATCACTATGAGATATTCACCAATTGCAACCAAATTAAATCACTGGACTACGCAATGCACCTGACTGAAACTGTTGCATTCAGTCACTGCTGTCTCAATCCTCTTATCTATGCTTTTGCTGGGGAAAAATTCAGGAAATACCTTTATCATGTCTGCTTAAAGTACTGTCCATTCCTGTGTTTCTGCGGGCCCTGCAGTCGCTACCAGGTCACCCAATCAGTTAGTTATGCAGAAAGTGTGGTGAACAGCAACATAACCCTGAACACCAGTGATCAGGATGGCTCTGTGTTTGTCTAAAAGGCTCTGGGAAGGAGAAATGTATCTATACATGTCTCTTGCAGGGACAGYAAACATTGAGGGGTTGCCATTACCCATAAGAAGAGCTGTAATGGCTGCACTGAATTACTGACATGCCTCTTGTTAAGCATTAAATATTCTAAACCAGCAAAGATTTTAAAAACAAAAGCAGTACAATATGTCGCTGTTGAACACGGAATGCGATCAAGAGAAAGGAAGAGGGAAAGTAGAAAAAAAAGGAGCGCTCTGTGCCCAGAAAAGGAAGTGGAGAAGAATTTAAGGATAGGGAAGCCTTTGAACAGTTCCACCACTGCAACTTGTGCATGTGTCAGTGTATTTGCATGTGATACTAATGTACATAGACCTAAACTCATTTTTTAAGGGAAGAGAAATCTCTTTAAAGAATGGTGACTGACTATTAGGAAAGAGGAATATTTTTGATAGTAAAGGGTTGTATTTTGATGCTATATATCCGTAAGGAAGTGATTTTGTGGTTATTGATTGCAACACATGTTTTAACTGTGCTTTCATACATAATAAAATCACACTGTTAAAAAAAAAAGGAGTTATTTCTGAACACATGTTCAGTGTCAATAGTGCACTCTGTGTTTATAGCATGCAAAAATCAGAGCAAGGACCATTCCTAAGGATTAGAGATATGCCAGTGGGCATGTCTTCTGATTTCCATGGACTTGCCCTCAGCCAAATGCCAGAGTTTAGTGGAGCCCTTAATTCAGCACATCCCCGAGGGCTCTGCTGAGCGAGGGGCTGCCAGCTTGATCAGTGGACATCAGCACCCTCTGGAACAAGGGGAACTAGCAGTGTGGGTTTGGGTATCACTGTGCTTGGTCCAAATGTAGCACAATCAAGCTGAGCACAGTAAGTACACGCCTCCCACTCACGCCCTGCTGGCTCCGTGTTGTAAACACCAACCCTGTCTACACTGTCATAGGCAATGGCTTTGGGGACAAAATAACCACTTGTCCATGCTGCTTTCTTCCTCGAGCTTTGGGACCTCCCCCACCAGAGCTGATTTCCCCAGGAAAAACTGCAGCTGTACCCAGACTTAATGCATCTCAGAGGACACATTTCCCATGTGCACTCCACAGCCTCCAAATATCCTCTTTCCTTGTGAAGTAGCAATGCACTGGGGGTGGAAAATGTTGATCAGACAACTGAGAGTCCTTTACCAGGGGGCCTCCTGGGAAACTCCTGCCATCATCTGCTGCAAGAGCAAAGGAGCATTTGTTGGAACTGTGGACTAGAGTTAGGTGAATGGAAAAAGGACTGTAGCCAATAATGAAGCTGAGATCACCTTACAAGGAATAATCAGGGACCAATCTTACAAAACAAGTCCATGACAGTGGCACTCTATTTCTGTACACTGATGGAACTGGTAATATGTCAAATCTGAAGAAACACTCACTTTTGAACTAACACAAAAGAGTTGGTTTAGACCGTCAGTGGGAGGAGTAGGCCCTTTCTTCATGGGCCCTAATACCACCTTGCTTCTAAGAAAGCTTGGAGGAGAGTGTCTCCACTGAGCAATTTTCCAATGGCAATAATTCCACAAATATTAAATATTCCATTTTTTGCTGCTGAACATTCATTACACTCTACAGTAAAAAAACAAACAAAACCAAACAAACCACCTTTTCATAAAATTCTTTGTATTTGGTGGATATATATTCTCTACGCTCAATTTTGTAATTTTCAGCTATAACTAGACTTTTAGACTCCAGACTTGCTGTCTAAGTGTAGCATGAGTGTCACTTGAAATTAAATTATTTTTCAAAATCAGTCTGTCTAATCAAGTGATATTAGGCAACTTTGTTTGTGCCTACCCCCAAGAAAGTGGTATTTTAAGAAATGGCATTTTTACAATGTTTTTTAAAAGAAATACCAAGATGTGCAGAAAGAAAGAGGAAGGTACTCTGAGACTAAACAAGAAGTTATCTGCATGAAATCAGCCTGAAGGCAGTGGATTGTCAAGCTGAGCAATGCAATCCTGCTTGGTTTATTTAACTTTCCTTTGATTTTTCAGACAATGGTGAGTTACTGTGTGGGAAGAGTAAAAGGCACCTTTAAATACGATCCATGTGTTTTCTCCAGAATGAAAGGTGGAAACCAGAGTTTTATGCCAGTTGTCTAGGAACAGACAGCCTTTTGCTGCTTCACTCCAGTGGTTCCCCAGCAATCCTACCCATCACCAGCACAATGCACCACACTCCTTCCAGATGCATCTCCCTCTAGCAGGGCAGAATTGCTACTGTGAGTCAGACTGCCTGGACTGCCCTGGGTCCTCTACAAGCTGCAAAAATCCTTCACTTCCAAGTCAAGAGCCCCTCCTGACAACCTGCATTCCTGTCTTTTCTGCCACATTGTGCATTGGAAGACTTCCAAGGATTGTCAGCACAACACTGTCAAGTTTTACACCACATTATACAAATTATTATATTTGCCATTTATGTGCATGGTCTTATTGCTCAATATTTGAGCATTTGTATGAGATTAAAAGCTTCAGGGGGGTTTCTAGGCATTGGACTCTGCAACAAGTAGCTAGTTTATGCAGGTTCCTCCTCATGGGAACAGTGGTAAATATTTGAAAACCCAAGTGAAAGCCAAAATCAGCATTTTCATTTTGTTTGTATTAGCAGGAAGAGTATTCCTGTAATTGTTCCTTAAAAACTCCTTGAAAGACTCCATGGGACGTGTCAGTGCTCAGAGAGCAGCAAGGAGCAAACTTTACCAGGTCTGGGTTCAGCTGCAGCTGAGACAGGCATTGCTGCCCTTTGCTGCACCGCACCTTGCCAGGACGGACGGGAAGCCACAGCCTTGCAGCTCCCACCCACACCATGCCTCTGTCACGATTTGTGGCAGATAATCTTGCGAAGTTTTGTGGGTTTCTGCTAATTTTTTGTGTTACAGTCCTTGAGGTATTCTTCGCACCACTCAAGCCTGACTGAATGCCCACTGATGTCTCTTTAAGAACTGGACTTTCAGTTAATTGTAGTCTTTATTTAAAGATACAACTTCTCTTTCAAAACCTCTGCAGCAGGAAACTGGTGTTTTCTAACTGCCTGGCTAGTTTACAACATGCAAAGCTTTTCTATCTACAGCACTAATGATACATATATCCTTTGACTGGATCAACACATCTCTGAGGACCAGCAACATCCAGTCCCTACCCATTTCTCATAGGAAAGTAAACTAGTCTCTCAGTATGGGATAAAACCTTTCCATCTGCCATAAATTAAGGACAGACTCTTGTTTATTTAGCAAGTGACAATTTACACGTGGAAATGCATGCACACACTTGTTGTATCTAGCCATTGAATAGTATTTGGTTGTGCCAAAAGTAGGTCAGGAAATCTCTGGGGTTGGGGGGTGGGTGTTGGGCTTTGGGGTTTTGAGGGGTGGTGAGCTATCTTTGAGTCTGAACTTTTCATCATGATCAACTTTTTTCCTGTTTGAGAATCACACTGACATTTACCATAAATCTTTTCCCAGCTGGGTTAGTTTGAGGAACTAACAAAACCCGAATCCAAATTTCCTCAACAGATTCATGACTGTATTTCATCTTCTAGTTAAAAATAGAATGATTGAGACACATATCCAGCCAAACTGCTTGCAGTGAGATACATGGACATTAGTATTTTTTTAGGTGCCACTGTGAATCCTTCTCATTCAAATATTACATTACAGTTCCAAAATAATTGGATTTACATTTCTTCATTTTTTTCAGCCACTCTGAGTTCTTGGGTTTAACAAAAAACTTGCAAAAACTTGTACTCTCTTTAACAAAAAACTTGTACAGAAAACTTGGAAGTGCAGCCAGTCAGAGCATTGCAGTGGCCTAGGAAATTGCTCAGCAGTGAAAGCTGTCATTTTCAACGCTGGCATCAGAAGGAGCCAGTCACTACCCACATACTTCCTTTGGATTCATCATTTGCTGGGAGTGGATCTGAAGTCGTGGCCCAGGGTAGTCTGAAGTTTTAATGATGTACTCCACAGAGAAACTATTAATGAATTAATGGGTTACAAGTTAAGTTCTGTCATTTCCATTTTGTCTCTATAACCTTTGTGAGGTCCCTCACTGAGATTTTGTGGGTGATATGAAACCCTTGTTCTAGCAGGACAACGAGGAGACAAGTCCAATCCATGCAAGTCCCGAGTGCTGCTATCACTAAAAAAAAAGGAGAATTTTCCAAAGAAAATCTCAGTTACCAGCTTTATTCTTCCCAAATGTGAATTCCGAAAGTTGCACTATCTCTACCCACCATTGCTTTTGGGGGTCCTAGCTGGTACTGTCTTTCCTCTGCAGTTACTGCCCAAGCATGGTGCTGTGCTTTGCCAAAGGCCATTGACACACCACTTCTAAAATAGCCACTGAATGAAATATTTTCTGTATTAAGGACTTACCTAGTCCTGCTCCAAATTTTATTGTTTGCACTTCAGTTTCTTAACTCTGTAAGACACCTGGAATTCCAATGAAAACCTGTGTCATCCAGAGTAATTATTTTGAAATTCAAGTTCAGTAATGAAAGCAAAAATTGAGAACAATTTCTAGCTATTAAAGTTTGGTTTCTGACACCACACACCTACAGTTTCTGTTAAGTTGGCAATAATTCTGCTGCTGCTGTTAACCAGAACTTCCTAATTTACTTGGTAGTCACTGTAAGAGCTTGGCTTTCACCATACACACCCAAACCTCAAGACAGGGCCAGTGTTAACATATTGTTTTCAGTATGAGAAAAAAAAATCCACCAACAGTTCCTGCCTGATTTTGCCAATTACACTAATATTCAACACAAAAATGTTAATATGTTGCATTTTTCATTCTTCTCCCTAAAGAAATATTGTAAAATAACTCCCACTGGACATGGGGAAAATGGTTTGCTTGTGAAGAACAGTTTACATTTACCAAATTTCCAACCATGATACTTCAAGCAGATACTTTATATCACTGAAGGGAGAGGTTAGTAAACGGGATAGAAAATGCAGGGAAGGACTCTGGCACTGCTCTTTCACTAAACAGGGGATATTAACCACTTTCCAACCGCAGMTATCACAGGAACAGTCTGTATTCCACCCCACTCGGATTTTAGGTCTCTGATAAATTACATTCTCTTGTCACTACTCCATATTCAGCTGCAGCGCAACCATCCCACAGCATATAGTTCCAATACGCCAGGATAATGCAGGCAACTGAGAAGCTGCATTTCTCCCATGAGCAGTTTGCGTTTGGCCCATAAATGCTGCATTAAAATTAAAGGCAGCAGCACCGAGAGACAAAGAAATGGCAGCACGGGTTGCAGTGGCCCGTATTTGCAGGGCACATTGGAGGACACCGAGGAAGCTGAGGAAGCAGAGCAGCGACGGCTCCACGCGCCTGCTGACGAGACAGTTCCCCCTGGTGTCAGACATGAGCCACTGTTCCCCTGTGCAATCCCCTGTGCCCCGGACCAGGACGGCTCCTTACAGTAAGAGCTCCTTGAAACCCTAAGCTGCAGCTTCAATTATTTTTCCAGTCTCCAACCTGGTAGGAGCACACCAGAAGGAAATGGTGTGTCTGAGAGGCACCTGGAGCAGGGTGTTCCACCACCTTTGTCCCTGCCCCTTTGCCACCCCCTTGGCCCCAGGCAATTGCTGAGCAACACAGATCCCAATTTGGCCAAAGCCGGAGCACAAGGCAATGGGGAGCATTTCCCACTGGAAGGGCCTCAACCAATAGTGCAAAAGGCCTGTAACCAGTGAGGGATGGGGAACTGGTTGAGTGTGCACAGGAATTGCTTTTTCAGCAATTCCTAGGGGACATCATGCTACGCCTTCTGGTACAGATGAAGGACCTTCACCTCACATCTTCTTTGCCCTGGAAGGAAGGTGTCTGAGGAGGCTCAAAGCTGGGTTTGCTTGTTTTGTGAATGGCAGTATTAGAGCTGACTAAATGGCAGTATTAGGGCTGACTAAAATTTACCAGATCATAACCCTCAAGTGGCTTCAGAGCCCCTCTCCAGTGAGTCTCTGCTCCTCTCTCCCTCGGAGTCCTGTCTTAGGAAATAGGTATTCTCATAGTGCAAACAGCTTTTTTGTTTTTTTTTTCCTAAGGGAGCCCTCATTGAATCATTAAGGCTCACCCTCACTTGTTCAGTTCCTTAGTTCCTTTTTTTTGGTCTTGTTGCTGATCCTTGTTCTCCAGATTCTCCTGGTAGCTCAGGTTTCAGGAGGCTACAGTGAAGAGACGGACAAAATACAAGTTATAAAGACAACACAGAATGCACAGGCCAGGATTTACAGATAAGTCAGATTCAGAACAGGCAACTGTAGGCAGTGACATACATCTTTTTACACAAGGCTAACAGCACCTGGAGCCAAGTATTTCCAGAGTCACCACACTCTCTCACTATCCCTGTAATCACCCTTGCTCATGCAGGACCCTCTGTCTTAAGGTCGCTCCATCATTCCTTTTTCCCGTCTTTAGCCTCCATTCTTTCTTTGCATTTCCACCAGAAGGTGGCATTATTAAACTCTATTGGGCTTGAAAGTCATGGTAAAGGACATCCCAGTCTAGCAAGTGGAGTCACTAATGAGCAAGTCCAGAGCAGAAAAAAAATTCATTTTTGAAAATTAAGAAAAAATTAGTCACTATATTCTGCTGCTGGAAGAAACATCAGTTTCTCTGAGGTTTTGTTTATCTGCTTGTGAGCAAATGAAAGTCTGTGGATGTTAAATTAACTACAAACAGTTTCACCAACAATTCACAAAACTCATCAGGATATCCTGTGAATCACAAAGACAAAAGAGATGATCCAAAGAAAACCTTTTATTGTGCCTGTCACAGTTTTATTTTGGTGTCCCGAGTGGTTTCCCCTGCTACTAAAAGTGAACTGAATATTATATAAGTTGGCTGTACAGATTATATTGAAGAGGCCTTGGAGTGAAACAGCTTTTCCATGTGATAGCAGAGTGCCTGGGTCTTAGCCAACATGGCAAGATTAGTAACAAGTAAGAGCAAGTATTAGTTCTTTATCACTCTTAATCCTCTGCAAATATTTTAATTTTTCTAACTAGCTTCCTTTATACTGCAATTGCCACGGGAGGAGCATGGCAGGAGAGACTGCGAAGGTGTTTGTTGTGTAGATGTTTAGGATAAGGCCAGTCATTCAATAAGCTTTTAAAGGCTACCGGCAACGGAAGCATTTGACACGTGGGGGCACTGGCACAAAGCACACAGAATCCAAAGCCTTTACGCAGAATGTCATCATTCCTCTGTATCTAAGTGCATCACAATAAACATCAAACAAACTGGCTTGAGCAACTCTGCTATTCACCACTGCCTCGTCTTTTTTTTTTTTTTTTTTTTTTGTAAGAAAGACCAGCCTTTAACAGGAACTCATAGTAATGATTAGGTGATGATAGTAATGATTAGCTGGGACATTTAGAAAAACAAAAAAATTAAATCCCAGGTATCAACTGCTCCTCAGAGTGGAAACAGCCCAAATTTCTCACCTACCTGTAGAAACAGCTTGGTAATATTTGACAAATCACTGAACAAGACAAAAAAACCTCTTTGCTGTGCCATTTCACATTAAAGAAGAATAAAATTCATGGGTTTTGCATCAGTGACTTTTATTTTAAGTAAAATTCAGCATACAAAATTACTATTTCTGTCGTGTTTGAGGTAAGAAGTTTCAGTTCTTTTTTTTAATGAGGAGTTCTATAGATGTGTCAGCTTTGCAAGCGCAGCATGTGGAAAGAAAACTAATTAGGTGGGGAAAAGGATGACTGATACCACTCGCAGAATCACCAGTGGTTACAAACAGCAGAATACACAGGACTGGCCCACTGAAAGAAAAAAAGATGAGGGGAATTGCAGCTTAGTGTTGAGCAAGGAAAAGATGGTTTTAGCTTAAATCTTTTGCTTGTCAGCACAAACRGCTATCTTAGCCAAAGGGAATCCCTACATTCAAAAAGACTGAAGTAAACTATGAGTGAATCACCTGAGAAACATTGTACACAGTGATTGTCTCAAAAGCCAGGGAATTACTCACTTGCTTTTTGAAGTTCTTGCTCAGAATGCTGCAGTTTTAGTCACGCACAGGAAATTTGGAACACATTGAAAATTACGAGGAAAGGAACGGTACAATGAACAGGTAGGACAAACACTTTGCTAACAAGCAAGGATGGGAGTTATAGGTTTGCAAACTGCAATTCAAATTCACCTGATAGTTGCAAAAGAAGAACCACACAAGGCCTGACCATGCACAAAGGAGTTGGCCACCTGATGGAGAGGATGGTTTGACAAGAAAGGTAAATGTTTGCCCATCTGTGACTTTGGCAGCCTGGATCCTGCGCCAATCCACACAATCAGTCAAAATGCTGATTCTTGCAATAGTTGTCTCTTTTTATTTACTGTCATCTGCTTCTCTCCTGGACCAGCCTCTTCTGAATGAGGACTTGTTTGAATCATCTATCCATGGCCAGCACTGAGATCAGATGGAATGAATGGTGCACAGGCATATCAGTGGTGCGTATCTCACAGCCTAGCTAGCAGGTTAGGTAAATATCTATCTCCAGTCCTTCCTCAGGCAGGACTCCTATGCCTCCTGTAAATTGGCAAATTAATGATAAAAAGATGGGTGTGGCTGAAATAATCTTTTGGTAAGAAGCAAGGTTTTTATGGTATGGTTGTTCTGCATTTTGCTTTTATTAAGTTTATTCCTGTTGCATTTAATGTGCCTCCCACACACACACACACACCATCCAATACAAAAGCTTAATCTCCTCCCAGTCAGGCTAGTCAGGTTTGGTCACCTCTGTGCACTCTTGTGATTTATTTGGTCAGCACCACATACCAGATCCCATCTAGTAAAGAGGTAAGATGACTTTTTTTGTCTTCTTTTCCCCTGCAAACCACATCACTGAGAACCCTTCCCCCTTTCTCTTAATCTTGCCATCTCCTGCCATTCTCCTTTTGTTTATCTGCCAGGTTCTCCAAAAAGGAGCTGAAAAAGACAGGCTGCCATGTTAGAACGGGACTTCAGAGTTCCCCTGCTGGAGACTATAGTTATACTCAGTCCCTTCCACTCTTCTTTCTCTCCATGCCATTGCAGGACCTGCACTCACAACACCTTTCCTCTGTTTTCTGCATTGTCTCATTTGCTCAGGGATTTCTTTTTTTTTTCTGTCTTCTCTGCAGCTTTCCTTGCAGGCTCTCCCAGGGACTCTGCTCATTGGTAGGCCATCAGAAGATGTTTCAGGGCTCATTCTTATCCTCTTGATTTTCACGAACCGGCAGATACATTTTTTAATCTTCATTTTTGGGAGTTCACAAGTTTTCTGCATCTGTAGCTGCAGCCATTTTTCTCTTTTTGTGGCTGAACATTCCTCTTCCTGCACAAACACTCTTGCTCAGTCTTCTTACAAAGACAGACCTTCCCATTTGGTGATGCAGCATGAAATGCTTTGGTGTTATGTCAGCTGCATTTGCTACTTGAAAGCCTTCCAAAGAAGGACTGGGCAAAAGGCACTATGCCAGGTAGGTGCTTTCTTCAGGCCAGTGCCATATGGATCCTACTAAACTAGAATCCATACAGCCGCAGATTTGTTCCCTACTAACAGTATGACTGAAAGATCAGAAGCATATCTGAAGTGTGGCCTGTGTGCTAAGGACAGGTCTCGAAAGGTTGCTGCTGATGGGAGATCATTCCTTAACCAAACAGGGTTCTTACAGGGTGGAAGATATAATATCTGGATTCAGCTCTATTCACACTTTCATCTGGAAATTAAGAAAAATCACCACCGATGAAATTCAAAGAAGATACCTAGTTTGATAGAGCTGAAAATAATGAGTGGGACAAGATAAGCATGCAAATGCATGGTGGTTTATTGAGGAAAAAACATTACAGCGAGAACTAAGAAAGAACAATGCCTACGAGAGCATTGTCAAGAGCAAGAGGTATTTTTTTCCTGAAAAGCAGGTACTTAAAGAAAGATTTTATGTCATTGTTATTATGGATGAAGAGCTGAACTTGTGGCCCTAGTGCAACAACATGTCAAAGAAGAGATTAATGAGTCCCTTACACAGACAAAAGACCAGCAAGAGGAACAGCTTCTAGTGTCTGTGAGCAGAGATGATGCAACTGGTACGGCAGTGTTGTCTGGCTGTCTGATGTCCACATCCTTAAAGGACCGTGGTAAACTGAAGAGAACACATACATGAACTGCAGAGCAATAACCTGCACTGGAGGAACACCTCCCAGAGACCGATTTTAAAATCTCCACAGATGCAGCTTGTGAAAGATGACTGACAAGGTCCTTCCCCTACAATTGTTTTATTCTGGCAAAACCTGAAACCGCTAGATCCCACATCTCATGCTGTCTGCAGATCAAACTTTTCTGGAAGAAAAACTTCAGCCAAATGTAAGTTATCGGGCAGTGTAACAGCGTCGGAGACATATGAAATAGCAGCAATTAGCATAACTGAACAAAATCTATGTCTGTGTCCGGAGTAACACCAGAGAGCAAACAAGAAAACATAAAATCTCTCCTGGATGGAGATGTCTGATTCTTCCTACCCTCACAACCTCCTTCTATAGCTTTCTTGTTTCTGCTTCTCATTGTGTCTCTTCTGTTTCTCCTGATCACAAGCAATCAAGCTTCCCCATTGAGAAATGGCTTGTACTTCTGCTTGGCTGGCCTTTTCTGGGAAACAGAGGAGAGAAGCACCTGCCAGCTGCCAGCACAGCTGTTCTGCTGGCAGGACTCACAACCATCCCACTTGACTAGCACATGTCCTCTGTGCTCTCTTCTCCTTTCTCAGGATCCCCCAGAAGACAAATAAGGCCCACCTCACTTTCCAGAGAAATTCATAGAAGCTGCTGAGCTTCCTGCTGTGACAGAGAGCCACAGTAAACCTCAGCAMGCTGCACGCTCTGCCCTTAGACCACACGCGCGTGCACACATCCCACTTCTTATTCGATATTTTGGCCACTGTTACAGGTTGTGCTGGTCAGTGGTAGGAGGCAGATTTGCTGTATGTAAAACCTGCAACAGAAAAACATCAAGCAAAAAGGTAGCGTGAATTAACATGCCTTCATTTCTTTTTTTAGTAAGATAAGTAGGAGTTAGGAAGATCAAACAACAGTGATTAAAAGGAGTCTTCCATACACTAAATCTACACAGCTTTTTTTCTTATACAACTACACAGTGCAACTTGCAAAATTAGTTATCTGTCAGAGAAGGACTGGAAACACACTTCCCACGCACCCACCTAGTGCCTGCCTCCTCTCTGTTCACTGTAGATGATCCCTTGATAGTTTTTTTCTGAGATTGAGGAAAAAATAAGGTTTCAGTTGAATGAGAGCTGAGTGACATCTATGCTTAGAAATATCTGTTTTAATGATTATTGGATGAGATGAAGCTGCTTTAACTCAGTAATCAGGCCCCCAGTGGAAACTGTGTTTTCTTAAACATTATCTGTTTAATTCTATTTTTGACTTAAARGGACTATCTCTGATGAGCACTGAGGAGAGAAGTACTTGTGATACAATCTCTAAGGAAGTTGAAGCTTCCGCTTAGAGACACAGCTACCTAGTGTCATCTGCTTTTTGCAGCTGGTGGATATTGCTGTGTGGGTAGCACCCCTGGCAGAGCTACTTGATGAGAAGCAAATGATTCTGCATTGTTAGAGCAAAGAAGATTCTTCACACCATCTAAGAAGAAAGGAGGAGAAAAGGTAAAATTCATAAAATGCAATTGCTCAAACAGTTGCGTATCATGTACACTCATGATGTGTGTGAATGTGATGATTTTTCATTTACCTTTTATAGCTGCTCAGGTAATTTTTTAAGCAGTTTTAAGAATTCTTGCATGATCAGAAGTGGGTGTTTTCTCTGAGCATATGTTCTTCAGCTTTAAATATTCAAATATATTATGCAGAACCTAGATTAGATTCAGGTATGTCTGGGTGCAGTTGTTGCAAAACTGTCATTTCTAGATCATTGGTGTCAAACAGTTTTGTCCTTGTGACTTGTAAGTCAGATTAAATTCTTCTCTGTGTATAATGGAACAGAACTGTGTCGTGCTTGGGACTACACACAGTAGGGGTCAGGTTAATGATGGTCAATGTTTGCTGTTATGTAGCACCAACACACAGGGCAAAGACAAATAAAGCAATGAAACTCACTTCTCTTCTGCTTTCCATTCATAAAATGAAGACAAAGGGGAAGAACATAGCTCAGGCTTAGAGTTCTGGTATGTTAGGCTAAAAAAATGCCACTTGTGATGTGAATGACACATACAAGTAAGAACAGAACTCAGACTTGAATTTCTGGTATGTCAGGCTAAAAGAATGATGCTGTGAATAACACACAGACTAAGTCAGCAACATATTTGCCCTGTGTCCAAGTTACATCACTTAAAACTCTGTATGTGCCTGATAGAAAGGAACATACATATGAAGATGAAAAATTCCTGTTATTCATTTAGCTACTGAAAATAGCACTTATTGAAAGCTCATGTCAGCTTTCAGTAAGTGTAATTTCATTGGAAAAGTCTGATGCATGTTTATTACTGTCTTCTTATGGTGACATTTGCCTGATGGGAAAGGTGGGTGAGTGAAATTCTGAACTGCTATGAGCAGTGGCTTTGCTTTTTACTTTGCTCTACATGGGACTTAACCCTCTCTGATTTGACATTTGTGGCCCATGTCTTTCACTCCCATTTGCTTTCCTCCATCCATTGGAACATCCCTTTGTGCTTGCCAGTGCTGCAAGGACTAAGCACATGTGTGTTACGGACAGTACCTTGTGCAAGTGTGCACATGCACCCCACGATGCTTACATAATGTCTGAGAACCTGCAGTGAGACGTGCCTGGGACTGCGMGTCAGTCACCGCGCATGATTCAGGCTTGCGGAGTAACCACACGGTCTTGACGCACTGAAAATCACTGACATTTTTATATTCTTTCCTTCTCAGGAACTGAGGGAAAAAACATGACTTCTTCAAGTACAGCGTCCCCTGAAGCTGAACTCCCAACCTTTTATGACTATTACGATAACTATTATGATGCTCCAAAGCCATGCAGTAAGGCAAGCGTCAGGAGGTTTGCGGCCTCCTTCCTACCGGTTCTGTATTCCCTGGTATTCCTGGTTGGGCTCACCGGAAACATTCTGGTCATTGTGGTCCTCTTCAAATACAAGAGGCTGAAGAGCATGACTGATGTGTACCTGCTAAACCTTGCCATCTCAGACTTGCTCTTCGTTTTATCCTTGCCGTTCTGGTCTTATTTCACACTAGACCAATGGGTTTTTGGAACTCCCTGGTGTAAAATCATTTCGTGGATTTACCTGGTTGGGTTCTACAGTGGGATATTTTTTATTATGCTTATGAGCATAGACAGATACCTGGCAATTGTTCRTGCAGTGTTTTCCTTGAAAGCAAGGACTGCCTTCCATGGCATGATTACCAGCCTCATTGTATGGCTGGTAGCTCTTTCAGCCTCAGTTCCTGAGCTTGTATTTAGAGAGTCTTTTAATGAACATAATTATACKACCTGCAAGCCAAGATATCCAGGCAATTTCACAACATGGAAACTTTTTTCCACTTTGGAAATCAACATTTTAGGGCTCCTAATCCCATTTATAATTATGACATTTTGTTACTCCATGATCATTAAAACATTAGTTCACTGTAGRAATGACAAAAAGAATAAGGCTGTGAAGATGATTTTTGCTGTCATGATCGTGTTTTTCTTTTTTTGGACCCCCTACAACATCGTTATTTTCTTACAACTGCTGGAAACTATGGGAGTCATTAGAGACTGTCAAGTGAGCAAGAGTCTGGACTATGCTTTCCAAATAACAGAAATCCTTGGCCTTTTTCACTGTTGYCTCAATCCAGTCATCTACTTCTTCATGGGGGAAAAATTTAAGAAGTACCTGAAGATGCTCTTTAAGAACTGGCAGTTACCTGGGTATATTTGCAAGTGGTGTGGAGTTCACATCACTTACCACACCGAATCTACCAGCTCATTCCACACACAGTCTACGGGGGATCAAGATGCTCTGTAATGTCTTTCAGATCAGCCATTGAACTCACCAGCAAGCAAACTGACAAAAGCAGGAACTYTGAAAAGCTAAGCAAATGCAGATGCATTTAACAATAAGCTAGTGCCAGATAATTATTTACTTCAGCTTTATTTCTGCCTCCAGATTTGCTGAGTATTCTGAGAGAAGGTGTCCCAAATGTGAAACACAGGAAACGGACATGCAAGGTTTCTCTGCTGCGATTACAAATCTCTGCTCAGCTGTCAGAGCAGCCTCAGCTCTGCGCAAAGCACTGAAACAGCATGGCTTCTTTTTCACCAGCATCAAGACATTGGCCTGCATGGAGGGGCAGASGTGAGACAGCAGCTTGTCATCAGCACATGCACTTAGAAAACATATTCATTTATTCAAGAAGGATGGTTATTACCAAATTTTTTAATTCTGCAGTTGATCTGTGTAGGACTTTTTCACTCATGACTCTTAAGAAGCTATTAAGAGTACCTGCTACTGTCAAATGTTTCACCTTGGGGGGAGGATATACCCTCTGTCATTAAAAAAAAGGACAAAATATAATCTTTATGTGCACAAAGATGCAAAGCAAAGCCATTACATTGTGTTGTAGGTGCGTTTTCTCTCAGGTTGACATATATACCTATATGCAGGTGTATATATAGGCATTTTWAATTACTTTATCACTGTAATTCAGGATAGCAATTCTGTATTTTAATGAACATAGAAAATGTTTTGAATATTTTTGAATAAAAGTGTTTAAAAAACCTCATTTTCCAGATGTGTGAATAAATTTGAAGCATCTTCGTTAAAAGTATATATTTTAAAGTGAATGTTCTTTGTTCCAAAAGTACTTAACCCCAGGACTCAATTTTCATTCATTGGAGATGTATCTGGCAAAACAAAAGCAAGTAAAAACAGAGATTGTGTAGAAAGGGTCTGTCATTACTTAGAAACCACACAAAGAATCCTTGCATTTGATAACAGCAAAATGTGAACAGTGTGATACCTCAGTAGCCACTCACAGATCTACAAGATATTAATTAATCAGAGATCTGGAGCATCAAGGAAACTTACATAGCAGTGTTTAGATTTTGGCACAAAAATAATCAGTAATGTGGTGGCAGACAAATTAAGAGTCGAAAAACATGTATTAGAAGATATTTCTGGTGTGTCTTTATGGTGGACAACAACAATTCAGTAAAATTACCTTTATTTTCTTAGATGCCAATAATAAACTGCCTGTTCAGCATTCAGCCAAGGCTGCAAAGAGCAAACAAGGCATTAAAATGCATCAGGAAAGGGCTGGAGAAGAAATGTAAAAATATTATAGTGCCATTGTACTCATCACTCTAAATAAGAGACATAAGAGCAAGCTTATCTCCATGTGACTTCTCTCATGATACAAGACTGAAAATAAAAAGCAGCACACTTGAATCTCATGCATGCACATATCCGTCATAATTAATTTTGAGAATGAACTACCATTAGCAGTTTGCTGAGGATGACAAGCAAGGATCTGCATTAATGCAGATAATAGAAATAGCTGTAGAAGACATTACTTGCAGTTASAAAGAGTCTTTATTTCCAGGAAAAAGACTATGAATTCTTTCTACTCAAGAACTTAGAAGCCACTGGGTAAATCAGTCAAGAAAAACTGATTCAAAGAGTGAGTTAAGCCATCCATCACCTATTTTGACAAGGAAAAGGAAGACAAATTTCAAACGTGAGGTGCTTCAAATTCTCACAGATGTCACTAAAGCCATCATAACATCCCAAGGTGGCATGACACATCATCCTCACAGATGGTGATGCTGACAGCAGAGGCACTGTGAATTGCTGAGCTATGACCCTCTCTGGTGCACAGACTAATCTGGAAGCCAGACAGCTTCCACTGCAGCAACTTTTTTCTTGGTCCTACTCTGTGATCCCTCTAGTCAGTAAAAATAAACGAGTCCTTTGGAGAAGCCTTGCTTTCCAGACCAGGGGAAGGGCTTCCTGTACTGGCCTGGCAAAAATTATGGTCAAGGAACAAGCAAGCTGTAGGGTCTTCACAACTGTGATGTAAGAGAGGTGCAGTGCTAAGAGTGGTGTCAGGGAGTGGCTCACAGGCTGGTCCAGSACTGGGTGCACACCCTGTGGAGAGGGAGGATGCCGAATCTGCTCATGCATGGAATTAACGGGGTGCACCCAGCGGCCGTGCAGCATTGCCACACACAGAGCCAGCGCAGAGCCCCTCTCCCACACAAAACCCAGATGCGCCTCATGTCACTGCTCAGCTTTGTGCCCCACAGCCTGCGCACGTTTGCCTTTCGAGCTCCTCCCAGGTGAGTGTTGTCCCTGCTTCTCTGTGCCAAGTAGCCTCTTCCATTTCTCCCAGTAATACTCACAGCTACTCAATGTGTGTGTTGGACAAGCAACTGAGCTGAAAGTTGTGCTCTGAGCAGGCTGGGTGCAAAAAGGAGCTCATATTTAAGTGACGGGCTCAGGAATTCAGGTGCTGGGGCTGGAGCTCRTCAGACCTGGGAGGCTTTCTTCTCTGTCACCTGGAACAAACCCTCCTCCCCCACATGCCAAGCTGCAGTGGATAATGTCAYTCCTCTTTTGAGAGAAGGCTTTGAAATCTGCTGATGAGAAAGGACGAGATAATAGTATTGATACAGACAAAAATAAAGCAGGGATTTTCAAAATGTCAGTTGACAAAGGTGTTATTTTAGCTGAACAAGAGTTTCCAGCAATGAAAAATGTACATACAGACCCACTGAACCATGAAAGAGAATGGATAGACATTTGGGTGAAGCAAAGCTGACTCATTCTTAAACCCACATTTTTACATCAAGGTTCCTCAGAAGGCCAGCCTGCATCCTCTCTTYAGTTGTGCTAAGCAGCCGTAGAAACATAGATGAGAGGAGAACTCAGCTAATATATTAAATACAAATAATGATGAAAAGGTAAAAGCATGTTGATTGGTTGGTTTTCACACCATGCTTAGGCCACCACAGTCACTCCCTAAACAAAAAGCTGAATTACGCGTTTACTCTGGAGAACAGCTTCATCCCTTTTAATTGTGCAGGAGCAGCATCGTGGTCAGCAGCCTGCTCCCAGTCAACCTGCTCCTCTCACTCTGAGAGCCAGCGAGGAATTGCTATTCTCCTTCCTAGACTGTAACTGCTTGCCACTGTCCCAGCACCAGCTCCRYGCACCTGCTCTGAAGGGGAGTACAACTCAACAGGCACCACAGTGCTCCTCTCTTACCAGGATGCTTCTAATCTGCCAGCAGGAATCTACATCGCCCGTTTTCCTCCAGAAGCTCTTAACTGTTTGAAGTTTTATCCAACACCTCTCTCTCAATGCAGCCAGAGACCAACCTGATCAAATCCTATCTCTTATGCCAACATCTCAATTCGACTTGATATACAGTTAGAAATCAAGGGCCATTTAGTAATGTCAATCAAAATTATCATTAAAATAATGCTTATGGCAATGCCTACTGAAAGTTCAATTTTGCTTGAAAGAAGGAGACTGGAAATGATACTGGTGAGATTTCTAGCATTTGTATAACTGATAAGACCATTCAAAGGAGAAGTAGTGGTGATTGTATCTCCAATCATCTTACTGTAACACAGCAATGATATATTTAGGTGCCAATGGCAACCATGGAGAAATCACTCCTAATGCAGGAAGCACTACCACTGAGGAGACCCCAAGCTAGAAGCTCCCAGGATGATTTTATTTTCCACAGTCATCCAACAGCAACATCTACCACAAAAACTAACAAAATCTCATCTTATGGGACAGTCATTGAATGAAAGCCACTTCTCGCAGAAATGAAGCTCAAAAATGAAGAAGCTCTTTATCTGTTCCAGACCATCTAAACAAGTCCCCTCTGTGAATGCAGCCCAAATACATGATTGATCAATGCATCATACTCCTTTATTTTTGTGCTGTTTTTTTTATTTTTTACCTCAAGTCATCTTTGAAGGTTTGAAGTTTCTCTGTGTTTTAATTTCTTGTTTCAAAACGAGTAAGAGAATGCATTCAGTTTAAGTATCCCTGTAACTGCACACTGCAAGCTTTTTGTGAATTCAGGTGTTGCAAAATAAAACTACTAAGGCACCAAGAATTTTTTAAAATTCCAAGATGAYGTTTGTTTCCTTGCATTTAACAACAATAGCAAATAATCAAGAATCTGATCTGCAAGAATCTGATCTTCCTCCACGGATATGAACTGCTCATAAAAAGTACTCTTGGTCATGCTAGCAACCTTTAAGACAACAGAGACTGAATGAAGACTGACATTACCAGATGCACTCTTCTTCTCAAGAGACACCACTGGCATTCAATCAGCATTTTCCAAGAAGTTCCAAGCAGCCAAGTTCAGGAAGAGACTTTTATACCTGGGACAGTGATTGGAACAACAGGCGGACACCCCTGCATGAAAAGCATATTTGTCTCTTTTGCACAGGAACTTTGCGCTCCTTAAATTACCTCCATAGAAATATTGTGGTTTGAGCAGGATGATGGAAGAGAGGGGCCCCCTCTAACATTTAACCTGTCACCATTACTCACAAACAGAAAGAGCAGTACTGGCTCGTAGTAACACAAAAAACATCTTAACCAAAGTGAGGAAAGACCACAATGCATCTCTGTACTTGCTCATAACTGGTAAACTGAAATTTGACCACAAGTAAGTCCATGACCGCAGACTGAGTGACTTGCCTTTTCTACTATCAAAGTATGTGGGAAAGCTGCAAAAAGCACATACAGAAGGAATATATGGATGGATTTTGCTCTTGCTTATGCCCTTTTTGCTCATTTACATGCACTGGGAATGGAAAGAAAATATGTCTGGTTGATTGCAGGGAGCAATGACGTGTTCTACAGGCCCTGCAGATAAACAGCACTGAGAAGCTGCAGAGAACAGGTCTGCCCTTGCTATCAAGAATCTTGTTTATGCTTTCTAGAACAGCTAAACCCATGGCATGAGGTGCCACACAAAACCCTGCAACGCTACATAGTATGGGCTGAAGAGTTCAGAAAAGGAAAGAAAAGGGAACTTTGGATTTAAGCTGTTTTCTCCTCAGTTCTGCTTCACCAGCCCATCCTTGCGTAATGCAGGTCACTTCTCACTTCCTTTCCTCAGAAATATTAGGGAACCTCCAAAATTCCCCATGGGGAGGCTGGCGCTCATCTGCTCCTGCTCTGGCTTCTTGCAGGAACCTCATGTGCCACAACCTCCTCTCCACAGTCACATGGAGTCAATCCATTCACTTACTTACTCGCTGAAGCTCACRTTCTCCGCACACAGAGGTCACACAGTGGGATGCCCGTCTTGTCGCTAAACCGGCAGAATGTCTTGCTTTTGACGAGACAGTTTCATGAAGACGTTCCTACTCATTGCAGGGGAGTTTGGCTGGATGACCTTTAGAAGGTCCCCTCCAGCCCAAAAACACTTCTGTGAGTCTTTGAAAATCTGGAAATAGCAGATTTTTGGTGGCAGGTGCATTGGCTAATGATCAGCACCTTTTAACCCAACACTTTCGTCTGCATTTTCATTTCATCTTCAGATTAAAACTATTTTAGAGTAAGCAAAGCTTGTTTGTCAACACTACTGAAATAAAATATTTCATTAATTCTGCTCTGAATTTGTACTATAATTTTATTCTGATGGGGAAAATAATTTCAGAAGTCCTCATGTAACCAAAAATTGTAGRAAAAAATCAAGGATTTTTCTTATTTAACACACTTAAAGAGCTTAAAGAGAATAAATCTACCACATTGCTCAATAAGTAGCTTACTCCACATATCCACAGCAATGTACTACAATTTAGGAAAAAAACTAGCATTAGAAGCAAAATTTCAGTGAAGTGACAAATGTTGTTGCTGAAGACTACTGGACAAAAATAGAATTTTTTTAATGTGGGGTTTTTTTTTAAAATCTACTGACTATAGTGTAAAAGACTACAGCATTTTGTAGACTATCAACATGAGACTATGTGAATAAAATTTAAATAAACATCATATTAGCATTTATGAAAGGTCATTTCTTAAGTGATAACTATTTAAAAATTTGCATCTGAGACTGAGAAAGCAAGGTTAGTACTAGATACCAAAGATTCTGCTGAATTTTAATTTGCATTATTTTTTTTTAAATTCCAGGAACAGGTTTTACAGAGTCAGAGCAACTACTAATATTGTCATAAACAGAAAAAAAAAAAGCAGCCCACCTCTTCTCTAAGGTAATTCACAATGAAGAAGTCAGTCATATGATACAACTGAATGAGGCCTGAATTTTCAGGAGGACACACGCCCAATTCTTGAATTGTCACACCAGAAAAATTCTGTGGGTTTATATAGGTTTCCAGGTTCTTGGAAAAATGTAAAAAGAGCTCTAAATTGTCAACTAATTGTACAGAAATAGCTGTGGAAAAGCTGAAGCTGCCCAACAACGGAGCAAATAAGTAGCTAGTATCAATGTTAATTTTAGTGACACCTAAAAAAGTCTGCCGTCTTTTCTAGATCTGAGGCCACAAGATTCCACAGAGTTACTGCTTTGGCAGAAACAAAATGAAACACAGTAAAAAAAAGAAATTAAAAAAAAAAAAATCAGCGAGATCCTTCAGAGCAAAAGCCACAGCTGCCTGGGTATAGAATGGCATGAGGTGTGAGTGTACTCCAACAAGAGCAGTGGCTGTGGACCCAGTAGGCGAGACCTCGTACAGACTCACCAGCCAGACGTGACATTTGAACGAAAAGTGTGCTTCTCCTTTGCAACAGCAAATGCAGAGTCCCACGCAGACAGACCGTGGTGCATGGGGGCAGAATGTAACTGGCCCCAGTTGTGTTTGTGCAGGCAATGGTCATGTTTAGAAAAAACCATGTTTTATTAATATTATCTTACTAGATGGCCTCCACTGTCTGCACTGACTTCCTTATCACAGTGGTGCAACTTAATCCAGGCAGAAGTACCCCAACCATGCCCATCAGTACCTATTGACCAGAGCTGATATGCCCAAAACAGATTGTAGCACCCCTGTCCTATACTCCTCCCTGAACACAAACAAAAAAATAGATGGTTTTAAGGTTCTACTTTCAGCCTTGACAGGGATGTTGGTCACTTTGACTCTTGCATTTGCTACACAGAAATCAAAACTCTGCCCTCCTTTGTAAAACAAGGCATTTTGCAGATTAAAATCACTACAATTAAATAGTATTACAGAAACAAAAATGTGTATTAATTGCTAGATTTCTTGCTTTGTCTTGAGACATCAAGAACCATGCACTCTCTTTCACTCACAGCCCAGAAAGTTTCATCTCCTTCCACAGAAGATGGAAACAACTTTCTAATGCATTATTCTAAACATAAGTCTTTGGTTTTGAGCAATTTCTTCCCAACATTTCTCAGTCAACGGGTGATTGTCCCRAATCACAAAGGTTTGCAGACTAAACTCCTACCCCTTTTCAACTTGCTTGCCTGATTTACTCAAGGTTTTGACATTTGTAATCAGCAGGGGGTTTCACCAATTTGCATGAACACACTAAAACAGGTAACAGGAAAAAACAAAGTACTTTGCAAGAAAGAACAGGAACATTCTTTCCAAGCCAAACCAGCATCACAATTTTGCATCAAAAGGTCAACAGCCTGAGAGTAAGGTAAATGAGCAATCTCCCAAATCAGAATACACTATAATGCACCAACCAAGGCTGTTGAACAGAGCTGATACTTTTAAATTATTTTAATTGCTGTACTCGTTTGCCTTACAGAGCGTGAACTTCAGAGTTTTGGGGTGTTATTTCTCCAAACTGAGTCATGGCAAGCAAGCAGCTGAATCAGCAGTCAAAGCTGGGCCTCTTCTACTGAACAGAGCTTAAAAGCACTGAAATTCCAGATCAACTCTGTGCAAAAAAAGGACTTCACCTTAAAGTTCCAGGTGCTGAAACTCAAGAAGAGATTATCAGATATGCTCTACTTCAAAAGAAGATACAGGGCTAGATGAATTGTAGGCAAGCTCAGAGCCATCATTTTTATATGAAAGAACAGAGTTATATTAAAAGAGAAAAAGAGAACAAATACAACATAAAATATGAGCTGAGCTCTGTGCATTCCCAATCTTGCAGTTAGGCAGATTTTTATTAGGATTTGGATGTGTTTTCCCCACTTTGCACATCCAGCCAGGGGAGCCGACTTGTCACTCCAGCTCACCTCCTTTCTTTCATGTAAAAATTCTCCATTTGTAGCTAAGACATCTGAAAACTACGGAGCTCAGCATCATTCACCTTTGCCAGTTTAGTGAGATGCAAGGCCACAGCCTGTACTGGAGGTACCAGAAGGGAAATTATTTTCCTTCCCCTCTCCAATGTCGACCTGCTTAGTTTAAAAAGAMAAAAAAAAAAGAAAAGAAAAACCAACACAAAACCAAAACCAACAACCCACCCTTTACCCAACATATTATTATGCTTTCCCCTCTGTCTTCACTAGGCTTCACGTCCAGATCATGTTTTGTAACACCGAATATTCTTCTTTTGCTTGTATCTCCATAGTGTTTAAACATCCCGTTACATCCTTTGTACTGTACCTACAGTAACAGGAGAAACAACTTGCATGAAAGTAAAGTATGCTACTACTGTGATCTCTTTTCAGTATCTTTGCACAGACTGAGTTTTTCAGAATTAAAAAAAAAAAAACAACACAAAACCACAACAAAAAGCCTTTTGGCTGATTTCAGCATGGGTAGCTTCTACTCCTGCATCTGAATTACTGGCATCTGTCCAAGTTCTCCTTATTTCCTAAGATGGGCAAACAAGCTTAATTTTGGGATGGTAAGAGTATGTGGTCCCTCTTATCCCAACAAAAGACATTAAGAGGAGTCTAATATCTGGCTAATCCGTACAGGATCTACCATTTTTTTTCCAACACCTCTGAAGCCTTCGAACCAAAGCAAACAGACCCGAGAGGTTAGACCAGAAAAAGAAAGGGCAGCTTGCTGCTAGTTGTTTCTGCTAAACTTTCTTCTATTTCAACATGAGCTAGATGGATTCAGTGCTTTAAATAAAGTCATGTCTGAAAGTGTCTCTCTGGCTGCAGTCAAAAGACTTGCATTGTCTTAACTTCAGCTTTTGAAGTAGATACTGCTCTGGATCAGAGGACCAGCAGAGCAACACAGGGATGCAGGGTAGCAGAAGGCACTGCTCAGACAGCATTTTGCAGGAAATCATGCTAACACTTTGTGCGTTCAGTAGCAGGTTCTTGGGTTCTTCAGCACACCGGATCTACCTATTCATAATTAGTGTAGACCACATCCTAAAACTGAGGGGAAAAAAGCAAAACAGCTTAAAAGACAATATGTAAAGTGCATGCAGGATCCAGACCCATGTCTCAGAGTTTAAAGTTTTCTAGGAAGCCTTGATGGTACAGCAGAGTGTTTCAAAATACAGAGATAAAATTTAACATGGAGGAGACAAGAAAAGAGTGCATTTATTCCATATGTATTTGCTGTGAAAACAGCAAACAGGAGAAAGGTCTAAGGCTCAGCAAGAGGCAGGGCATGAGGAAGGTTAGGAGCAAGCTACCAGTTTCTTTTTCCTCCTTCTCCTCAACAGTTCTGCCTGTGCTTTGGACAACTCCTTCACCCATAGCACAGGAACAAGACCAGATCCTGCAACCACAAGATAGGACACACAGCAGTTCACCTTCTCCCAAGGCAAGTGCTTTGGACAGTGCTATTGCACAAGTCTACAGCCAGGGCAGACTTTCAGCTAAATTTAGACTAGAGATCCATAAAGAGTGTTCACATTGTACACCTGACCAAGATTGGTGGAACTTGCCAAAAGGAACCTCTGAATGGAATTTGGAAGAGACAGGCGTAAGCAAGCATCTTTATCCAGCCTGCAAAGTAGCAATGGATAGGTAGAAGGGTTGGAGATTAACTTCACCTCAGATAAAGAAAGACACATTGAAGGAAATTTTTTGAGTTTCTCTACACATAAGACTTCCCTGCTGTGAGAGGAAGAACCAGCAAGAGTTCAGGAAAAATGGAACAGGAAATAGATAAGATTTCTTAGCTACATCATCAAAGGGATGAGTTGCTAGGCTCTGCCCACACTGTGCCCAGACCTGTACTCTGGCCCACAACTACAAACACTGAAAATGCTCAGCTAATATTAGTACAGAAGCATGAGCCCTAAAGAAGCACCAAGTTTAATAAAAATAGTGCATATACTTACAATGAATAAGAAAACGAAACAGGAAAATCCTTCCAGACCRTAGATCCTGGCTGCATTTTCCTACTGAATTTGCACTAGTATTCAACAGATCCACTCTATTTAATAAATGCATTTGCAGTTGGAGTTTCAAACTCAATTCCCAATTCCATTAGGGAGACATTTTTTCCCCCTCTCTTGTCTCCCACAAATTTTTAAGAGGCTAAATTACAATCATGCAGCTGTAAGCACAACACCACAGTGCAAGACAGAGATCTTATCATGATGCTCGCACAGGGTCTGCTACCAGCGTGTGCTGGGGAGTCTCAGGAGCAAGACTGTGCTTCCCATTCCAACTCTATGGAGTTAAATGTGGGACCTTCCTAAGTCCCTGGCTTTGGAGTTCTGTATATACATGCCTCCTAAGGGACAGGTGTACGTGCTAAAGCCCAAAACAGGAATTCTTAAATACATCCCCAATTCCCTGGCCACATCATATATCCTACTCAAAGGGGATTGCATTACCAAGAGCCTGGAATAAGCCTTGGTTCTGTGAAATTTCTTGAGGTAACACAGAGTTTCAAGATTTCCCCCAAAGCAGGGGAGGTTCCCTACTCCCACTATATTTGACAACATAACAAGCAACAGGGAATATCTTTTGAAAGGGATTTTTAAACATACACACTTTATTCAGCAAAAGCATAACAAAGACCCCTGTGATGTACTTTTCCAACGTTTTTCCATTCAGCCCTTGGCATCAATATCTAGGATAATCTCTTCCTGCCCAGTTTTGCCTTTGCAGTAAAACAGACCCCATTTTTCTGTAGTTTCCAGTTCCTTTTGTCACACAATCTCCCAGCCAGGACCTTGAGGTTAACTGCTATGCTTTTAAGTCCTGGCCTGCAAGACAACTTTCTTGCAACTCAATAATTTCTATCAAAAAAAGCTGCTATAGCACCTGGACCAAGCCATTCAGGAGCTGGTTGCCCTTTCACATCCTTGCCAAGTGTTGTCTGTTACCCTGCAYCTCTTAAAACTTCTCTAAATCCAGTCCACAGAGAGATAAGAAGGTAACAGAGAGGGTACAAAACAGCCCCAGAGCACAAGTACATACTTTGTGTTGGCTGTGGACAGTGAAAGTGGTAACTCGCTCACATACACCAATGAAGACTTCAGTTAGCTGTCGACAAGTTTCCCAACAGTAAATACTGGAAAAACTTGCCCAGGAAAGACTGGAGTCCTCATCACAAGAAATCTTGAAGGCTAGGTTAAAGAAACAAACTGAGAATACTTAAGATACAAATGACGTTGCCTTAGGGTAGAGAGGCACAGGGCTAGATCATCTCTCACAAACCTTTCATCCTGTATTACCTGCTAAAATGTTGTTCCTGGATACAAAGAAGAACAAAAGAGAAAATATGGGGACTGCACATCAATCACCAGCACCTTTAGGAAGTAATTTTAGAGCATTTGCAAACAAAAAAGGGAAAAAGATGAGCAACTGCAAAGTCCTGTAACAGAAAAACATTCTCAAGTAGCTTCCTGCTGGTACAGACAAAAATGGTCAGTAAATAACCAAGCTGTTGCTCAGCTTAGGATCTGCCAGCACTGTGAGCTATTTGCTCAAATATGGATGGACTTCTGTGAGAAGTATCCTTGGAAAAGTGTCAGCATATCCATTTTACACATAGAGAGATGCTGTTGTCTCCAGTGGTTTCAGTACATCCAGAATGAGAGCACAAGGGGACTACAACAGGTTGTCATCCATCTGATCATATAAAGGAACCAAGCTGATCCAAAGAGAATAGATTCCTTCCCCTTGTCCTCCTCTTAGGGTTAACAGGTCACCTTCTCAGCCTGTACAATACAGCATCACCTCCTTCAGAGCACACTGTAAACCACAAGATTATCCTTCTTCCGTAATTGCCATTTCTGAACATCTGACACATATTTGTCAGGTGGACAGTGTTTGCTGTCCAGTCAGAAGGATTATTTCCAGTCACTCCTGCAAGCATTCAAACTGTGCAAACGAATTAGGATTTTGTAAAAAAACCTGCAAAACAATAGGCACTGTGAAGCTCCCAAGGACACTGAAGAGCAGGAGACTGGAGAGCTGTCTGCACTGGAGGATTACAAAGGGCATGGACAGTCTAAAGGAGGACAAGCTGAAGTCCCAATCCTGCCATTCAAGGACTAGAAAATGTTGATCAACACTTAGTAAGGTAGTTATAGTATGAAAGAGTAGTCTCATACATAGGTTAAGAAATAGAATTCAACTACACAGTGCATACTACCAGTTCTTGTTCTTCTATTTGCTCATTCATCCCAAATAATCACATTTAAAGGCCTTCATTCATGCATAGACAAGATTAGAGAGTAATCTTACAAATCCCACTCCAGAGCTGAAAAAAAATAAATCTGTGCTAAGCTGGGCCACTACAGCTACTCTGGAGGTAGATTTCCAAGGGCATCCCCCCACGGAATTGCAAGGATCCACCTACCTTCCAGATGGGACCAGTGTAAAACCTCTGTTTGCCTCTGATTCTGATCAAACACCAGGTTTGCACTGCCTGCCAAAATCAGAGAACATTGTGCTCATTACCCAGCTCCTGTGTAAGCAAAGCACTTGCAAATTCCCAAGGAGATGCACCAGGAAGGTTTTGAGGACTCCCAATTTAAGCATTAGGAATATTCCTTCTTGCCAGGCCTTCAGGAGGCAGCTGGCTCCATCAGATAGGTCATCCCGTTGAACTCCAGCATATGGAACAGTTCATACAACTACACCACAGACACTAGCCAGGGGTCTGACAATGCTTTCACACCTTGCCTTTCAAAAACAAATTGAAACCAGACCCATCAGGGCCTTGCCCACTGGGTCAAGGTGACCCAGGTAACTCCCCATGGCCCCTCTTCTCTTACTCCTTTACCCTCAGTCAGGTTTCATTCTGATTACATTTCCACCTCGGACATGGCTGACAGAACTACATTCAAGGATAGGTTAAAACAACTGACCTGCCTGAGGCTGCAAAGGAGCAAATGCCATGCTGTCCTCTTTTGTATCACACACCCAGACCCAGCAGGACTGCATGCCAAGGCTAGGAAACCTAGCATAAGTCTCAGCCATGTAGCAGCAGCAGTGGTGTGGGCACAGTGCCCCAGTGTGGGCACAGGCAGGGCAGAACACTCAGCTACAGCACCTGCAGACACATCCTTGGGTAAAGCAGCAGCAGCTGGCAACAGGTTCTTTTTGCTAGTGCTGTACTCTGAATGTCCCTCGTCACAGGGACCCTCCTGCATACTCAAATGTAACACACTCCAGCAGTGTTTCCATGTAGGTAGACCAGGATTACGAATCAGGACCACAACTTTCAGCTCTTTTCTGTAGACAGGAGACCACTTCACTGAAAGCAGTGAATAGGCAGGTGTACTAAAGAACCTATCTAGAGCTCTACTTGAAAAACTTTAAATCCATTCTTTCCACATTGTTAGTCTTAAATCTAATCAGATGCATGCTTTTAATTCTTGACGCAAAGCCTTTCTGCTGGTGACATTATAGTCAAGGCAAAAAGTGAAGTCTTGTGGATTATGCCATGTTTTCACAAGTATGATGTAAACTGAAGTTAGAGGGAGAACCAGGAGTTCCACTTCCCTCACAGCACTAATTGCCATACAAATAAAAATACTCCCAGCTGTTAAAGCACTGAGCTGTTGTAGAAATAATACATGAATAGTACTGTCATTTCGCACATTCTAAGCCACAAACCCCATAATTAGTTCAAAACTTATTCTGTTCCATCCGTTACTTTCAAGGCCTGGCTCTAAAGTAATTAATAATTCATATTTAACTGCATGCAGAGCACATTTCAGGATCGCCACAGGGATGATGCTGAGAAAGAAAAAAATCTGTGGTCAAAGCAGGCCACTTTATTCCAAGAATCAAGCGTGTCTGGTACTGAACACACAGCCCTCAGTCACTAGAACTGGCATTTGAGGTGAGAATTTAAGAGTAGAAGCTCTCTGTCTCAAATGAACCACATCTGTTTCCTTTGAAAGCCCATCAAACTCGTCAAACATGTACCAGACATGAAGTGAGTGGTGCTTTTTTTCACTCTCTTCTCCAGTGACAGTATTGGTCCTCACCAGCTGAGAAGAAATAGTCAGGTTTTTGCATTGGCCATCTCAGACAAGGGYGGCACCTCCAGTGCCCACTCAGCTCATTACAGCTTCTTTATTTTGCTTTACTTTGTACACATCTTCATAACACAGAAAATAAATGAGACATCAACAAGAATAACTCGTCATGCACAGAGACTTTACAATCTCATTTCTCCCTCAATATTGCTCATAATTCTTCCTCATCTCTTTTTTCCTTCTCAAACACACAGGGGAAGAATTGAATCTTTAAAGAACCATTTTAATAATGTCAGACAAAAATCAAAGGAAGAAACCACAGATTATGAAAATACTTGATTCCATCATCTTCTGTTGTTTACATATCACCACAGAATTTGCATGACTGACATCAAAATCATAAGAATCAAAAAGAAGATTGTCTGCTGTAGAAACTCAGCTATACTGACAGAGTTTGTGCATTTTTGCAAATATCAAGCACTACAAAGACCATCATTTTACTGGAACAAAACAGATTATGTGAATTAATGACTAAGAAAGGAATAAAATCCTTTAACTTAAAGCATTTCACTTCCAAGGTGCTGCCCTATGAAAAGAATGTATTCTACGCCCATTAGGAAAAAAAAAGGAAACAAAATAAAAATAAAAAGGATACATCAAAGGAAAAATGGCTCATTTTAAAACTACATTCTGCAGGCAGGTTAGTCAGAGGTTGTGGTCCAAGCAAAACAGCCTAAATTTTACATATGTCCTTGTACTTATCAATTTAGTTTAAGTCTTCAGAGATGGCAGTAGAGAAGCAGTAAATTGACTTCCTAAGAGGGGACAGACGCAGACTACAAGGTACCTCTCCATGTTACTGCTGTTTGGACCAGCTGGCATTTAAGTGCTCTCTTCTGTAGTTTTTCTCACTGCTTCTGTAAGAAACCAACTGAAATTTTCCCGAAGTCACTTGCATGGAGGTCATAAAAAAATTAGGTCCACTCAATGCTGGCAGTGAGTCCAATCAGACTAAAAAGGTGTTGATACTCTAACCAGGGGATAAAAGAACCTGAAAGTGTCTTGTCTATCAGCAGTTCTGACTTACCAGTCCACTTAAGTGAAATCAGCAAGGTAGTGGGGGCTGCATGCCCCTTTTGTAGGCTCCTCTCCAGTTGCAAAATATGATAAAAAAATATAAGTGCAAGAAAGTTACTGTTGTGTAAGCAGTGTACAAGAATTACATTTTTACTAGACTGATGCAAACATTACCTTCCAGTTGAGTTCAATTTCAGAGTCCAAGGCAAATTTCAAAACTACAGCTTTTATTTTTAAAAAGACTTCAATATTTAACTCTGAGGGATTTAAAAAAAAAATGTCTTCGAAGAATTTAAAAAGTTGCCTCACTGAAACAACTTCCCTTCTTCAAAGACTCAGTATTAATCAGTATGGTTTGAGGAAAAGGGAAGCAAAGTGGGGGGAGATAAAGAAATACTCAAATCATTATAGATGGCTCATCCATAGGTCTCTAATAAAGAGGTGGGGTTCAGAATTTTCATACTTTAGGGTTGCATTGATATTAGGCTCGTCTACAAATTCTATTTCGCACGCCTGGGTGCTGCAAGGAGAACGCTCCAGCTCCAACACCGTTATGTTGTTTGGCACTGATGCAACAAGTACATTCTTTGGAACATAAAGGGTCAGCTGAGGACCACGGGCTGGCCAGTAGCGACCAAGATTAAAGCCATTGATCCAAATTTGCCCCTGTTAAGAGAGAAAAAAAACCAAAATAACATTTTAACAATTCGTCAGAGATCAAATGAAAAATAGCTTTAAGCGTAATGCTCTTGATATAGTAACTGAACTTCCTTCATCTTTCAGTTTGATTGAACACGAGGATAGAAAATCTGTACAAGAAAATGCTAAAGACAGTCAAAAGAATCTAAATTCCCTAAGCAGTTAAGGCCATCATTAATATTAAAAAGAAAGCGGTCAAATACTGCAGTAATTCCATATATGACAATACTTTGGAAAACAGCTGCAGGTTCCTTGCTCTGGTTTTTGCCCCAAGTTTTAGTCCAAACCAAACCTGAAAACTGCATTTGCTTGAAGCTAGTTGTTAAAAGGAGAATGAACTCACAGAAGGAAAAAAGCAGATCCTAATGCTGTTATGGCTCTCTGTAGCAGTATAAGACTACACTACTTCGGCACTCCCTGTGCTGTGATTTCATGGAAAAGATACAGCTTGTCTAGTCACATGAAATTGAATGTCTCTTTTACTTGTAATAGCTTAGTTGACAAAAGTACTTATGAAATCACACTGCAAGAAAGTACTGTTGTAGTTACACGCAACTATTAAAACCCTTGGGGATCTGCTAGTATTATCTTAAGTTCAATGAAATTGTGGTTAACTTGGTATACAATCTCTTAAAATTGCTTTTTATACTTGAGGTGGTCAGAACCCCTAGTTCAAAATACTGTCCTAACATCATAAATACCGTAAGTTCAAAAGATTAAAAAAAAAAAGGCAAGGAGAAAAAGGAAAAAAGTCAAAATACTAACTTATGTACCACAAAATAGACAAACTGAAGTGACATAAATGCAGATTTTTCCAAAAGTCTATAAATGGGCAGGCTGCAGAATGTATAGTACAATTATAAACTGACTCCTACTGAGACAAGCTGAGTCTTGGTTCCTAAGCAAGACAGAAGGGAGGATATACAGTTGATGTGGATAATAATTTGCTTTTACTCCTCCAAAGTGTCCTTCCACTGTATGTCAAACAAGAGTTCAGTGTCAAGAAAAGGGATGGGAACAGATAACTGCATCTGTGTCTTCCCCTCTTGCTTTGGTTTTTGGTAATCAGAATATAGAGGAAAAACAAACTGACTCATAGCATTGATATACAGTGATAAATATAATAAAATTGTCTGAATCAGTGAAAAGTAAGACTTTCACTGCACTCAGCGATTCCTAAAGTTGTCTGGGATAGCTGAAATCAGAATATTTTAGCATGATTTACAGAAGCAGAATTGTAATACAACAAGTACTGCTGTTCAAGCTGCTTTAGCGGTATTTTTTGTGTTTCCTTTTTCAGGTATTTATGAAAACAAAAGAAACTTTTTAAGGAGTTAGCAAAGTACAAATGCAGTTGAGTTATTTCACCTCTGTATCCACTTCCGTGGTAGAAGATCCTATCTTGCACCGTTCTGCCAAGGTGTTAATAAACCTTGACCTCAAATTTTTTTTTTAAAAATCATGTTTATCTTAATTCAAGCTCACTACTTTCCGTAGTAGGCTTAGAAGAAAACATGGTATGAATGCAAACTCCCTCCACACAAGATGGATGAGTGAGTGTACCCACTAGACAGTCACCCTCCTCCCACAGGGAATAACAGCAACCCTGTGGGAAGTAGGTGTTTACTGTAGGAATGAAATGCATCAGAGTTCTGATGCAGGAGATGTGATCAGACAGGTGTCGGTTTCTGATCTTATCAGTCACTGGTTGTACCTCATTTTTCCAGTAAAGCTAAGAACTTAAATTTTTCAATTCCAAACTGTCTTTATTAACACTGAAATTTCTAAAGACTGCACACCCAGGAATTTGTATGCCCTACACCAGCCAATTATGACACTACATACACTGCTAATAAATACTCTGTGGACAAAATAAAAGAGCGGGGAACTTTATCTTCAGTAGCAAGATTTCCTTGAGCAGGGACAGCAACTACAGCCCATGACTCCACAGAAATCAAGAGCAGTTCTGACTCGAAATCTTTTTTTCTGTTGAAGAAAAAAAAGATCCAGTAAATCTGAGCATACATTCAGCAGCATGTATGCTTAAGTGCATCATGATTCTTCATGTGAGGGTCGAGTAAGTTTTATTACTAGTGAAGGGTTTAAAAAGCACTGAAGGCAAGTAAGCTACAACATAGGACATGACTGTTAATGCTGCATCCTTCCTTCCAGGTTGTCCATCATGCTATATTCCTTGCCTTGGTAGGCAAAGGCAGAACCATCATTAGGACTATAAGTTTCCTTGGTAAGTGTTGCTCTCATCATTTTTCAACCACTCAAACACGTGAGTTTTAACCCCTATGAAGAATCCCTCTGCACACTTTGGCATCAGCAATTTATACAGTGCCACTTAAGGAACTAAGGCTCAGATACAGTGGGACCTGAGTGGAATTTATACCTTTAAAGCCCTCTGCCTTAAAGGCATTTGCTCATTCAAAAAGTTATCTGGAAGTCTCAGTTTCTGAGTATCTTACTTAAAACTCTGGTCCAATCCATATAAAGCCTGAAGGATCAATTCAACAGCCCTGCTTAAGTCCATCTGGTATCTCTCACCAGGACTGCTTTACAGGGTATACAAACTATGTAAAACAGAGGTTTCCAAAGATCAGAGGTAAAGATTTCCACCAATACGTAAGAATTCTTGGACTACCCTGCCATTTTAAACACAAGTTTGCCAATAGGCAGGTATGGCCACCTCGCTTCCTGAAGAAGATTCATGACTGATGGGGTCACAGAATTTACTGAAAAAGTCTCAGATTCCAGTTGCCATGCAAAAAAAAAGCTATTTTTGAATTTTATTCAGCAATTGTGTGACAAGCATATATATGGGAACAGGGACTAAGTCAGACTTCCTCATCCAAGCTCAGTGCCAGCAACACTAAGCACATGCAATGAATCACAGTCTTCTGCATATTGTGAAGTGCTTTAACCACTACAAATTAATTGTTTCAGAAAAGAACAATTTTTCTGCCTAACACTGTCACAGGTGTTTCCCTAAAGCCTGGACTTAAATGCTTAGGCTTCCAAAAGGAGTGGCACTTCAGTGCACACACTCTGCTCTCTGTGCCTTCCACCAGGTAGCTAAGCTGCTCCTCACCCATCCTGCACACCGGTGGTTTCAAACCTGGCACTGTGAAAATACACTCTTTGCTGCTCTAGCTATGCTCCAGCCCTGTGAGAAGTTCCCATTAACAGAGATCTGCCCACAACCTTTTCAGAGCAGTGCCCACTGATCCATTCAGTCCAGGTACAGGTAACCTCCTGCAAGCATTAGATCTGTATCTGTGGGCACACCACCAGTCGTTGAGTCCAACACTCTCTGTGCTTTGCAACAGCATCCACAGTTCCTCACGCAGCACCTAAAATACGTTCCAAAAAAACCCCTCACAACTAAATGCAAATTTTCTGAACATTAGACTGACAGCTGATCTTTCTCACTGTTGAAAAACTAGGATGGGTTGGTTGGGTTGTTTTGGTTTGGGGTTTTTTTGTGATGCTCCACCTTCTAGACCAATACCATGTGTCTTTTGAATATGTTTCCCTTCTCTTAATGTTTTATCTCCAGATTTACTTAAAGCAAAGAATCTGTTTCTTAGTAATTTAAATATATTTGAGACACCCACCACGACCAGCTTCTACCCACCCAAGAAAGGTGGACTTTGATTGTCCGTACAAGTTTCAGTAGCTTTCTAAGTGGACTTTGAGTTTTTACAGCAAAAACTTGTACCTTTGTCCAGCCGGGGAAATTGACATAGGTGTCTTGTGGCAAGTCTGGAATCCCTCCAGGAATTGAAAGACTACCAGTGTAAAATGTAGGTACTTCGTAACTCAGTGGATTGACAATGGATCTCTCCGCGTGACCAAGGCGATAAATAATGTCATAGTTCACTGCTCCATCTATGTCTAGAGGATAGATTTCCCATCCAACAAGTATATCTTGAGCAAGAGTTAAATTTGAAACTAGACCCTAAAAGGAAGAAAAAAAAAAATCATCAAAATACAAGATAATTAGCTCATGTAACTGAAGTTATTTGGCTGCAACTATAAATCAGTCAGGAATAAAAACTGAATCCAAGTACTTGCAACAGCTGGCTGCCAATCTGTATATGAAAAAACAAGCATCTGGTCTTCACTAAGTTATAAGATTTGCTTAAGAATAAAGGGCTTCATTTCTTCTCTGTGAAAGATCTGTTCCTTTTCAAAGTTTTAAGCTTTCATTGATACCCAAGTGTTTTTTTCAAACTCTTTTCCTATAACTGAGAAAATTTCTATTTCGCTTTAACATGAACATGATTCCAAAACCTGAGGCTTAATAAAAAGGAGAAGCAACATAAAATATCATTAAGCCTGAGATACCATCACTTGGTAACACTGAGTCACTAACCCAAGACACTAACCTGCACAATAGCAGAGAAAGTGGTACTTACTTCCTACAAATCGTCTGGCGATAAGATACAGTATCACAAAATCAGTGCACATGCCCAATTCAGTGAAATACTTTCAGCTTACAGTCAGCTTCAAGCCCATGCAATCCCATCTCATTTCTATGGGACTGCGCACTGGTTCACAGCACACCAGGATACTTGCACAATGAATGCCAAACCAAGGCAAGGTCATGATATAAGAAGAATGAAAGGAACATCAAGTTACCCCTGCACACACCCTAATTGTGTTATAGTAATAGTTCCTACAGTGGGGTTTCAGTGCAATGCAAAGGGTTGATTTTAACTGCTTGAATAGACCCTGCACAGAAGCTGCTTTTCAGTGCAACACAAGTTATGTTGCAAATACACGTCAAACAGGAACAAGCAAAACCACAGTTTCAATGGCTTTGGAGAGCTGACACTATATTGTGTGTCTGTTGTGATGTCTCATAACACTGTGCTGTCTCCACAAACCTCACCATCTGTATGAGCATTAACTGGTTTCCTCTTTCTTTAACCTAATGTCCACTTTACTTAACAGGAGCTTATTTTTCTTATGTCAAAATAAAATATCTGCAAGTGTCAAAAGTTAAGTGACAAAACTTTTCTATACAACTTAGACTCTACTCTGCCTAGCAATCAACTGAAGTAACGCAACGTAACTTTAGGCTGAACGTTCTAACCTGCCTCCTAAGCTCACCTGTAGGCACTATGAATAGCGTGACTTTTCAAAGTATATGAAGTGGCTGCTAAACATTCTTTGGTCTGCATAAGAATACACATTCAATGATCCAGATGTGGATATAAATCTTCCAAGTAAAACTGAGATATAGGCGGCAGTGAGCATGTGAGAAGACAGAAAAAAACCAGAAACCACATTCTTCCTTCGTGTTCTTTCAACAACACGACTTAGATCAACAGGATATTTTAAAACCAAAATCCCTCTTAAGATTCCTTCCCAAAAGCTAGATGCCTAGTTCTATTTCAAGCTCAAAAAGATGACAAAACTCCAGCCAAATAAAACCCTGAAAACCTATCCTCTTTGCTTAAAAATGCAAGGCTCCACAAGGCAGGAACCTTTTCCCCTAACTTGATTTTCAAAAGCACAAAATATCTAAAACCCAAGGTATAATAATGTCCAGTTTTCAAAATCAACACAAAGAGGAGCATGACGGAGGGATTCTATGGGAAGAAGCAATGCACATAGTCTGAAGGTACCCAAGGAAAGCTGCCTTTTCTACGCAAAAGAATCCCACTTTTAGAGGATTATTCTCACCATGGACATGTCTCTTAAACCTGCTTTCACTCTTAAATCTTTAAAAGCTATGTGTGAATTTCAGCTCAACCACAGCAACTGAGCACCTCCCTAATCCAACCTCTAAACCTCTATTCTGTTACCTGAATTTAGCACTAAGCATATAGGTTTCCTTATCACCTCACCTCTTACTAAATAAATAAATAAAAGCAATGTTTCTGCTGCCTCAACATGAAGGCAAAACCCTGGGGTACTTACCTTTCCTTCCCTTGCCACTCAGATTTAGGCAAAATACCTTGAAGAGACAGTATGAAAAGAGTCGGTACTACTGCTACCCACTGTGTCCTAATAATATCAAAAACCAAAAAAAAAAAGGCATGCTGTGAACTGTACACAGCACAAATACAACACAAGACTGACCTCTATAGCACTCGTCTTTTATCAACTCTCACACAACACTGGGGATCCCATTAAGTCTAAAACCAGAAAAGTTTACCTTTTGCCCCTGCCCTTCCTGGTGCTATGTGACACCTTCGTGGTCTTGGGTTTACAAGGCAAGGGTTTGTTGGCAAGGGGAGCTGCAGGGGGGGCTTTTCTGAGAAGATGCCAAAAGCTGCCCCATGTAGACAAAGACAGTTCCATCTGATTCCAAAACAGACCCACTGCTGAGCCCATCAGTGATGCTGGGAGAGCCTCTGTGATGACACATTTAAGAACAGACTGACTTCCCCAAGTAGAGTTTTTGCCCACGACAGTAATTTCTGAGTGATCCCCTTGTCCTTGTCTTGAAACACAAACCCTTTGTTGTATTTTCTCCCCCTCTCCTGTTGGTGGAGGAGTGATAGAGTGGGCACGTGGCTTTGTGTGCACGATTGCCAGCCAAGGTCAACCCACCACAGCCACTCAGGTGACAGTCCCGAAGCACTTGCAAGCTTTCAGATAATTATCTCTAACTCCTGGTCAGCCCAGGTGAACTGGCACTTTTGCATGCTAAAGTGCTCGTGGACAGCCTTTCCCAGCCACACTGAAAATACTGCAAGGGTACACTACTGACAAATGAAATGGGACAAGAAGAGAGACACAGAAGTGTATATACATACACATACATACATCCCTCAGCCCCCCAAATGCAATCCCAAGATACACAAGCCTTAAAGCACAATCATTTCTAGAGTTTATAGAAACAATTTTGCACGTTTTAAAATGTTAGCTACAAGCTCAACTCAACCTGAGAACCTTGTGGGCAACACTTTGGCTGACAATGTAAGCGAACAAACAAAAGAAGTTTAAAAGACGTCTAGCAGCTTTTAATTTCACATTGATTTCAGGGACTGGAAAAACTCAAATGAAAACTAGTCAGTAGTTACATTTTAGGTAAAGTTACAGCTGTCTAATCCTGACCTTTTTGCCCTTTCTAATTCACTACTTCCTTTTTAATGTGTGGAAAAGAGGAAAAGCCATTACAATCCAATAACTCAATTGATTTTACTTACCTTAAAGTCATTATTGTATCTACCAAAGTTGACTCGCCCCATATTCTCTACCAAGATGTCCAGATTTGCTCCAGCCTTCCCAGTTATATTTATTGTAAGTGATTTGCCCCTTTCAAGGACACCCTGAGGTACCTATATGAATTGCAACAAGAGGAAGAAAACAATAACCACTGAAAACCAAAAACACCCTGTTATTTATTTTTTCAACCTGCATGAAGAAATTAAAAGTGACAAAGCAGAAAAAAGAGTAAAAAAAACCCCTTTCCTTTCCTCCTCTTGTGTGTGAGCACAAGTTGCTATGTCAACATTCACATTTCAGTACACCACTTGGATGTCCTAGTGGATTTTGATGCACCTGATTCACACAAAGCAAGTTCCCAAATTTAGTCTAGTGACTGGAAAGATTTTGGCAATATCAGTGCTTTAAAAGGGCGTCACCTTCCAATTAAGTGTGCATCAATATTCAGGTTTTTATATTCCTATTCCCACAACACAAGGAAAGAAGAGTTTGACCTGGACACACAGATGATAAGAGTTAAAACAGGTCAACTATTAAGTTAAAAATTGACTGTAAAGGTCTGTGAATTTATATTAATTCTCAATAAGCAGAAACAAAACCCTGCTTATGGGAAGAAAAGTAAGTTCACATTCTGTACAATAAACTTTTTCTTGTTTTTTGAACTGTGGTCAGAAGTCAGTTTCATAAGGTAAGACATGCTCAGGCTTCCTCTTCCTTCCATCCTCAAAGGAAAAAAAAATAAATAATAATAATAATAATAATAATAATAATATTATTATTATCTTTGGAAACACTGTAGAAAGCCACCAAGCATACGTATCAGTAACATATTCTATAAACCTGCAAACCCGTTCACTAGGTCTTTTATTCACTTAAGTCATGAATCTGTATCAGCATTCAAATATGTCAAAAATGGCAAAACAATAGATAGTCATGTTTTCTGAAATACAGATTTGAACATCTGGTATGAATCAACTATTTACTTCCTTATTTTCTTTACATGACTAAATAAGATCAGGGTTGCTTTGGTAATCTGGAGAAAGGAGTAAAAAAAAAACCCCTCAGTCTGCATCCACAACTTTCATGAAGGCCACCAACAGCAGAAATCAATACCAGCAAACAAAGTTTTTACCCCATCAACAGAGACATAGGCACGATCATGGACTCCATTTAAAGGTGAAGACAGTTCCGTTGGCTCCGTACAGTCTTTTGGAAGTGTAGTTCTGTACAGTACAAACCCAAAATACTAGGAAAAGAAAAGAAAAAAAMCCCAAACAGATTAATGAACCAAGTCATTCTGTAGTTTCAGTTCAGGTCATGTATTAAAAACATCCCACATTTCTGCCTACATGATTGGATTGAAATGTTAACTTTCATTCACTTCACATAGCAACTATCACAGACACTATTTCAGATTAGAGTTTACTTTGACCTTTAGGTAACAGGTATAAACTGGTGAAAATCCCTTTATAACTGAGTTTATACAAAAAACTTGTAAGTTCACTTCTCACCCAGTGCCCATAAATTGACATATCCATCAAGTCAGCATTATCTAATTATCTATTATCTTTAAATACTACATGGTCTACATCAGGAACATTTTGGAATATTTTTCACTAAGTTCACCATCTGGAATGGAAAAAGAAAAAGTCATAGCCATTACTGAGACCTTGACAAGCTGGAGAGTTGGGTGGAGAGGAAACAAATGAACTTCAAAAAAGGCAAGTACAGGGTCCTGCACCTGGGGAATAATAACCCCACGCACCAGTACAGGCTGGGGGCTGATCTGATGGAAAGCAGGTCTGTGGAGAAGAACCTAGGGGTCCTGGTGGACAACACGCTGTCCACGAGCCAGCAGTGCCCTTGTGGCCAAGCAGTGGGTGCATTAGGAAAAGCATTGCTAGCAGGTTGAGGGAGTGATCCTGCCCCTCTACTCAGCCCTGGGGAGGCCACATCTGGAGTGCTGTGTCCAGTTTTGGGCTCCTCAGGAAAAGAGGACACAGAACTACTGGAGCAGGTCCAGCAGAGGGCTATGAAGATGATTAAAAAAAAAAAAAGTCTCTTAAGAACCTGAAAATTAATACTTCAGAGAGCAGAGAAATAAAGGTGAAAGTCTGGACAGCAGAGATACATACATCCACGGGAAGAAGAAAACCTCAGGTGCAAAACAGGAGCACTGTAGAATACGGAAAGGCCTCCAATGCAAAAATCCTGGATACCTTTATAATACCATTACTTCTGTGCTGAGATAAAGTGTAAGACATGACATAAGAAGAGTAATACTACAGCGGGTTGTTCAAATAAACTTTACAAAATTACTGCGAAGTGCCTACTGAAGGAATCCTCACCTGCTTTAGCTCAACAAAGGTCAATGGGTAAGTGCTTCTCACCGGTCCAGAAGGTGACAGTCCATCAAGAACCTCCAACACAGTGCCTGCCTGCAGCATAGAAAAAGCAGATATATGGTCAGTAAATTTCAGTCCAAACATAGCGGCTTGCACATCCAGCCACCAAGCCAGCTAGCCGCATGTGTCCAGAAAGTTAAGAAATCTTTACCCCCTCCTTGCAGACACATTAATAATACAATATAGCAGAGACAAGTGATGAACTCTGAAAGAAACATGCTGTATGTAGAGCAATGTTTTAAAAAAACAAATGTTCTAACTTTGCTATGCATTCATAAAAATAGAAGTGACCCTTTATTATTTAACTAGAACTAACCCAGGAGTTTCTCACAGAAGTTCCATAAACAAACACAACTGCTCTGGACAATTAATACAAAGCAACTATATTATCTAAATTTTGGTCAATTATACTTACAATCAAGCTGGGGAAAATGCCACTGATTCCCACTGAACTACTCTGGAGTCATTCTGAACTAAGTAGGGATACTGTTTAATTCCATCAAGAGCCATCCAAGATGAATTTACCCTATTTAGTCTTAAATGATTTTAGAAACTCCAAGGCTGTAATTCAGTTGTCACATGTAAGTAGCTGGATTGATTTTAGTGAGACTGGGAGCAAGGTTTAGACTAGTCACACACATAAATACCTTGCTGAATAAGGACGTAGATGTGTACAATTAAATTGCCTTTTGTTGCCATTTGCAATTTCCTTCTGTGATTATAGAATTTTCTACCCATCTACAATTGTCTTCCAAAGACCACTATCAGTTTTACGTTGGTCTAGTGTCTAACAAGCTCAAAAAATCAATTGCATGCAATTTTTTATGAAAGATGTCAGTCTGTTTCACCAGAATTATTGTTATTGATCAGCAGTAACTACACATTAGACATTGAAGATACTTCTCATATAGAGATTTACATTCAAACGCTTCATAACCCCCCCCAAACCCCCCAAAAAGGTGTTTAAAATCACGTAAAACTGTATACTATAAGAGTACTCACAGCAATACAAATTTCTGGAAGTACTTCAATAAGAGAAATATTCAATTTTTGCAGAACATACATCAAAGTAGTGCTGAAATATTAAAATGTACATACAGTATTTTGCAGTGATGCAACAGAAGCCAGCATGAATTGTCTATGGACATGTAATGAATTCTGCAGTATAGTGCTGCTTTTGGCTGGAATACAGTTAATTTTCTTCATAGCAGTTAGTATGGGACTCTGTTTTGGATTCTTGCTGAAGACTGTTGATAACGCAGGGATATTTTGGTTATTGCTGAGCAGGGCTTACACAGAGGCTTTTCTGACCAGCTCACCAGAGGGTAGGCTGGGGATGCACAAGAAGTTCGGAGGGGACTCAGCCAGGATGGCTGACCCCCACTGACCAAAGGGATATCCTGTACCATATGGTGCCGTGCTCAGCAATAAAAGCTGTGGGGAAAAAGGAGGAAGGGGAGATGTTTGGAGGGACAGTGTTTATCTTGCCAATTAACCAATACACATGAATTGCTCAAAAGGTGTGTGATGTGGCACTCAGGAACATGGTTTAGTGGTGAACACAGAAGAGGCTGGGTTAACACTTGGATTTGACAATCTTAGAGGTCTTTTCCAACATTAATGATTCTATGATGGAGCCCTGCTTTCCTAGGGAAGGCTGAACACCTCCCTGCAGAAAGGTAGTAGTGAATGAGCTCGTTATTTTGCTTTACTTATGCGTGCAGATTTTGCTTTACCTACTAAACTGCCTTCATCTCAACCCACAAGTTTTCACACCTCTACCTTTCCGATTCATTCCCCCACCCTACTGGGGGAGAGAGTGAGTGGCTGCATGGTGCTCAGCTGCCTACCAGGATCAAACCACAACAACCATGTAGACATAGATTTAAACAGACTTTTGAAATGAGCTTATCTTAACTCTAGCTAGCAACAAGCAAGCAAAAGGATGCCATAAGAACACAGAAGGTATTGTGGTCACTATCTGGAGGCTGGGTCACCCTCACTAGCCCACAGCCAAGCATGTTCACATGGGCGAGAAGCCTGCTGGGCAAACAATGGCTTGCAAAATTGTGATGAGAGTAGTTTGCTCTTATGTTTTCAGTTTAAACATTGAACCTAAAATAGTAATCATCTTTCACAGAGTAAAATTTCCCAAATATTTCAGGTTGCATATGTGTTCCACTCCTTATCTTGTGCTCCTCCAAGGGAGCCAGTAATGTTACAGCAATACGCAGGACTTGGCAGGCCACAGGAGAGATTGAACTACTAGGTCTTCAACAAGAGCTGTGAAGCAAGAGATGCACAGACACTGATGGAGGTAATTTACAGAATTTAACAATCCTATGGGCATAAATAGTCTTAGCCCCAGGTGGACAGTGAAAGCAGAAATGAACCTAAGCAGCACTAAGACACGGTCACTTGAATGAACTACTAAGCGGCAATGAATGCTGCTTTGTGCCCCTCTGAACTGAATACTAGYAGCTTGTACATGTGCCTGTTTGATCTTTTTTTTTTTAAGTCCCAGCTACCAAGGGGGCTTCTATTCCAAATATGGGTCAACCACATATGATTCACTTAGGGACTGGGCTGGTAGAAGCCTGTTTCTTTGAAATTTCAGTAGTTTATTTTTGTTCAGCTTTTCAGTCTTCAGTGGTGCATACAAAAAYACCCTGAAGACAAGATCTGGTCTTGCTGCAAGTTCCTGTTGACTGCTACTTAGTGGACAATCAGTATCACAACACAAATTTAACAATAAACTTAAAAATTACAAATATTGTCAGGAATTTTTAAAAACAACCTGTAAAACAACAGATGACTACTAATAAAAACAGCAATACTTTTTTAATCCTCCAAATCAAAGTCTTCAAAATCCAAGCGTAAGATCAAGCATGAAAGAAAAAAGAAAATAAAATAGTTCCAACAGGAATATCAACTACTGGCAGCATCCTGTTTGCTTAACCCCTTTCTAGCCCAACACACAGCAGCACTGCCTGCTACTTGCTACTACTTGAGCTCTCCACATCCTAAGAACTGAGTACATCTCCAGAACCTATGAGTCTGCAGGTTGCTATGCTAGGGCAAGCACTTCCTTGTGACCAAGCACTCCTCAGGGCCCTCCAAGTGGTGACCAGAAACTACCACCTGCTCACAAGCCTGCACAGCCACATGGACACATTGCACGCACTAAGACTCATTCATTTCCCTCTCGAAAGGATGCTTCCCGTGTTCTGGGTCTTAAATCCTTAAACCCTATCAACTTGTTCACATTTCTTAAGCCCATCTACTGCGATTCTGCCTTTGCTTGCCCTCATTCCTCATCTTTAACACTCCTCTTTTGCATCTGTGCAACAAGATTTTTTTCTTTATCACCTGCTTTTCTGTCTTCTGTTCTTATATAGCAATGTCAGTGTCTCCAGCACCTTTTAATAAATTATGTTTTTCCCACCCAGGAGGATTCTTTAAAATAATTCAATAACTCAAAATGAGCAACTGCCTGATCAGGGGAGTTAGTACTTAAGGACTGAATTGTCACAGAATGTCTTGTGGAAAAAAAAGATAGAGAACAGCCTGCTCTGGTTACATGTACCAGTAAACTGCTGCTGAAGTTAAGCAGTGTGTCACAGAGCAAAAGGCCACCTTCTTCACAGAAAACAGTTCTAGAGGCTTTCAGTGGCAGTATATGTACAGGCATGACAGGAATCTCACATCTGGCAGTTTAGACATGCCATCTGCATTCCTAAAACTGCTGCATGGAGTGCGAAACACTTCCTCTCAAAAAATCAGAAAGTATGGAAGGCGCAGGTCAGGTCAAAGCTGCGATATTTGAGCAAGTCTGGTCATCTGACTACTTTGTACAAGTCCAGCAGCATTCATTTCTTGAAGGCATGAAAGAAAGTTCATCATTCTAGTGAAACTAGACAGCCTTATCTGAGAGCCACGAACCATGACAAGATGGAAGAGTCAAAATTGGATAACCGGGCCCCCAAGTGCTCGCAACCTAAGACAGCAGCCACAGTGGTGGGTGTAATGATAAGAAYCTATAATTAGTCACTACTGCCAGTTCAGTGAAATCTCATATGGCAAGAAGATACTCAAAGGTTGTTGAAAATGATAAAGATCTGTTCAACTTCATCGGTGAAACACTTCTATGCAAAAAGTATTTCTGCCCACCACTTGAGTGCAACAACTTGAAAATGCCYGCAAAGCCTTATCACTACTAAATTTTGCAATGCATCAGCTGCAGAGGGTAACAGATCAGATACATCATTAATTGGAAAATCAACTGCCAAACTGAAATTACAAAGTATCAAGTCAAAGCATTAGGAGGTACAGTATCCAGCACACCAATTGCAGTAACCCTCCATCTCAAAACTTGTCTGTGCCCAGCAGAAAGAATATAGTCAAGTTCATACCTGTTGTCTCTTCTGTTGCCCATTAAACCATCCACTCCACTCACTGCAGGAACCTAGTTCTCAACTGTATCTCACAGAAAATTGTCCTGGGTCCTAAAATCATGGTGCTAGGGTCAAACTCCAGATACTTGTGAGATGACCAGCTATACCACTGTTGCCAGACAGGACATAGCAAGGCTGGGTTCTGCATGCTGGGTTCTGCATGCTAGGTTCGGTGTGCTTTTCCCTCAGTGGGAAACTAATTTAATTTTTCTCATCAGCTACAGGTTTGCACAAACCTTGTACGAAACTTTATCAATAAGACTTTCAAATTTATTAAAAATGTTCCATATTCAAAATTTAAATACCTAGAAGTATTTAGAAGATACGTATATCCTACCTGCTCCTTCTACTTCAGAGATGTCGCCAGCTACAAAAACACTCTTTGCTCCTACATCTCATGCTAACACTGCCCCAGCTACATTACTCATACATTACTCATACAATAATCTTTGACAATTATGATTCTGTTGTGTTAATAATGTATTAATTTCAGTTTAGTAAAGCTTCAGGCACACACTGCATATTGTAGAAACCATCTTTTTACATCCAAGGTAAGATATATTTGCTCATTTTCCAATATGGGCATGATTCCTAATTCCCAAGCTCTGCTTTCTCCTTCCTCAAAGTTCGCTTTCAAGGTTTTCCTCTTTMTTTTGTAGAACATCTAAAGCTCATTGTGACACCCTTATAAACATTTTTTGTAAAAAGCAAACACAGAGCATTAAGAAAAGATACACAGAGTATTACAGATGTTAACTTACCTTCTGCAAGCAAACCTTCCCGTATGCAAATTTGGGTGTTGTTGGAGGGATAAGACCTTCTGGCAACTGCTTATACTAGAAAGAGAAGGAGAAAAAAAAAACAYGTACAAAACTTAAATACAAACACACTTTAACTGAATTCTCATGTTACACTTCACAACTTACAAAATCACAACTTTGGCTTGAAGTCAATAATCTCCCTAAGGGTGACAGCTGCCTCTAGTCTTAAGATGAGATTTTTTTTTTTAAAGAAAAAATCTGACTTGATCATATATGGTAAACAATTTTTAATAACTACTTCAACTCAAGATAAAGGTAAAAAGCATAATGAACAAACTGAGCTGCCAAAAAATCCCAGTGTCCTTGGAGYCCTCCTGTGGCTACAGCCTGAGTTAATATCTTCCACAGCTTTTCTTCAGTCCTCTCCCCAGTTCATGGGAGTTTGAGTGAACCTTTCCAAATCTGTAGGACAGTATTTCCACCTGACCCTTCCTCAGCAACACTTCCTTATAGGAATTATTAGCCTCTTGTGCCTTTTCTTTCAGTGTTACTATATTCCACCACCACCACCTGCTAATCCATTACAGTCTGGGCTGGGGTCCTCGAGAAGCAGGCCTTGAGACCACAGCCCCACAAAACCCTGACGTCCCATCTTTAGTTTCCTTCTGGTCCTGTTCTAGGTAACTCTCCAATCAGTCACAGGGAAGCATGACAAGGAAACGCACTGACCAYCCGTGTACTTCTGGTTACTTCTTGCCCTATACATGTAGGAAGAATCACCTGAAATCAGCAGAGAGAAGGGATGAAGGGCATCCACTCACTACTTGCTTGGACACCTTTGAGGAGTGGCAGACCAGACAGTGGCTTTCTGCCCAACACCTTAGCCTTCTCCTTTCTGAGCCCACAACCTTCTTTTCTCCTTGCCATCATCCCCTTCTCCCCTTTCTGCCATTACTTGTCTCATGTAATGTCCACTCTTCCCATCTGTTCTTTCATTAACTAGACATGGCCTGTCTGCATATTAGAGAAGAAACTTCTCTAATGATGAGATACCCATGTGAACAAGCAATCCAAGCCTACATTTCAATATACATGCACAAAAGACCACCCTTGTGAAGAGTGTCTCCATCTGCAAATTTGGTGACTTCTGAGTGCTTATCTTGTCAGTTTTTTTTTAAATAAATATGGTTAGGGGATGAAAGGGAATTTTTCTTAAGATACTTGATTTATTTTAATTTCAGCTTGAAAGTCTTAGCACAAGGCATGATTTTCCAAGGCTTACACATGGTATAACCAGCATAAAACTCATGTTGCTCAAAAGCTTGCCTCTGCATCAAGACAAGGATTTTTGGTTTAGTTTGGGTTTTTTTTGTTTCGTTTTGTTTTTAAGAGACCACAGCAGTATAATTCCCAATACTATCCTGTCAAGTGTCAATTATGGATGGATGAAAACCTGATTTRCTTTTCTGGTAACAAGTTCATTTCTTCTCTGTATTGGAAAATAATCAAGATATACAGACTTAAAGGAAAAAAAAAAACCTGTATTCACCCAAGAGAAGAAGTCAAAAGTAGGAAATTTCAGCCCAAATAGTAAAAATTAAGAGAATGCTGTCAGCAATTGAAAGCAGTTGTAGACTGAAATTCTTCTTCATTACATTTTTTAACTAATGGAAACTGTAAAGGAAGATGTTAATGTTAGCCTTGTAGCACAGCTGACATGTTGAACACAGTCATTTGTTACAGGCAACTTTATTTTCTTTCATCAGCTTTACCTCAAACTGCAGCTGAGTAGATAAATTGTCACAGGTTTAGAATCCACAGCAAAGACAGGAAAACTTCACTGAAAATCTATGGATTTGCAAAGTAAGAAACAAAGAAACCACACCAAAAAATGACCCAACACACCTGAGGCTATACTGAACACATCTTATCAGGGCTCTCTCACTGCACTAGAACACAACTTATATCTCAAAGAGGGATCTCGCACCTTGAAGAAAACAACYCAAAACCAGGAAGTTTGTGGATTTCTCTGGTGAGAAAAGCTSTATCAAGACAGGAGGCTCCCCTTGGAAAGGCCATCAAAATTATGCCATCAATTTACCCCATCAAGCTTAGGGATAACGGTGAAATTGAAGAAAAAAATCCACATCAGACCTTCCACATTGACAGAGATAAAGGCATGCTCAACCCTAGAGAAAGTGTAGTATACCTCTGGGAGTTCTACTCACAGAATAAAAATGTCTTCTAGTGAATAGGAATGTTGCTGCTATGCAACAGGATAGCGAGTACAAGCTGAGCTTTGCGATTCACATGGAATCTGCTTTTAAGCCTCATCTGAACGGCCTCCAATGCAAGGCTATTCAAAATCCAGACACAGATAACATGTTTCACTTCCATCTCCAATTTGTGGAGACAGTGTGCATTTTTACAGCAAGGCAAGGCTGGTCCCACCCACTAGCTGCAGTTTGTGAAATCACAAAACCAAGATGCGTTCTTTTGAGTAAGCCTGGTCCTTCTCACAGAGGCCCAAAACTTCAACATGAAGCTTGGGACAGACAGCCAAAGCACTAAGSTGCAACACACATCAGGCTGACATCAAGTCATGAGCTTAAGTTGACTGAATGGCTGAGTGGTGCCACAAGAAAAAAGTTCTGTGCACTCCATCTCTACTCCCAGCCTAACCCTTCCTGTGCTTCCCCTTGTGGAGGCACTGGCTCTTATCCAACTGAGTGAGCTGATTCACCTTACTGAMCTTCAGCTGAGACAAAACAGATACAGCAAAAACGAGCAGCTGAATCCTGTCAGTGTCAGACCTACACTGGTATCATCTCCTCTAAAAGGAAGGAGGGAGCCATTRGGACAGAAAGGACAGCCAGAGAGGAGCAAGATCTTTTCCCTTTTGTAACAAAAAGCAGTCAGGTTGGCCTAATTGTCTTGTTCTACTTAATTTCCCTCAACTGCAGGAAACAGTAAATTCAGAAGAAACTTACACCTACACAAGAACAAGAGAGTTTGGAGTACCCCACGCATGTTTCAAAGAACCAGCTTAAAAATGTCCTGGGAAGACTCACCATACCAATGACTTCTCTCAAGGCAAAATATTTTTCTGTCAGATCTCCCGCTTCACTCAGTGGAGCATCATAGTCATAACTAGTGGGCTGTGGCATATAAGGCATATTAGCACCTAGGTGAGGAAAAAAGAAAAAGCAAACAGTGGAAGAGATTTATTTTCCCAAAGATATCAACTTTCAGAATTCTTTCCAATTACAGCCAGACTCTGCTCCAATTTTAGATCCAATGTAGGCCTTGATAGTTGGGATTTGGTATAAAAAACTATTTCTGATGGAGGACAATGTCCTTGTGAGCTCACGCTGCTCTGTGAAATATTCTGAAGAGAAACACATTTGTCTGTGTTTCAACTGTTTCATAGGACTGAGTGAAGCAGAAGTAGCCTTGGCAAAGATAAATGTGGATTTAGTACAACATGCTGGCAATAAACAGAGGACAGCTACTGCAGTCATCCTTTGCCATGTGGAAGTAGGCACAGCTTATTCTTTCACAGAATACATTACGACCTAATTCAAAAACAGCTTCCCTACACCATTAGTATCATTTAAATAATTTCTTACCATTCCAATAGGCAAAGTTAGTCCCACCTATAAACATGTACCTAAAAAGGAAAAMAAAATCAGGTTTTTCTGAACTGGAAAAAGAAATCCCCCCAAAATTAAGCCCTACTGAACACACACTTACAGGTTAACGTTAGCACCACGTGCCAGGATTTCATTAAGTGTTTTAGCTATAGTTTGTGCTGGCACAACAGAATGACGGTGCCCCCAGTGATCCAACCATCCAGTATAAAACTCAGAATTAACCTGAAAGGAGGAAGGGCAAAAGAGGAAGGGAAAACATGAAGAGGGAACAAGAACAGAATGCAATGTGTTTTAAGGTTCCTAACTGTAAGAGGGAAGGAAAAAAAGGCACCTYGACTAATTTGAGCCATTTTTAAACTACTATAAATACAGCAAAGTATATACTACATCAGGCCTTTTCAGCACACTACTGGTCAAAGGAATTAAACTATTGTTTCAATAATTTTATAGGGACACTTTGAAAACAATTGTTTAAGTACCAAAGAGCATGGATTTTCTGAGAACCTGCCAATAAGGATGTGTTTCAGATGTTTGGTRTGCAAATAATTGATGGAACCAACATATTCTCTGCAGAATAGCATACACAGACTGGATGTAATGAAAAAGAAATATTTCAAATTGCATTCTAAACAATTCCACAGCACAGAGATAATTYTGTACCCTCAATGGGCTTCTCCCTTTGTCAAAATGGCTTCCAGTGTTCTCACATCCYATTATAGCTTGTGTAAAACTTCTACGGTAGCTAAAAACAGGAAGCAACTTCTAACCTGCCCTTTTAATTTTGCTTTAAACTTCCACCTACACATGTATCTCGCTAACTCATCTAACCATCCTTAGTGTTTCYGCTGCTTTGTAAACATTTGCCTTAGCAAGGAAAACTGCTGAAACAAAATCAATATATTTTGAGACTAAACCAGTATTTGCAGAACAGCAGTTCATGTGGATTTGACAAAGACACACAGAAGGTCCTCTGTCCACTTTTTCTGACTGACTTRGAAATTATGTCTTTGTCAACGTGTCCCTAAAATTGTTCAATGCACTGTTGTCAACTCCTTATTAACAATTTCAAGATTAGAAATGATCCAAGAAATTTAGTGAAAAGACATACCAAAGGGCCCTTAGGTTCACTGCTCCTTTGAGCTAAGAATGCTGCTGTGACATTGCCACCTACAAACGCAAAGAAAAAAGATTGAGTTGCTACATCCATGACTTTCTGGGTCTTCATCTTACTGAAATCAGTGTCTTATGTCCCTTCCAGCCTAGCAAAAATCATGACAAGAAAGCTACTCCAGCAAACACAGGAATCAATACTTTTGATTCCAATGTTTAATCCGCAAAACTTATTTAAAATGTATACATGCACGTATACATGCTTGTGTACATGTCTTTGCTTTTGAAATACATCTTTTGAAAACCCAGCTTTTCTCAGAAATTACATCCTGGCACAAAAAAGTATGAGATGTGTCAGAATCAGTATGTGATCATTGGAAAGTCTAGATCTGGGGTTACGTTACCAAGACTACGGGGAAGAACAGAAGCCAGGCAATCTCTAAAGAGGTGTTTCACTTTTGAACACTCCCAGTGGCTCAAGCCACAGTGACGGGAAATAACCAGTCTGGTGAATAGTTCACCATTGCATAAATGAYAGATATGAAGGAGTTCCCAATTTCATTCTACTTGTAGGAAAACAGATTCTTGCTAAGCACATGCACTTGGCCGTAGGGATAATAATGTACAGGAGAGGCCACACATTAAAAAAAATGAAAATATCTGTCTTGGAGTTTGGTTTTTGTGCCTTAAGCCCATTTTGCCAAGTCCATGCAGTATTTGAACATTTAAATCCTTAACTCTCTTATGAAAAGGGTACTTTCTGATCACACTGCTGATGCTTAGCCATCCTTCAGGCCTATATCACAGCAAATTGTAGCAGTGTGCACATTTCTAATGATGATCTTGAGCAGTACTTTTTTTTTTCTAATGACCACTGGCTTAAAAAGAAATGTAGTTGGAGGGCTGGATTCTAGGACAGCCAGAGGACATTAAAACACCCCAACGCCAAAAAAAAAAAAATTAAAAATACACATGGAATCAATGCCAACTATTATTGCTAATTTTTAGGAGAAATGCACTATGAGCAATGTAAATTGGTTATTCATGATTTCAAGATGTGAGGAAGTGATTATGACTCTCTAACTGGGTACTCATGGGTGATTCTTGTATGTTTAAGAGTACATCAAACATACATAAATGCCTATTACCCTATTTAAACAAAGCAAGCAGGTCTGGCAAGCAGTCAAGTCAGTTTGTCCTGCCACAAAYGCACACAAAACAAAATTTCTGGTTTCAAACAGTAGTCTCCAACCTGGGGCAAAGTCCACTGTTGCATAAAGACCCTGAAGAGCCCCACATTTCAAGTGAAACTGGCTTGCACCATCAGTTGTGAAGAGCACCACCTCATCYCCAAGATGCAGGCGAAAGAGCTTCAGAAGGAAACGCAGGTAGTTGTAGTCGCAAGCGAAGTAGCTTCCGTACTCATTCTCTACCTGCAGAGTAAAAGCGAGTCAGTAAAGCCATAGCCAATTTCAGCCTGCACCTGACAACAAAACCAGAAAGCCCAAGTCCAACCCTCTTCTTCCTTTGACAGCAATGCTGAAAATGTCATTTTAACTCCAGACCTGAGGAGTAAGAGAAGACAAGACTGATTCCTCTCACCTGTATCTTACAGTGGAGGAATCATTGTGCAGAGCTAAGCCATTTTCCTGCAAAATCACCCCCCYCAAAAGTATCTAGTTAGCTACAGTGAACATAACACAGTCTCTATTAAAATGTGAGATTTATAACCCACCTCCCAAGCAGAACAATAAAACCATAGAACAGGTTGTGAAATGATCAAAACTGCAAGAAAATTGAACATTCAGAACAGACATCTACAAAGGCTAACATGAACAGCAAAGCCCTGCAATGGACTCAAAAGGACTTAGAGCAGAAGGACAACTTTGCTGCTACTGAGAGGAACACATCTTGCCCCTTTCCCAAGGAGATGAACTTTTGACCTCCAAATCCAATAGGTTCCGATCCTGAAGATTATTTCTGAAAATCCTGTTATAAGCATCTTATTTCTGCCAAAGAATAATTTTGCCCAGTGCTTCTCCTCARTAGACAAAACACACTGTTCAACAAAATTATCTCGGGCATATTACAAAAAGGGTCCCTTATCCCATCCTGTGCTAGTCAGGGAGTTTAAAAAAAATTGAAATATAGCTGTTGTATAGAACAATCACCCCTGCATATCTAGAAGGAGTTTAAGAGAAAAGCTACTCACTACAAACATACAAAATTGTGTCCTGAAACATTTACAAACTGTTAGGTGCTAAATTTTGAGATCATTTTTGTCACAAGTTTTAGGCTTACTCCATACTGTTTTTGCTTCTATCTACAGGTATTCTTATTCTCCTTTTCCCTTTCAGATTGTTTCAGGCAATTGTAATGTATTTTGGCTTTATGTGAAAATTGCCACGAACCTCAGATCTAAAAAGCTACACAAGTTCCCTCTATTGCTTTATATGGTTCTGCAAAATAAYTTTGACAGAGCAGATGAGTGCTCTCTGAGTTCTAGAAACAGTGCATTCAGTTCTTTAGGATAAGATATTTCATCAGAATCTTTCAGCTACGTGAAACTGTTACAAAACACCTGTGACACCACCACCTAAGACCCACGGAGTGTCTGCAAGAGCAGTATAAGCASTTCTACTGCTTAGGTTCATTAGATTTTCAGAAAGTTACCTGCACCATGATGATTGGACCTCCATTTTGATAGAGGTAAGGCCTCATCTTTGGCAAAAGGACACTCATCCATTTCTCTACTGCTGCCAGGTAATCTGTGATACACAAAGTATAAATGTTTCACAACTTTTCTGCTTTTTTCTATTTTTGTTTTAAATTACATATGGGTAGTTTTTACCTAGCGTTCTAATTATATAAAGTATGAACAASATTTAATGAACAGATTGCTCTTATACTTGAACTGATGTGCTCTTACGCTTTGTTCAGAAATGTCAGTTTCAATACAGTTTACTAAAAAATAAAACATTTAAACACTGATGAACTTGGAAAACCACCAAAGGAACTTCATTATGTCTCACAGCTTGTCCTAATACGTTTCAACAGGAAAACAAAACCAAATGTTGCTATGTGTTGTCACTGTTGTATCAGGGACGGAGCAAGGCACGACACAAAATACAATCCAAGCAGTAGGTGAAAAATGCCATTTATTTATTAATATACTGACCTCTTTTATACCTTAGTACACCTGAATGCYGTAAGGCCATTGGTCCCCTGGCCATCCACCTCTCAGGATGATTGGTTAGGTCCAACAACGCCTTATTCCAAATATTTTTCTAGACATATCATAACAATACTACATAACAACTCACAGGTGCACGATAAGATGTTTTTCTAAAAGAAAGCAACTCGCTATTTTTCATAGATTCTGTGGGAAAAGACAGACTCTCACAGAATACTGTGAGAGCTGGAAGATTTCTCTGCTGAAAGCTTTTCAGTATCCATAATGTGTACTATTTTTTAAAATASATAATTTAACCCGCAATCAGCAGAACTGAAGTCAGATATGATACCTATATATTTGTCCTTTACTTGCACTCCAATAAACACATTAATCTCCTGTCTTATCTCATTCTTCCATGTCAGGTCCATGAACAGGCAGCACATGAGAATGTTGTAACCAGTTCTGGAAGGCACACTGACCAGACAGGAAGGAGTCCCATGAGTGGCCAACGGGCCATGACAAAACCAAAAACCTCAAAGCTGAGGCTACCTGTCTTTTCCTCAATGGTGACAATGATTACCCTCTTGGCACCAACTTGACAAGACCTTGGAAACTTTCTACCCTACTTTGTTTGTTCTATACACTTTTTGAATGCACACTTCTAATTAAAAATACTGAAGATTTTACAAGAAAACTTAAGCTAAAATATGAATTATCTAGTAATTGCCTCAAACATCAAGTCRCCTTGCTGCTATAGAGTATTTTTGATAACCTTTTTTGATGCCTCTACCTGAATCAGAAGACCTGAGAACAATAGATTTCTTTTCCAACAGCCATGCAGGAAGACCTCCCTGGAAAAAGAAAGGGAAACACTTCAGTGACAATTTTTAGGAAACCTAAGAACAATTTAGCCTTTTATCAAAATATATACTGAGACACAAAGACTGATGTTCTACAAGAAAGTAGTAATTCCCAATGCAAACAACAAATACTGAGTAAGCTTGTATTGTAAGAAGTCACCTAGGATGCATGGATTTTAATACACTAAACCAAGAYTCTTGTCCAAGGATACACCAAGTAAGCTTGTCTACTTTAAGACAGAAATACTTGCACTAGATTYACCCTAGAAATGAGCTAACTGTTACAAAAGGCTGTATACCATGTCCCATTCCGCACAAATGTAAGGTCCGGCTCTCAGGATAACAAGCAATCCAGTGTCATTGGCAAGCTGCAGGAAATGCTCTAGATCTTTGCCACCAAAGAAGTCATATGCGCCCATCCGGGGTTCATGGTAGTTCCATGGGACATACCTATTAAGAGAGAAAATCACCTTCCATTAGGAAACTGAGACTAAACCAGAATTCCGAATAACAACTATTTGCACTACATGCCCCAGAGATCTGTAATGCTGATCTCTTCAGATTCTTCCTATCAGTAAAAGACAAGACTAAGTCTAGGGCCTTCTGTGAGGTACTTCATATGGCAGAAGGTGTTAACACTAATACTGAAATTAGGTATTTCTGTATGTCTGCAGGAGTCCATATCAACACAACAGCAGGTTTTGGTAGTGCTGTTTTGAAACCATGATGTCTGTTCCAAAATTTAAGTAGTTGACAGTTTTGAAGTTGGCAAGTCAGCTGCCAGCTGTGTAGTGCTGAGAGGCTGGTGAGGAGATGAATGTGGTAAACCACACGTTAAGGAGGAGGTCAAGAAGCAGCTTGCCCAAAACAGCACATGATCCTTTGTGAATGGATCACCCAGCTTGCACAGGTCCACGCTGCTGCCACCACRGGAACTTCAAAAACACCTAAGCCTCAAATGATATCGCATCTAGGTCCTGAAAGTTTTCACTTACCAGGAACAACGCAAGTTCTGGAAAATCACCGTTGGAAGAACGCTCAGGTTAAGAGAATGTTAAGGTGCCCAAGAGCCTGGACAAAGTAAAACTTCGTTTCAACTAAGTAATAAAGCTGCCAAACAAGCAGGTCATCATTTCAAAGAGCACCTCTCTCCTACTTCCAGAACTCAGGAAACCACAACCTCAGCACAGAACATCTCACAGAAACAAAAAAAACCACATTTGGTTGCAACACAGCAAAGAAACATGTAATCTACCAACTACCACGAGTAGTGTTGTAGCTGACGGTCCCTGCTTGACAACCATGAGTGTTTTGGCTTGGCATAGTACTAAGTGGCAGTCTAGCACCGACAGACATTAAAATTAGGGATGAGTACAACCTGAGCAAAAATTCAAAGGAATGGGGAAACTCGTTCTTCACGMATTTACTGTTTTGCACATGGGCTTGTAATCCTTTTAGGAAAACTGTTACCACTAGTGCAGAAAGAACAAATTTGAGAAAAATTTCTAAAACTCACAAAACTGTGTCTAGTCAAGCAAAGATCCTCTCAGGCAACACTTTTCTTAATGCCTGGGTTTGTTTATACGTTCCACAGTTAATTTTGTAAAAACTACCCAAGAAGGAAAGAAAGCGCATAAAACAATGCTTTCAGTAAGGAATAAAAATAGGAACCCTCACATGAGTATGCTACTTAAATGGCCATACACAGACAGATATGCACAGGAACATCAAATACAAAAATTATAATCTTTCAACCTTTGTTAAGATTATAATCTCTTAAATGCCAAAATTTTAAGCCTCTGTCTGAAAAGATAAAGCTTAAAATTTGTATGCCAGGATGGAGTCAAAGCAACGCATTTAGGCATAAAGACGTAGATTCTTCCCRCTCTGTGGTATATTTTATTTCTATGCCAACCTGCTCTAATTGTTTCTGAAGCTCATGATTAGCTCATTTGTAAAACAAACTACATGTGCATTTAATGGATATATGAACCATGTGAAAATACACTCATGAAGGAGTTTTATGAACTTGTTCTAGAAACAAGTCAGAAGGTTTAAATATGCTTAATACTGTCTGAGGTGAGGACAAAAGTGTTCCTCCAGTTCCTTTATGCTCAAGATGGAAGAAGATAGAAAAATTCTTCCAGAAACAGTTTTCATTTATGTCACATGCTTGACCACAAGACTGGGAAAAAAGCAGTTTCTAGTGAAGAAAAAGGAAAGAAGATTAAGAAAAAAATTTGTGTGAAACGGTTTTTTACATAATAAATAATTATATAAATTTATTTAAAAGTCTGGTCTAAAAATTGTTACTAAGACATCTTAATCCCCCAATATATTTTCTACAGCTAGCAATGGTCTCAAATTAAATCATTTTACTTTGAAATTGCTATCTTTAGTTAGTACAATTCTTATATACCATTGTAGAAATTTATAGTCAGTTGTTAATCCTGAAGTGCTTTAATGAATAATGAATTTATAAAGTAAACTCACATCCTTTTTTTCAAACCTGGAACACAGTATTTCTTCTGTATTTGAGTAATAGCATTTACTTCCCATTTACACATAATTTCTAAACTTCATGTTATAACCTTCCTTTTCTTTAGAAGTCACAGCTTTCCTATTTCAGGAGAGGAYGTATAAGGTAATTCTCTCTGAAGTATCAGGGTGGGACTGTGTAAAATTAAATAAATTGTGCTACTTTCATAAATTAGTGCGCTAGTTAAATTACACATATATCAGTCTTTAGAAACAATAAATTGTGTTTAAATTTTAAGTAATAGATATTCTAAACATCAGCTCTTTCTTAGAATGAGTTTCTACAGGTTTACAGCTTTCTGCTCATTAGCCAAAAAATGGAGTAAAACAAAGAAAACTCTCAACTTTCTTTAACTTTTCATGAGCCTGTAAAGGTAACTGCAGATTCTTCCAGGAAGCTTCTCCAGTGATCTGTAAATCCTGTATATCTTCACCCCYATCTAGTGGTTAATTGTTTATCTGCTCCGTGCAAAACAAACCCCTAACTTTCCGTGCTTTCCAGATGCCTTTGTCAGCCAGCAGTCATTTCCAGTTGCAGACACWGTTCAGGAACCGAAAACAAGGACAGTTACCTGTGTGACCAGATGCCTCTGTGTGCTGCCTGCTGAGGTGGGGAGTGAGCTCCTCAGCATCCTCCTCCAACACCTCCTGGGATGTCACACCAACCACAACATTAAATTTCAACCTGCGTTTTAGAAGGGGTAGCCCTTGATATCTTAAGCTTTAATGAAAGATCAAGCTTCCTGTCACCATGTTCTGTTATTGCTTAAGATACTACCAGGTGCAGACAGTTATACACTTGTACTGACTTCACCTGTTCCAGAGTCTGGGATGAGCTCCTGAGTCAGTCATGAGCTGAATGATGCATCAAGGCATAGTGAGCCTTTTGAAAAAGAGGCTGCAGAGAACAGGAAGGAGAACAGGTCTGGTTGGCTTTGACCACAAGGTATTTACAAGGACAATCCTATAATAAAAGGATCCTGTTTCCCGTGAATTGGTAAGCCTCACTGGGAACACCTTGATAAGAGCAAGGAAGGCTCCCATATTTCAAATTACAGCAAGACCATTCCTTGTCTTATGGGAAACACCCCAAAATCACAGTCTTCAGAGGTGGCCTCAAGACTGGGAGTCCAACTACCACATTCTGCCAGAAAGTCTGGCAGTGCTGCTGCCCATTCCAGAATGAGTCCACACAACTTGTATCTCAGTCCCTTGCTAAGAGTATTACCGATGCAAGAAAGCGTACGCAGGAGAAGAGAAAACAAAAACCCAAACATGTAGACCAATATCCATTTTTTACCAAAATCATACAAGATTTCCTTGGGGTAATATGAATATTTATAGCTTTATCTCAAATAATGAAGAGCAGTAAGGCTTGATTATCAGCAAAGTTCAAAGAAAAGGGTTTTTTGGTGGGTGAGATGCTTTTCTTAGCATCAAGAGAGAAAGAGAGAGAGAGATTAGTGTCAAATGGAAAGACACATGGATTTGATTCTTGTAGAAAATGCAAGGCACAGGAGTATTTTCTGCTTCTAAGGTACACTTTTAGGATTTATCTTTCATCATGGTAGAAAAAATCCAAAGGTGAACAATAATGGGAGAGAAAGTTAAAGAATTTCAGTCTGCTCTCACAAAAAGAAAAGGAGATAAAACTGTTACATGTCATTGGTGATCCAGCACCAACACCCAAGGCCACAGGTGCCAAAACCACTTGCCAGCTGCATGGCACCTTCTGTGCCAAAACAGACACAGCTCAGCTCTCCCAATACTGACAGAGACCAGCTGGCACCAGCTAAACAAGACAATCTCTGCTCCTTCCTTGACAGCAGAAGGATGCTAATGCAAAACAGAAAAGCAGAGTAAGAGATCTCAACAACGGAAAAAAAACAGAGAAGAAAGAATGAAAAAACCCACCTTGTTAGTGGGGGATCATAAAGGAAGAGGGAAAAAGCAACAGGAAAAAACTCAAACCAGCCCTGCAGCAATTTTGCCATTGAACAACAGTGATGGGGGATTGGAAAAGAAAACGTTACCACCTCAAGAGGCCAGTGATGCAGCAGAGACATCAAAAGGCAGTTTCRAAAAAAAAAAAAAGGGACTGTTTGAAAAAGCTGGAAATGAACAGAGGGCACGGAAAACCCATGGGTGTTGGGAGGAGGAAAATTAATCAGAGACATAAGGAAAGTATGAGACACTGTGGATCATAGGAGTCACACAGTCACAGAGCCACTGTCTGGACCCAGGCTGACCTTCAAGCCAGACACCAAAAAGTCTAATTTTCAGATCCACTTTAAATTGCTTTTATTTCAGAAAAAAGTAATTACATGGGCAAATCCAGCAACTCTGTCCTAAGCAAGTGTGCTACTTAATCCCATCCCTCTTATTAATGTGAGCAAAACCAGAACTCGATTGCTTGAATAAAAAACAACAAAAACCACCACAAAAACCACTCACCAAACAGTCACTGCATCATCCCAACACAGGGAAGAACCTTAAGACACAAAAAACCAGAGAACTCTGAATTTGGAAAAATGCAACTTCTTTTCTTTCCCTACTGTCTGTTCTTCACATATTAACCCTGACTAATCCCATCCCCAAGTGTACAAGGCAACCCTGCAACTTGCAGGTCTAACACAAACACAGATTTCAAGGGTGACAAAGGAGAGGTGGCACAACACTCCCACCGAGCAAATGCCTGGCCTAGAGGCCCTGCACTGCCAGAACCAACACTGTCTGGCAGTCTACAGCACAAAAGCAGGTGGTTTCAAAGAGAAGTTCTAAGGCTTGCAATGATTTAAGAAAGGAAAACAAACCTGTTTGGGAACTATAACTATTGCTTGAAAACTGTGCTCTACACTTTTCCACCACTTCCCTTGCCAAGGAAGCTATGGCAAAAATAAGAGTAASCTGCATTTTTTTAAATCTGTGCCTCACCTGCTGAAGTAAGTACACAATCAGGTAGCAAAGACAAGAAAAATGGACTAAGGGTTTGGTACACACACAAAACTGGAAGCTGTTCAAACTTTTTTTTTAAGAAGTTCACCTAGTTCCCCATCCATTTATCTAAATTTAAATGCTCCTGGTCAAAGAGCTTTAAATATTACTGCAGCCTTCGCCAACATTTTCAAGGCTTCTGGGTGAWACAACCTAGGCTGCATTAATAGGTTATTGCCTTCTCTCACCTAGTCTGCCCTTTGGCCAGAGAATACAATGTCCCTGGCAGAGGCAGAGCACATACAACTGTTCCGTAGTTGCCAAAATTCACAGTTCAACAATTTATTTCGGGTCACATTTGCACCCTGGACTGTGAAACAAGAGGTGTTGCCTAYCATCAGGGAAACAGATTGTTAGTTACAAGTTGCCCAACTGCCCCAGTTTACATGGTTAGAGGTCATCCTGTACCCCTTTTCACTTCTCCGGAGCTTTCTCACCTACTAATGGAAAAATAATAAACCAAGTAACAATAGTAGCATTCCAGTTAATTACTTCTCATACAGCTCCCAGAAATACAAATCCCTTGAAAAGTCAACAGCTACTCACGTTTGAATGGCATCAAGTCCTGCCATCTTCATCTTCAATAGGCGGTCTTTCCAGTAATACGGGGGCACCCGTGAGTAGTGAATGCTACCGGAGATGTAACGGAAAGGTTTCCCATCCTTGACAAAGCAGTTGCAATCATAATCAATCCCAAAACTCCTCTGGGGTACATTCTGTATACAAAACCAAAAAAACAAATACACAATATAATTTTTTTCTGCCTTGAAAGACACAGAGAACAAGCTATACAACATCTGTGGGCTGTCTATAATAGAAGATACAATGGTCCTAAAATAAGAGATGGTGAATGACTTTCCTCTAGCTACCTATAGCCCACCTGAGTCTTGGTGCAACAAATCAGCAAAAAGGAGCCAGTGCAATGTGTCACAGGATAAAAGAACAAGAGTACAAACTAGCAGATGTAGGTCAAAGAAAACACACTTCCTCCTGAAAAATGGAGGATGAAATCACTAAGCAAGCATGCCTATCCCTGGACTGTCATTAAACTGAGCAACTGAGTGAGATAACACTCTGCAATCATTTGAAGACTACAAAGTCCAAGCAGGAAGACTGCAACATGTTGCAACTGTGACAAATGTATTACTTTACAGAAAACCTAAAAAAAGTTGTGGAAAATGTCTGAAAAGCACAAAGCAATTCAAAGCACTTTCCCAACAGTGAACAAGAGAAATTATGTGGTGGATGTATAACAACAGACACAAGAAGATACAGCAAAGAGCTGGCAGGGAAACAAGAAATGCAAGGGACTGCCAAGTGTTGCACAGCAGAAACTTTTTATGCTCTRTTTCCACAAACATGGACCCATTCTTAACACTACTTAATAGAGAAATAAATCTTGACTCAACAAAGGTATGGACGTGGGAGGCCTGCACAAAATTTGGACTTAACAAAACTCAGAAATACACACCAATTGCTCTGGAACAAATGTAACTCAAAGGATGGGATTTTCCATAGGAAGTTATGATGCTGTAGTAACTCCAGGGTGTTAGACCTCAAGTAAACTACTGCAGAAGATGCACAGGTATGTACCAGCTGCTTACTTTCTGTTCCATTCAAATGTACCTGACTTTTTCTTCTGATCTTTCATTTATAACCTCCATCTTGATTGCTGGGCATGCTGTACTAGGAGAGAATTGTACTGTGTGTACCCCGAAGGAAAATACCAAGCACATGTTTCACACACTGTGACAAGTCACAGCACTAACGCAGAGCTGAGTGTTTCAAAATGCTCATGACTAAAAGGAACTGAGAAGCCAAGTGCAACAACATAAAAAAAAAATGTAAGAGAATTTTAGCCCCCTCATTTAGACTAACATCACCAAGAGCCCTATAGAAAAGCCACTTGTTCCATTTACGGCAGACAACTGCTGAGATAATGAATGTTGAAAAAGCTGTTTACACACCCTCAGGGGTAGMGACTTCTGGCAAAGAGACAAGGCTATCTTAAAACAATTAAAAGAAGGTATTAATTATGGAAGTGGTCATTGTTAAACCAGTTACCATTCTGAAGTCACACTTTTAAAACTGACCACAGCTGTAAGTCACTTTCCCAACACACACACTTCCTGACACAGTGTTATTACGTGATTAAGGAGAGAGAGGAAGCTTCCAGAGTACTTCCAATTTACCTCATTCATCACCCACTGTAAACAGATGTCCCGTCATGATCAATTCCTCAACATTATTTTATTCTCAGTTCATTGGCTCTGCCAATATCGTATACTCACCGTTGCGAATATGCAGGGAATTCATTCCCACTTTCTCTCCCTTAGAAGATGCGGTAGTGGGTCTGCTTGTTTGGTAAGCAGATTCAACAGACACATACTAACAGCTCTGTTTGGGATGCCAGTTTGTTCATACCAAATCACATCAGTGCCCAGCTGAAAAGTCAGACCCTTAGAGGCAATGATGTAATGTTGCATCTTACATGCTCAGCACATACTCACAGAGGAAAGGGAAAAACTGAAGAATTTGTCCTCTCTTAAATCAAGTAAGAATTTATTTTTGCAACCTTAATGCTATTTCAACATTTCATATTGTGCATGTCTCTCGACATAGGATTTTCTTCCTACCTTCAACACACAAAACTATTTAACAGTGGCAAGAATTTCTCACTCTCCAAATTTACCAAACAGGTCTTTTTTTTTTAATTTGTAAAGCAAACAAATGTGGATACATATCTTCCACCTGTGAAGATTTGCAACCTCTCTTACATAGACCATTCAAACACAAACACTCCTTTCTCTACCCCAAAGCTTAAGTATCAAAATTGAGAACCACAAACGACTCATTTTCTTCTGCTCCTTCCAAAAACTTCTCTTAGTGACCTTTCCCTGCCCTTGCAGTGGTCTTTTTTTATGCATCACATCCTCATCTCTTCAGTCTGCACCTTCTTCTCCTAACAGGCTATCGGCAAATGTAACAGTGGCCTTACCTTTTCCACTTTCCACAGTGCCTCACTTAGTAGCGTGGGTCTAAGATTTCCCAAAACTAGTCAGTAGGTTTTTGTTGGTAAATAGAATGAGTGTGTCAAAACTATTCAGCATGAACTGCTACAATGCGTACTAATACAAAATAAAAGGTCATTAGAGGCATCTTTCTTGATATAAGAATAAAGTTTTATTAAATCCCAACATTTAAAGCATTTGTTATACCACAATTTACATCTTTTCAAATCCATTCTGTAGTAATTATATAATAAATACAGCTTTCACAAAGTGACAATGCTATCATATTCTGCTATTAATTCTGACAGTAATTAACTCCTCCTCACCCCCCAAAGAACTGGYCTTTTATAGGCTGAAATACATATTCATTTAGTTAAGTTCTCCAGATTAAATACATTCCACAYATATATACACAAAATTTACAGAAAAAATTTTTAAAAATTACAGAATAAGCAGCACAGCAATTTTTCTTCATCTGGAACGCTGAACACACGTCTGCATTGTGCACATTCAAATCAAACTGGAAAAAGTATAGAAAGAACCCTGAAGGACAGTTAGAGATTGCTGATTAGAGAGACCATAGAAACAGCTCCTTCCTTTTATCAAACAGAACAAAAAGGCTCATTCCTTTTATCAAACGGAAAGTTGATCTAGGGTAMTTTCCATTGGTACTTAAAAACCAAAATAAGAAAAGGCTTTGAAGTGTATTGGCACAGAAAGAAAACATTTTAAGTAGTAAGCAATCATCAAGCAAACAACCTTTCAGAGGGAGAGACAAAAAAAAGGGGAGAATTCAATAAATTTATGAAATGACAATATGACCATTCCTAAAAGGAAGCATATCTGCTTCCAAAAGGATACATAATGATCTTCCAAGAGGGACACATAAAAAGTAATGAAGAAATCCTGGGATGGAAGGACCTGTTCAGCTAGGTTTTTGCACACATTTGATCAGAATGAAGAGAGAAATAAAAAGGGCAGGAAAAAGAATTAAAAATAAGTAATACTAACAACTCACTGAAAAACTGACACCATCTAAAATCAGTCCCACAAATGCCTCCTATTGAGGACACTTGCTTAACAATTAGTCTTCTTAACATGGTAGTAGCACTCATTGCAATAAAGTGAAAAACAATCCTCCTGGACTACTGGCCTAGTGGGAATACTCTGCACCACTAAACTCAGTACACAGCTTTTAACTGAAGGCATGTTGACAAGTAAACAGAGGGTTATAGGCTATCAAAATTCTCTCTACATAAGACCACTTGACACTATGCCACCGACTGCAAAAGACCTCAGAAGGATCCCAAATGGGCAGCAGGCAGCATTGAATACACATGGAAACTTTAGGATACTTAAGCAGATATTATCACACAAGCGTAAAAAAAAAGTTTACAAAATTATAGGCGGTGGGAAACAGAAATTATCTAGTCCGGCAAGTAGAGAGCCTGACTGGTAAGGTGTTCAGTTTTCAGACTAGAAGAGGACTGACTTTTCCCACAATTCCACTGACCTTAATGTCACATTTACAGTATTTCTCAATATTCCTGAGTGAAAATGTAACATGTTTGTACAGTGGAACAGGATACAAAACCAGCCTAGCAATTAGAAACTCTGCCTGGGGGATGTCTGGAGCAGATGAAGTTACACTGCAAAATTTAACTYACAGAAAAGCTCAACTTTTAGGCTTTACAAAGCCTATGGTATTTTTCAAATACACCCCCATACATCTCCTTCAAAATGCGAAGAGAAGCTGATGGACAAAACAAAGTGTTTATGGTTGTCCAGTGCAGGAACACACAGGAAGGCAGGAAAAGACTGAACACCACAGCTCTGGTTTTCCATCYTCAGTCTCCTGTATACGAACTGCTCTCTTTGCCCCATGCTACATGGGTTTGCCTGAGAGGAACCTGGGTACTGGTGGGCAGAAGGGCAGAGCAAGTGAAACCCTGTGGCTACAGTTGCAGGCTACAGAGGCAGGATTCCCAGGCTCCAATTGTTTGTCATGTTTCACGCAGCAAAACTGAGGTGGGAGAGGAGGAGAGAGGAACATGTACAGAAGTAAAATGTTTCAGCAGCCTGGACAAAATGTGCACATTAATTTACATCCTGGCTTTCTTATGCGAACACAAAGATACAGAAACTAGAATGTTTGTATTAATATTTTCTAGTATTAGTTAATTTATGTTAAGTCCTCCTATGAAAGACAGGAAGAAATCCTCCATGCTTCATTATCCTGTAGCATCAGATGTGCCCATCAGACAACCACAACACTGACACGCAAATGCTCTTAAGAAAGCTACCTGCTGCAGAGTTTAGTCTCATTAAGAGAGGACATAATTTACTTGAGATATTAAAGCCTTAAACAAATTTCAAGCATTAATGTATTTGCATTGTTTTGAAATAGCATSTACTTACTCTTGCAAGAGAAAAATKACAGACGAGAAACTAAGCACAAATTAAAAAGTATAGAATGAAGAGAAAAGAGATCATTTCAGCTTTGGATTTTGTGCTTTAAAWCAGGAGGTACTGTATGCTCAGACAGCAACAGAAGTTAATTTTGAAATTTTTCTCATTTTCTTTCATTAGAGCTATTTTCAATAAGTAACTACTGGATGCCCAGCTATTCTGGGGACAATGCCTGAGAAAGACAGCTACTTTCACCCTTTGGTGTCAGTCTAACCAATTTTCTAAGTGGACAAAATTGAATTTCAGAACTGATGCCCAGCAGCTTACTGTACTAGTAATTAGTAAGAAGCACAGACTGGAAGCCCTAGTGCATGCTGCAGACAGCTAACAGGATGAAGATATCCAGCCTCAATTAAAAAAAACAAATCCTCAACTATTCCTTCATAAGGCTTCTAGAATTTATATACTCAGTGGGCACTCTTGCAGGCTTTTCTGCAAAACATGCACAAGTGATTTCACCGCTCAAGCTCAGAACTTCACCTGCCTGAGATTTGATAAGGCAATTGCCTGATGGATAGCAAACAGTGGAACATGAAGTAGCTGTAGCACACAGATATTAATAAACATGCAGAGGACATGGATTATCTCCAGGAAATCAGTGTTATCTTTAAATGCAGAACCTCAGTGATCATGAACCCAAAGACCTAATTTCTTCAGTAATTTAAAATGCCCCAAATTTGTTTCATAGGCCCAAGATACAGTTAGTGTTTTCTGCTCAGACTTAACAGAACCTGCTGAAGTTTAGCCCAACACATCTTCTCTGGCTTCCCTGAAAAATGATTTGCTTTCATAGTAGAGGAGCCAATATACTGSCCAAAAAAAATAATTTAGAGGTCTGTCAAATGGAAAACTCCTCAAGGAGAACGTAGAATTATCTCTGTTATTTCAGCTCTGCTGCCCAGCCTCATGGGTATTCCATAGTACATTGTCCCCGGGCTGACGTAGACAAAGGTGTTCTGACCAACTTTGTACAAGCCAACAAAGAACGGATTCAGAAGATAAGCCCCAGCATTTAGGGGGAACATCTGCCCTCCGTGAGTATGGCCAGAGAGAATTAAATTTATGTCTGGCCTCTCCTGAAGGGCCCACTTTGCAGCAATTGGCTGATGAGCTAAGAGCACTATTGCATGCTCACTGCTACAGCCTCTGAGAGCCTTCTTCAGATCCATGCCATGTCCTGAGTAGCGCAACACATCTGCTTCAATATCATCCACGCCAGCCAGGCAGAACCAGTCGGAAGTGCTCTTTGGTGAAACAATCTTCACATTCTCATTATGCAATGGCTGAATGTTAAACGATTTTAACAGCTCAAACCAGTTGCTAACATCTGATGTGTAGTACTCATGGTTTCCTGTGACAAAGTATGTCCCCAAAGGGGAATCAAGGTCTCCAAGAGGCTCAACAGCAGGTCGTATGATCTTTGCCTCAGCGTCAGTCAGGTCCCCAACAATCACGGTGATATCTGGTTTTAAAGCCTTAACCATTCTCACTATCATGGCAAGCTTGGTCTTCCCAACTGTAGGCCCCAGATGGATATCTGAAAGCAACACCACTTTCAGGTTATTCATTGTTGAGGGCAGCTTGTGAACTGGAATCTCCACTGAATTCACAGTAGGAGGCTGGGAAGCATTTAACAGCCCAACAACAGTCAGCACAACAGTCAGCATGACTGCCAGAACTGGTTTCATTGCTGTTCTGTTCTTGTTGCCAGTGCCTGCCTTAGCGCCTCTCCCAGCCAGGAACTTGTAAGCCTGYTCTACCGAGCCTAGAGTGAAGAGGAAAAAGATGAGAATAATATAGGCCCCCAGGCAAGTGTAGGCAGCTAAAGAAAAGAAATAGGGCTCTTCTGCAACAAGAAATAGCAATGTAAAGAAGCTCGAATGAGCCAAAGCTAGAAACACAAACACAGCTATTTTCCACAGCATGAACCAGAAGGAGCTGGCAGCTGAAGACCTGGTGAATGTGGTGACTGTGCTTCTCCAAACATGAAGAGATCCCATCAACATGAGTGTATTAGCAAACAGTGCCATTTGCAGCCTTAGAAGCCAGCGCCGCGTCCTGAAATCGAGTTTTTCTGCCAAGTAACTCCGCGATAGCATCATGGAGAAGAAAACCACTCCTGCAGCCACTGCGGCCTTTGCTTCAACGGGCAGTTGCTTGAAGGAGATCATCTTTGCTTCCTGACCGTTCCTTTCTGTTCTGCAGAAGTCTTCAGAAGTCAATAATGTGGTTATGAAGGGATGCCTTGGGTCAACAAAGCCTGCAACCAGGAACCAGTATGAGCCGCTTTAAAATATTACATACATTCCCTTTTTCCCAGACTGCAATAAGGGACTGTTACTGTACATACYACACAAGATGCTGGGTCATGCACAATCACTGTCATGAAGACACAAAGGAGGTGTCCTGATTTGGAAAAAATCAAACAGAAAAGACTGGATTCTGGAAGTCTCCTTTCAAGCTCCCTTGTCTGCCTCTCTTAATAATTTCTYCCCCCTGCCCTCCCCCTTTTTTTTAAATGCTCTTTTCTCATTAAGACTTCCTAATAGTAGATGGCAATACATCACAACAGGGATACAACGAGTATATATAGTATTTGTAAATCTCATACATGTTCTGGGACTAAGTTGCTTCTGATATTAATACATGTTTTCTGTTCTTCTTGCCAAGCAGTTGGCTCCATCTGAAAAGCAAGCACCACCCTACATCATTCTTACCAAATGCAAGAGGTTCTACTAACACATGCTATACCAGCAGTGAAATCCCCACTGGAACAGATGCAACTGTGGTCCCAGAAACTGCAGATGATGTATCAGCAGATATCGTTGCCTGCAGTTGYGAATCAGACTTCTCCAAAGCCCTGAAAATCAGTAGGATCAGTGAAACTCACATTGTGTTTTGCTACCTGCTTCCAGCTCACTTCCACTACATGTACAGTTTCCAAGACTCAGTGCCTGTTTCAGCATATCCAGGTCTAACAGGATGCAACTAAATTGAAAAGGGATTAAAACACCACACACTCTGCTCCTTTAAAGGGGAGCACAGAGTCTAATGCATGTCTGCTCACAGACTGAAAACAAACAAGCAAGAATCAGTTACGTTTGCATTACACCAGAATTCCCTGGTTTGCTCTGTATTTTGCTCAGTCACAGTATTTCTACTAATACTCAGGTTGCACATTTCTATTTAAAAGAAACCTATTGTTTTTATTTTAATCGTAGATGAAAAAAGTTTGGATGGTCTTTCGTAACATACAATAGACACTATGTCTGACATAACAGCGACATAATAGCATACACTTGTTTTCAAAACACTTCCTGTCTCTCAATCCACACAGAAAAAGCAAGCAATCGTTACAGCCAAAAATATCTCAGAACTAGGGCACAACAGCAGCCTTGTAGGGCTCAGCAGTGAGCTTGAGCCCAGAAGTCTGCACACCCCAGTTTGCCAGGTTGCTTATTTGCTGCATATACCTTCCCAAGCTAATTTAAAAGAACATTAGCACCTCTGTTGATGACAAGACCCTGATCTACTTAAGGAGTAGACCAAGTTTTAACAAGACCCTTTCCCTCATTGCTTGTGTCAGGCGACTGTGGCCTGATAAGACAAATCATGTCTGCCAGCCTCAGTCCCTCAAGCCCTCTCAGCTGTTACTAAACTATTCCTAAGAAACAATGCTATTTTACACATATGCCTCTGCAGAAAATACACAGAGCTAGGGAGATAAGAGCACAAGAAATGCCCTACTGATTCAAGTCCATAGGTCTTCTAGGCACTAGGCAGTAKTGTGTCTTGGACAACAGCAACAAGAAATGCTGTTTAAAGAAATGACATGATCCTGACCACTGTCTGTGGTCTGCTCCCTCACRTACTTCTTCAGCTGACAAAGCTGCTACACTAGAGATGTTAGAGGGCAAATCCTTGCCTAGTCATTTCTAGATGTTGTTTATGAACCTGATGTATTTAAATTTTGCAAATMCATCTTTCTTTTAATCTGTTAAGTATTGTCTGCTTCTACAACCTCCCATGGCAGCAAATTCTTGAAACTATGTATTTTTACAGTACTTTACCTGTTTGAAACTAGCCTATTAAATCCTCCCGAAGTGCTAATACTACCAAATTTGACGAATGTTGGTTCTCCATTCCTCTTAGTTGAAAAATTTTGGAAGGCTCAGCCACAATGCCTCCCCTCAGAGACCACACCTACTGTCACCCAATCATCCCTTCCATAAAGGTCTCACATGATGTTCTATTTTTCATACATCTTTAACCACCTGTGCCCCATGCACCTGCAACATCTATCAAGGTAATAGTGACACTCTGCCTCAAACTCGAGGCATAAGCTATGAGAATCGTGGAGACTGAGGATTTGTCCTTAGGCTGTGGTATGGTGTCCCCCGGGACAAGGCGGGTACAACACGATCGATGAATRAAGAACAGGAAAAACCCCTTTCCCTCCTCTCTCACACCACAGAATGAGCAAGTTTTCCTACAGGATCTACCAAGAGTGTCGGTATCGACTCCCCCAGCGCCGCGGGTTGCTCAGCGAGGCCTCCACGATTCCCGGGCGCGCAGGCAGTCCCGGCGCCGGCAGCACCGCTCCGGCCGGGCGGCCACCCCGGCCATCATCCTCAGGGGCGGCACCGCCAGCCCTTCCACAGCACCAGCGGGCCGGGAGCGAGCCGGCCTGCTCGGGGAAGGGCACCGACCCCTCCCGGCGCCGGGATCTCCCCCTCGGCGCAGCCACAAGCCCGGCACCCGCACCCTGTGCGCCGCCCATGAGCCGCAAATAGCTCAYGGTTTAAAAAAGGACCGAGGCAAAGCGCTTTCCTCCGGCGGCGGGAGGAGGCCCCCGCCGGCCCTCCCTCGGCCACGCCGGCCCCCCGCTCCCCTCTGAGCCGACCCCCGCAGCYCCCGGGTGCCCTGGGCGGCGGGGGAGGCGAGGCGGGCACTCACCGCTGCCCGGAGCAGCGCGGCCAGGGCGGCCAGCGGGAGCAGGAGCCGCAGCATGGCGGGCGGCAGCCAGGAAACGGCGGCGTCAGCTGACGGCTCCGCCGGGAAACGGCCGGCGCAGGACGGGCATCCCTCCTCCTCCCTCCTCCCTCCCCACCGGCACCCACGGCAGCGGCGCTCCACCCTCAGAGCCCGGCCTCCTCCTGCCCTCGCCTCCCACCGCCTCCCGGGACGCCCCCTTGTGCAGCCTGCCGTGTGCGCCCGACGCACTGCGGCTGGGTGCGCTACTTCCCGTGCTAAAGCACTGTCGTGCCCTTTCCGGAGCTCACAGCGGACTTTTGGATACAACCTCCAATACTGAATACACCCACTGAATACTCCCACACAAAAGTTTCCAAGATGGAAAGGTATTGCTGAGCTTCACCTCGTCTGGGAAGCCTATCATCTCCACCAGAAACACTGGGCCTGGGTGCTTTCCGTCCCATGTCAAAGCACTGTCATCCTCTTTCAGGAGCCCGGCATCGAAATCGAGATACAACTTCCAATGCTGCATACATCTCCAAAGATTGCTCCCACGCAAAAGGTGCCAGGACAGAAAGTTGGTTCTGGCCTTTATGTCCAGTGGGCAGACAATCAACTGCAACACCACACATTCTCCAGCCGGTCCAGGGCCGGGGACTTGCCCCAGCTCCCCAGAGGAATGGCTGAACACCCACCTCTGCCACCTTGGCTGGGCAGAAAGGCCTCACACACSTCCATCCATGCCAAGCAGGTAGAAGAGGAGTCTCCCAGTCTATGGACCAACACCAGAGGTGCGGATGCCATCAGGACAAAAAGAAGGTGAGGAGATGGCCCTACACTCACTTCCATCCATGCGGCTAATTCCCGCCTCGTGGGCAAGGATGCTTTGGAAGGAGGATGACAAAATGCAGGGCCAAGGAATGGAAGGAGGGAAGGAAACGAAAGGAAGGAAAAAAAGGAGAAAAAAAAAACAAAATGGAAAGGGGCATTTTCCCAGGGGACCTTACTAACTGGCTCCTTGAGCAGCCTGAATTTTGCACACTTCTTATCCAGAACTGAAGTTGCTGGCACTTTTCCTTTTGTCGGCAGATTTTGAACTTGATTGCTTCATGGTTGCTGTGGCCAAGAAAGTCACAAATCATCACTTTGCTCAAAAGACCCTCTCTGTTAACAAGGAACAAATAAAAAAGGGCACTTTTCCCAGTCAGTTCCCTTAGTACCTGTACCAGGAAGTACAGGTGTTTTAGGAATCTTATGGACCTATTTTATCAGGTGTGTAGATTTACAGGTGCTTCTTAGTTGCTTAAAGATTAATTTGTTGGTGTTGACATCCTGGCTGGGTGGCCTGTAGTAGACTCCCACAATCATATCCGCTTTATTTGTTTGTCCTTTAATCCTTACCCGGAGGCTCACAATGCTGCCATTGCCAACTGGAAGCTCTGCGCATTCCAGCCCTTCCATTACATGCAACGCCACTCCCCCGCCTTGCCTGCCCTGCCTGTCTCTCCTAAAGAACCCATAACCATCCATCACGGCACACCAGTCACAGGGTTCATCCCACYGAGTTTTGCTTATGCCAATGATGGTGCATCTCTGGGGCTGAGTCAAGGCTTCTAAATTCCTCTTGCTTGTTCCTCATGCCGTGTGTAGAAACATTTCAAATGAATTTCATTGTATCTAGTGCCTCGTGTAGCCAACTAAGGATCTCACTGGTGCAGTCTCTCTAACTCTGGTGTGCCGTTCCTTTGCTAATCCCTGGTGACCCTTGTTTTATCCCTTTCCCCCTGCACACTTCTGCAGGCAAATACCCAGAAGTTAAAAGTCATAGTATGAACCAGCCTACAGCTTGAGTAACAAAGCCAGTGATTTTTCTAAAATAGTAGTTGGACCTGAGATCTGTAAATATCTGATCTCTTATATCCCTTGAGACCAGATGCAGCCAAAACAACGTTTACTCTAAAATGAGTACTCCAAACTAGGCAAGCAGGCACAGGCAGCTCCCAATTTATTTAAAAATACACAGCACAGGGATATGAATACCTGACAGGAATGAGAACGTTTACCACCAGGCTTTGGGGTCTGGTTTGTCCTCTCTTGCCAAGTGCTCTGTAAAAGGAGCTGCTGGTGACATGGCTCTGTACAGGAATTGCTAAAACATTCCTTGCCAGCAAACAGGAATTGGGTTCACAGAAATACATATATGTATATTTTTTGTGGTAGAAACTGGGTAACTATGTATCTTCAGTACCCAGACTTTAAACCTGTCCTATTTTTGTGGAGGAAAAGTGTTGCTGTGCTTAGGGTAATGTAAATAATATTTTTTTTTTCTTTCAAGCTCTGTGTTTGCAACCCCTTGTCACAGCCAAAACKAAGTATTTTTCCACCTATTGTTAGGAGTTCACCTGGGCAGGCTTGGGACAATACATGTTTGTGATGGATGTTCTAATTGCCAGGGCCATTCAGAGAGTTTTCATGTTAGTTTTTTGCTTTAACTCTCCACCTTTCTGAAGAGAAAGAAAAATTTAATGACTGTGTACCCATGCTAGAAATGGGAATAAGAAGGCCCTTTTTTCTGCTTGTATGGAAATCCCCAGGAATGCCTGTGTGTCATCTACATAAGCAAGTAACCTGGCTGGAATTGCAGTCAGAGGCACTGATCTCACTGAGTGCAAATATCCTCCTCATAGAGGACTGTGAATTGCMGCCACATCCTCTCCTAAACAGACCATCTGAGAAGTTATTGAACGTCAAAAACAGTCTGCTTGGAATGAAGCAGCTTAATGTTCTCCTTTTACCCAAGGAAAGGAAAATAGCTATGTTAAAAGACAGATTTACTGCAAACACAGTGCAGTTTTCACTGTGAAAAACAGGAAACTTCTTGGTCAGGCTCAGCAGGGAGTATAACCCCAAGTTTTGTTCTGTTTCTGCAAAATCTTTGCAGCACCTGGTCAACACATCAAGCTAAGTACTTCTCTGCCATTAATACAGGCAATAAATGAGGAGCTTTAAAAATCATCCCCAAGTTGTGCTTAATATTAAGCACCCTGAAGTTAAAAAGAAGAYCTAGAAGATATGCTGGTGGTTTTAATTTTCTCGCTTTAAACAAAACAAAACAAAAGAAGTGTTACGATTGCAAGTTCTCTTGATGAACTTGAAAGCAATATATTTGTAAGGAAAACAGAATTGCTTAGGGTATCAATGTGAGCTGAGAAGAAATCACACGTCTCACAATGCGTGCTGGTATTGCAAGAACTGACTGCATTGTCTCTGTTTTTGTTTGAAAGGAATTAACTGTGGATGGCATTGAGTGAGGAAACAAATAAGGAACCAGTTTGGCAGAAATTTGGTAAGAAGACTACCATTCACACTGTTCTGCTTCTGTTCCCACTCTTGAGGGCAAAAAAGCTGCTGTTGTCAGCAACACTTAACAAACAGCATGTGGCAGAAAAGTAATGAACGGGATAAGCAGCTGCCCATGATCTGGTCTGGAGGTTTATCTGCCCCARGGACTTCTAGTACTGTGGGGCTGGCTGTGTAAAGTGGTCAGTTAAATTATACTTATTACTTTGCTTCCAGGGAGAATTAAACTAAGTCTGATTAAAGTCCCTTAAATCCTGAACTTGAGGGCTCGGATTCATGAAGGAGAGACTAAAGGATGTGAAGATCCTTTGCATCAGAGGCTTTGCCCATGGGCATGCCTTTACCCTCCTGCAGTTAATGTAGCTCTCCCAGTGCTGAATAAGCTTGCACTACAAAAAGGGCCAAACTACCTTGAATTAAGGATAATTACCATGAATCCACTGTCGGGCAGCCATTTGCAAGATCAGAGTAACTCATCCCTGAGCCCAGAGACTACGCCTGTGCTTTCCTTAGCAGGTGCTCTGGGGTTTAGCTGAGAGCTGCTCCCCCACTTCTGTTTTCCTATTGGAGGGCCCAGGAGGCGAGAGAGGCCAAGTGCCGTACGGTGGTATCATCATACAAACCTATGCCTGTTTCAGGAAGAGTTTCAGGATGACAAGTAATTATTAAAGATATGCAGACACCTTAACGGGGATTTTGCAGATGAGTGTGGAGCATCCTGTGCTCCTTCCCTTGGAAGGAGATGCCACACCGCTGACACGAACATGGCGCCAAGTAACAGCAGAGCCCAACCCAAAACCTAGCCAGAATCATTCTTTTCTCCATAACTGCAACTGAGCCTGAACTGCAATTTTGAAAATTTCCTTGAAGTGTGAGTTGAACGAGCCTCAGTCACAGCTGAACACCATCATTAAATCAAAACCCTGTGGTRCTCGGACTTCCTGCAGAGAAGGGAACTTAGATCAGCATAATTTACATGCCATACAAGACGTGCAAGTTCATATATTTATTAACCACTTCTCACTGCCTTCCTCTTCAAAATCTTTTCTGCCACACTCTTCTGGATGGTTGTCACATAAGATGTGCCAGCAGCAGGGACTTTATGCGACTGCCTGCAGTCCTGCCCTGGTTCTCCCCTCCTTCTGCATGAGGAATAGCCTGGCCTTTCTTCTTGAAGGTGGCATACTTTTGTTTTGCTCCATTTTGCCTGTTGCTTGCAAAGCACCTGATGTTGCGGGGCACGATGCAGACCCTGCGATCCTGGCTCCTGCCTGCTTGCAGCCTTGGCAGGAAGCAATGGGAAGCTGTGCCTGTGGATCAACCTGGAGCAGGCAGGACTAGGTCTGGCTCCTCGTTCCTGTCCCAGCCTTCCCAGGAGACACTGGCAGCTGCCCAGAGGCACCCAGTTCTTGTTCCAGGATATCTCTTTTTCCCAGCAAAAGTGTTTTTGCYGCAGGGCACAGCCTAGGAGAATCCTCTGATTTGCCCAGTGCTAGATGATGCACATGAGAAGAAAAATGATGGTATGAGACGTTGTCCCTTTGCTATCAAAAGAGCTTACCAGGAAAAAATACCCCAAAATAAAAACTAAAAAAAGGAGAAGATTGCCACCTGTGTTTGAGCCACCTAAAACACAAAAACCACAGAGTAAACAGTCTGTGACAGGTCTAATCAGGCTTGGGCCCCGGCGAGCACACACCCACCTACAAAAAGCTCAAAGGTTAATTGTAGGTGTAAAGAGCAAACATCTCATGCAGAGCGTGACTTCTGGGTGCCACATCCAGGCTGGCCTCATTGCAGCAACTGTCCTGATGAGCTCCCCCACTCCTCCACTATTCATGTCTCTCTTTCCCACTTGCAGCCTCCGTGGAAAGGAAACTGAATTAATCACCTTTCCTTTTTTGCCACTGAACTGCCCCAGTTACAATGACTTTTCATTTGCAATTTACGATTGGTCTCACAGCTAGAAGAAAATAATATTAAAAAGCCCCCGGGAGATGCACAGTTCTGCACCCTTCAGCAGAAGCTGCAATGACATGTTGGAAGTGGGTACCAGGGAGAAATCAGTAGGTCGCTGACTGCCTGCTGCCAGCCACAGGTGGTTTTAGTCAGCACACAATGAGCAGCTAGAGGGAAGCCAGAGAATGAACTTGAGCCATTTCCCCATGGAGAAAGGTTGGCTCCACCCAGCTTCTGCTGTGTGAGAGGTTTGGCTTTGCAAGGCGACCTCTTGATTATGTGACCAGCTTTTGAAGGGGTCTGGAGGAAAGGTCTGTGCTAGTTGAAGGTCCCCAGTAGCACTGACCCACTTTGTGTTGTCACCGAGCTTCATCCCCAGGCACTATCACAGGCAGGCTGGTGCAGAACATACTGAATACTTGGGTGCATGTGTCTTGTATCGAGCCCACCAGCATCACCTTTTGTGATGGTGAACTGACTAGAAAAGCAATCTGCAGCAGAAAAATCAGTATTTTCTTGTTTAATGGGGCATAATGATCAGCTTTGCAAGCTAACAGCAATGAGCACTGTGCCTAAACTCACAGATAAGAAAGAGAAGTTGCAGGCAGAGATTAATCATTTGCTGCAAAGGATGCAAATATTTAAGACTGCAAACTACTACTAAAACCAGGTACTTTTCCTTCTTAGTTGCTAGGTAATTTAAGAAACACATTTCATTATTTCCTCATGAATCTTTTGGAAGATACAGTGCTTTTAGATTACTTTCTTTTTATGTGTGTGCGCTGGGGAGGCTACAGCTTGTTAAAAATGAGATTGTGGTGGCTGTAGTACAACAAAGGACTTAATCAGTGCAGTGCCATAGAGAAGCTGAAGACCTAATGTTGGATAAATTTAAATTTATTAAAAGGAAAAAGCTAAATAATTCAAATCAGCGACATCAGTTTCTGTGTGGTTTGTTCGTCTTCCGGCCAGAGTTGTTTCAAAGAGTTGAGGTTTTTATTAAAGGTAGAAGAAGAAGAAGAAGAAGAAGAAGAAGAAGAAGGAAAAGAGTCACAGTCCTACTTCAGAGTTGTTTCAAATCAGTTTTTCCCCCCATCTTTCCCCTCTGGGCTACGGAGCCTTCTTCAAGACTGAGTAGCGGCCTGGATGAAGATGGCAGCTGCAAGCGTAGTGAGTATACAGCTATGTCACTGTTCATCTCCTTTTCCTTGACTCCCTCTTTGCTTCCATTGGTCTTCTACCTCTTTCGAGCCAGTGGTGCCATTCCACAGTAGCAGTAACACAAAGACTTCTCCACCTCTTTCCAAGTTGGGCATTTTGCCTTTTGTTATGTATTTGAAGCCAAGCAAACCATGTTTTGAATGATCTGACGGAGATAGTTCTTTCACCACCTGCCATTTTAGTAACTGAAGTTGGCTGGATGCTGTGAACTCCTCTTTTATATGGAGTTTTTTACTCAATGGGTCATTTTTATAAGGCTCTGCTGTGCTGCACACTTCAAGCAATCTGAAAAGTGCTGTTTCACTGGCAGCCTGTGCACTTTCCCATTTAAATGGAATATATTGGGCATCTTCAACTGCATCTAGTGGAGAGGGGCAAACGTATGCCTTACTGAGCCTCTCAACACAAATTTATTAGATGTCCTGTTGCAGGTCACACACTCCGGCAAGAGTATCCTGGATTACTACAGGAATGACAGCACAGTGCTGTCCCTGTGTGGGAACCCGGTGAACAGCACAGACTACATGTGYGGCAAAAGGCAGGTCAGGCAGTTTGCTCAAGCCCTCTTGCCCGTGCTTTTCTGGCTCATCTTCGCTGTGGGCACAGTGGGGAACACCTTGGTCGTGCTCGTCTATTGCAAGTACCACTTCAGGAGGAGCATGATGGATCGGTACCTGCTGCACCTGGCCATTGCCGACCTGCTGCTCCTTTTCACCCTCCCCTTCTGGGCCAAGGCTGCTTCTGATGGATGGATCTTCAAGGACTTCATGTGCAAAGTTGTCAACAGCGTGTATAAGATCAATTTCTATGGCTGCAGCTTGCTTCTCACCTGCATCAGCTTTGACAGGTACATCACTATTGTCCAAGCGATGAAAGCTAAAACTTGTAAGCGAAGGTGGCTCCTGCGCAGCAAGCTCATGTGCCTGGCTGTCTGGCTGACATCCGTGAGCTTGTGCATCCCAGAAATCATTTACAGCCAGAGCACGCAGGTGGGTGACGTAACAGTTTGCAAAATTACATACCCGCCAAACGTCAGCAGGATCTTCAGAGTCACGGTCCTGGCCTTGAAAGTCATCATAGGATTCTTCCTCCCGCTCCTTGTCATGGTTATTTGTTATGCCCTTATCATCAACACCCTCATACAAGCCAAAAGATCCCAAAAGCAGAAGTCGCTGAAGATCATTGCCATGATCATCACGGCTTTCCTCCTCTCTCAATTCCCTTACAATATTGTTTTGCTGGTCAAAGCCATCAACACCTACAGCGGGGTGGTGCACAGTTGTCAGGCTGCCAACCAGCTGGACATTGGGCTGCAGGTCACCCAGAGCATCGCCTTCCTCCACAGCTGCCTCAACCCCTTCCTCTATGTCTTTGCTGGCGAGCGGTTCAGGATGGCGCTGGGCAGGATGATGCAAAGCTGTGGCTGCTGCTGGAGCAGGGGCCAAGAGCAGCTTTCCTCCGCCTGCGACTGCCAGGAGCACAGTTTAAACCRGTCCTTTGCCATGCTGGGGGGGCGGCGGGTGAGGAACTCCCTGATCCTCACCAGTCACTTGACCTCCTCTGTTATGTCCCCTGCTTGCCAAGGCCTCTTGTAAGTTACTCCTTACCCTCTCCTCTCCAGAGAAGCACCAAACTCTTTGGAAACCACCTGTATATCCCAAAGACTATCCTAGAGGAGCAGGAAGAGTTGGGAGCCCATCCTCGATGTGTGGGACCAAACCAAGCGGTGCTGGCTCAAAAGACGGGAAACCTTTGGCAGAGGACAGCAAAATGGAACCGTACTTGCTATAAACAGAACTGACAGAGGACAAATGCTGTCTTTGTGACAGCTGTAAATAGCTGGCCCATCTGCAGCTCAGACCACAACCTGGAATAATAAGTCTCACAGAGAGGTGATAAACCCAGCTACGGCAGCAACAGAGGCAGGTGAAGCAGGATGAATGCTCATCCTGTCTACAGGAAGCAGCAGGAGGGCGTTTAGCCTTCATTTGCTGTCGTGCCAGRTTCTCCTATGTGGGTGGCCCAAATCAGCAGCCCTGCCAGATTCCTGCACCAAATCCCCTCCCCTGTAAAGGAGAATGGCCTTTAGCTCCAGCACTGGTTTATTGTGCTGAGCAAATGCTGTTCTCTGTGCCTGGGCAAATGCAACTCTGTTTGGCTGCATACGTGGTTCTTCTTGCAAAGGAAAGCCAATCATTCATGTTCATAAAGTGGTTATTGCAGAATATGATCTCTTTCCCCCATTTTTTAGCTGTGGGAGGTCAGGTGGAATTCGGTACAATTTATGCAATGGCTCCTATCTTGATACTGGAAACAAATCGCATCTCACAATAAAAATTCAAGGGCATCAGAGACATTGAGTTGTCTGTCCTGGGGACATTTGCTGTATGGTGGAAAGCTGTGGTAAATCAGAACACAAAAACCAAACCCATGGTTCAACTGACTGCCAGTTATGCACCGATATCTTTGCTAATGGTGAGAAAACACATTTAACCTGGGGCCACTAAGACAGAGAGTGATTAAGTGTCAAACCTAATGAAATTTGGAATGAGACTTCAGGTTGGTGGAGTCTGCAATTCCCAAAAGTGCTGTGCTATAACGTACCCCACAGCCCGAGCCTGCAAGGCAGGGTATCCGTTCCCCCTCACTCCTCCCCTTGCAGGGACATGGCATCACCTGTCCTGCCTGACCACAGCCTCCACCTCCCAGTCTTCAATTGCAGGTTGTAGTGCTCAGAGGGCTTTGTTTTAAATAATGTCATTTAACCTGGTTTGCCTTCTGGGAATTTGTTCTTCTGGGAAAAAAGGGTTTTCGTTGTGCATTTATCATTAAAGCATGTTGATAAACATGAGCTTTCTGCAAAGTCTGGTGCTGCTTTTCTAGCTGATAGGGTACATCTGGGTGGATGGGATCCAAGTTTTATATATGTTTATTAGTTTGGGGGGGGGTTGTGTTTTCCTTAGGAAGAAAAATGGTCAAAGACATGCATATTTTTTATTATATGTGTAAGAAGGGTTTGGAGGGTTTTTGCAGTTTGTGCTCATCAAACAGAAGCTGAAATTCTGTTAAATAAAGGCACTGCCATGTGCACCAACGGGATGAACTGGTTGTTTCTTGCCCACACGTTTCCCGCTTTGGATCCGTACACATAATGTGTTTCCAATGACAGGATTTATCCCTCTCAAAAGAGACCAAAGGAAAACTTTGCTAACAGAGTTTACTTCACATACGTAACCCTTGGTGTGTGGGAGCTGAAGCTGGGAACCCCGCAGGCACCACAGCAGGTTTAGGCTCCTGAGGCGAGGGGTGGGGTGCAGTCTGGGGAGGCAGGGCAGGTTTCTGAGGGCAGGGGAGGTGTGAGCATGCTGGGGGCAGATGCTTCCCCAAAGCAGCTCAACTCCACCACCTCTTTCTGAGGCTGGGGGTGACAATGCTCCTACAGAGAGGGTTCTCCTGGCCCCAAAAGAGCCCTCCAGTTACGCGAACAAACCAGTGTGCAAACCTTTGCTGCTGCAAGCTCCTCTTCCCTGCAGAGCATCTCATCAGCCCCAGGAACTTGAACTTTGTGGCCATCTCAGAGAAAATAAAAGCTTCATCACTCCCCTCCACTTCAAAACGGAGTGGGAAATATTCATGCTTGACCAGCAGTTGAAACTGCTGAGGGTGGTGAAACAGCAATGAACTTGCAGCAGTTTGGGGTGACAGGGTTGCCCCTGGGTCATGCACATCCAGCTCTGAGTCAGGCTGCTCCCACTGCTTTGCTGGGGGGAGCTGAGGCCCCAGCCTCCCTGGGGTGGTTTTCCCTCACGGGGTTTGTTCCACCACGCCTGTCTGCGGTCCAGGCTGCTGTCACCACACAAACTTAGGGGGAAGCTGCCTTCCTGCAGCCCCTTTGGCTGCAGGCTCATCACCAGCCCTTGTTGTTGGCCAGCACAGAACAAGAATTCAGTCATGGAGGAGTTTGCTGCCATTACTCCCTATTTCATCTGCTGGGGGCCTCTGTCTGCCAGCAGCACAGCTCCTTGTGGTCAAGCCCTCCTTAAACGCCTCTGTCTCCCTGTCCTGATGTTTTACTAGGATTTATCCTACTAAAATCCCTATTGTGCCTCGCCAGGGTGTCCCCAGCCTTCACCTGAAGCTCTCTTCGGGGATTGTAGCCCTGCATTTTGCAGTTCTTCAGCTGTGCAGTGTTTTTAGTTCGGCAATAGTTTTTCACACACTTTTGTATAAACATAACTTGTTGTTCTAACCGGCCCAAATGTTTATAAATTCCTAACCTATATGATAAACAATTCTGTTGACCAGTAAACAACAAAAAGTAGTATTCCCATCCTCCAATCCACAGTAGTTTCTAAAAACATATAAATAAAAACCGAGGGCAGAGGCCGGCTCTCTCTTTCTTTCCCCTTTGGCCTCTGCCTGTTGGTAAACCCTGACAGCTGTCTCCGTGTGTTTATTCGTGTCCGAGAGCGACAGGGGATGATTCTTCCTCAAAGGCAAAGGGTATTGCCTCTCCTGCCCCATCGTCCCTCACACATCCCATGGGACTCTGCTCACACCTTACCCACAGCCCTAGCAGGATGGTCACTGAGCAGTTGCTGAAAGTCCTGGGAGAGGCCTGAGATCTTCCATAGGTTGGCTCCCCTCCCCTCTTTTAAGGGCATTTTTTCCCAGATGTTCCTAGTTTTGGGCTGTAGTCTCCTCTGCTGTCACTTTTCTTTGAAGGTGCAGCTGGACTTGTCTCTGCCCCAGCTGCTGCATTGTCACCACGGTGCAGGCAGTCACGTAGCGCGGCACCAGCCCCCTTGTGGTACAAGGAGAGGAAGCTGGGAGAGCCCATGAGGAACTTTTACTCTGTGCAGGCAAAACCTGCTGTTTTGTTCATTGACG